>OX451735.1:370375277-370764734 GCA_948472305.1 Vicia faba
AACTGTCTTTCTATTTTTATGTATGCATTTGTAAACGGTAATCATATTCAAATGCATATGTTTATTTAAAATAATCACTGGATGTTTTTGCAAACAAAACAGAAAAATAAAAACAACTAGTTTTGAACTTTTAATAGAGAAGTTTTGTATTAATTTGAGAAAGTCTGCCTATAACAGGCATCTTTGTACAAGGAGACGGACGTCCTAAGAATGTCGTCATAAAAAATGAGACATATAAAAAGTGGTACACAAAGAAAAAATTGCTATGTGAAATGATCCCATTGGGTTTCCATTCTGCTATTGCCTTTATATCTTTGAGCGTCTCATCACTTTGCTGCTTGGAAGAAGTTGACTGGATTGATCTGTACCATTCAAACTCGACCCTTGATAATGAATTATGGCTGTAAGGTGATCCAACGGGGCATAGTCATACACTTTTAATCGCTAATATTTGCCTGGACCTCCCTTTCGGGTTTTCAGTCCACCGGGATACCCTTTTTTGCCCAAGCTGCCTTTTTAGGTTTTCGACTTGCCGGGTGTACAATTCTTATATATCCCAAATTTTTTCCTGAACCTTTTGGTTCATCGGGATGCCCTTATTTTTGCCTAGGCCAGTCAACCTATCGGGTCTCTTTTCATGTGCAGTATCTTTTAAGGCAAAATACCCTTTTTAGTCCTTTAAGTTTACCCCAAGGTCCATTTTGGTCCTTTATCTAAAAAAAGTGTCAAATTGGTCCTATAATTCTTTCAAAAGGACCACGTTTGTCCTTTCCATCCACTCCGTTAGTCATGTTTAATGGCAGCGCTTATGTGGCATTACACGTGTGTTTAGAAAAATTGCATGTGGCAATTCCACTTACAAGTCAATTTGACACTCTTATGTGGCATTACCACTCATCCATTGCATGTTTCCTTGAAGGTGAAACCAGACTTCTCATCAGAGGTAAGTTTCTGCAAGAATTCTATTTTCATAGTTAGGGTTTCCTTGAAATTCCTCTCCCTTCTCTGAAATTCATCTCTCTATTTAGGGCATTGTGTGTAATGGAGGAAATTCTTAATATTATGATACACCACAGTGCTCAATTTGTTAGTGAGGACTTGAGTGTGTACGAAGGAGGTGAGATTGTTGATTTGAGAGTAGATGCTGAAATGTGGGGTTATTTTGAGTTATTGGGTGCTATTAAGGAACTAGGTTACCCAGCCATAGAGAAGATATACTATAGGGATCCAACTGCTGGAATGAATCTGTTGTTTGATGACCCTATTGCAATCGTACGAAGACCGGGTCTCTGATGATGCTTCCTTCATCATATTGAGGGAATTTCAAATTCAAAATGGGAAAATTGAGATGCAATGTATGAACCCTAGAATTTGAGGATTTCTGGAAGAAGCTTGAAGATGGTGTACATAATATTCCATGTCACCTGCCACGCATGCAAACCAAACGTCCGTTTGTGCCTTTTGGACGGAAAGGACTCCTATGGTCCTTTTGAAAGAATTATAGGACCAGTTTGACACTTTTTTTAGATAAAGGACTAAAATGGACCTTGGGGTAAACTTAAAGGACCAAAAAGGGTATTTTTCCATCTTTTAACTATGTCCGTGTTTACAGGGTGCGGAAGGTCGTCACCGTCCATAGTGGTTAATATCATAGCTCCACCAGAAAATATACTCTTGATCACAAATGGTCCTTTGTATGTAGGAGTCCACTTGCCCATGGGATCACCTTGTGGTTGGATGATGTGCTTGATTACTAGGTCACCAACCTGATATACCTGATGTCTGACCTTCTTGTTAAAAGCTCTAATCATACGTTTCTGGTACATCTGACCATGACAAACAACCGCGAGCCTCTTCTTGTCAATCAGGTTCAATTGGTCAAGCTGAGTCTGAATCCATTTGTCTTTGTTAAAACCTGCATCCTTCATGATTCTCAAGGAAGGGATCTGGACTTCGATGGGTAAAACAACTTCCATACCGTATACGAGAGAAAATGAGGTTGCTCATGTTGACGTGCGCACCGAGGTACGGTAACCACGAAGATAAATTGGTAACATCTCGTGCCAGTCTTTATATGTTATTGTAATCTTCTATATAATCTTCATTATATTCTTATTGGCGGCCTCCACAACTTCAATCATCTCCGGCCGATAAGGAGAAGAGTTATGATGCAGGATCTTAAATTGCGTACAAAGCTCGATGATCATAGTATTATTGAGGTTGGGACCATTATCTGTGATAATTATTTCTGGGATTCCATACCTACAGATAAGATTATGTCTAATGAACTAAGCCACAATGTTCTTAGTAACGGAAGCAAATGAGATTGTCTTGACCCACTTCGTGAAGTAATCAATGGAAACGAGAATGAAACGATGTCCATTAGAAGCGGTAGGTCTAATCTCTCTAATCATGTCAATACCCAAGATTGAAAATGGCCAAGGAGAAGTCAAGACGTTTAAAGGAACCGGAGGCACATGTACTTTGTCAGCATTGATTTGACATTTGTGACAAGTTCGAGAGTGATGATGACAATATGTTTCCATAGTGGACCAATAATAACCTGCCCTCAGAAACTTCTTAGCCATTATATTCCCTCTAGAATGAGTGCCAAATATACCTTCGTGCATATCCTCCATGATCTTCTCAGCTTCTATCTTGTCTACACACCGAAGTAAAGTGGAATCATGGTTGCGCTTATATAAGATTATGTTACTCAGGAAGAACTTGGCAGAGAATCTTCTTAGAAACTTCTTGTGATTTATATATGTTCCCTCAGGGTATTCTTAGGCTTCGAGATACCTCTTTACCTCGTGGAATCAAGGACTTTCCTCTACTCCCTCAGTATCAATCTCATAACAGTATGCCGGTTCGTCTAATCTTTCAATAATGATTGGAGGGGCTTCGTTATCCCATCTGATATTGAACATGGATGACATGGTAGCTAGCGCACCCGCTAACTAATTTTCTTCTCGTGGAACTTGTTCAAAGGTAATATCTTCAAAATATGGGATCAATGTTAATATATGCTCTCGGTAAGGGATGAGATTAGGATATTTCGTGTCCCATTCTCCCTTAACTTGGCTGATCACCAAGGCTGAATCTCCGTATACTTATAAGAACTTGATCCTCATATCAATAGTAGCCTTAATACCCATAATTCGTGCTTCATAATCGACCATATTATTGGTGCAGTTAAAACATAGTCTGGCAGTGAAGGGTGTATGGAAACCTTCAAGGGAGATAATCATAGCACCAATTCCTTTTTCGAGTGTGTTGAGGCCTTTAAAACCCAAACTTCTTTATGAAAAGTGAAACCCCAGTTGGAAGTACATTGCTTAGGAGGAGAATTTGTCTGGTCAATTCTTGGTCAACCTTGAGTAATTGAGGACCTCTAGGAGTATGTTTTAAACAAAATGAGAGGGAAAATTTTGGGGTACAACAGGTTGGTACTATTCCCTAATCCAAACCAACTCATAGATGTGAACACCGTCAAAATTTTCCTTGCTTGTAATCCTGTGCCTACCTTGCTCGAAGACATTTTGCATTCTCTTCACACTCGTACTATGAAGAGGTGAGGAAATATCATGTGTTGCATACCTCTATTGTCTAGGTGGTTTATTTTGCACCTTCCCCGCTCAGTAATGAAGAATGAACAAGGTTTGAGGTGGTCGCAAAGAATAATGTCACTTTCTCATACATGCATTTACTGGTGTTCCCGATCTCATGAGGATGTCACTATCATTGACCCCTGTGGGGGAGTTCCCTAATGTTCCACTCCTTGGAATTAGGGGAGGTATTACTTATAACCCTTCTCTGGCTCTACATCAATTTGGTTATGCTCAAAAAGATAGTCCTCATGATGCACTTATCCAGGGTATTGTGTTCGATTATGAAAATGATCCCCAAGGTTATCGTTGGAGGTTTATACATGCTTGGAGCATGGTAAGCAAGATTGATACTAAGACTTTAGGGCAGAAGAAATCCATCCCTCTGGAGCCTAATCTTAAATGGGTGCGAGTGTTGTACCCCAATTTTCCCCCTAAGATCCCTTCATCATATCATATCAATTCAATCACAACAAGATCACATCATGGTTTGGTTCTTCTCCCTATCTTTAGCCTTTTCTCTACGAGAAATCACCAAGCACCTTGACTTGTATTTTATGATCATCCATGTTTTGTACTGATTATCCTTTAACTAATAAATACAATGAGTGTTTGCCCCAATTGTTGATGTTGTAGGTGAAAGCACAATACATTCCATCAAGATTAATCTAGGGATTCATGAGTTTATTTTTGTGCCTTCCTCAACAAAGCTTCATTGAGATTCAAGCCTAATCATTAAATATGTTTTGAATTAATATCATGACAAAGTCTTTTATGATTCATCATACCTCAAGTTGTCAAAATTAGTTCAAAAGTACAAGGGTTGATTGAAGAAGTTTGACTCAAATGGACAAGTCTTTGATTTCAATGATCACAAGTGAATATCCCCTTCAATTCTCAAGGTTTGGAAGTGGTTTTGGTTTTTTTGGTTTATCCTTGTCATCCTCAACAACTTATAAGCACATAACGAAGGTATTTGTGCAAAAAGATTGGTCAAAATTGCAAAGGTTTCCTAAGGCATTTTCTTGCTCTAGGAGCTAGGGTTTTGAACTTCAAAGGGGTATATCTTGCTCATATTTTGGTATTTTTTATTGATTCCAAATACATCCTTCTCTTAAAATGGTTATTAGAAAATCACTTCAAAAGTTTAAAAGAAATTGTGTGTGGAAGAAACTTGATGATGAAGAAAGATTACAAGTCCTCCAGATGAACCCTCAAATTCCCTTATGTGACTTCAAATGACCATAACTTGATCAATTTTTATCACCTTTAGCCCATTCTTTTTCCATAATAATATTGAAGATGTGAACTTCAATCTTTATTTTATGTGCAAAGTGTGAAAATGGATTGAAGATGCCTTGAGGATGCAAAAGATTATAGGTCATTTCATTAGTTTTTGCCAACTTCAACAAGTCATAACTCTCTATATTTTTGTAGATTTTGAAAGGTTCAAGTTTCAAAATTTCATCCAAGAGATCTATTTCATGTCATCTTTTTTGGTCAAGAGCAAATTTCAAGTGGAAATCCATGTTTGAATGCAAGACATTGGAAGTCATTTTTGAAGAAAAAACTTAGAAATTTTCTAAGTATAGAAAGTCAACCTATTTTTCTCAACTTTGACTCATCACAATTTTCAGCTCAAGCATCCATTTGATCCTATTCTTTTCACATTGTAAATATTGTAATCTCCTATTTCTAAAGCTTCAAGAATCATATCCCTAACCCATTGAGTTGAAAATGCCATGGGTTTGAATTTGACAATTTGAAACTGATTTTTCACCAAGTCAGGAATTTGAAACTCTTGTTTTGGCTTCTAATCACAAATTTGTTGCGCGTTTTTGCATCTAAACATGTTTATTGAACTTCCATAAGTGATTAGTGAATCAAAATGCAAGGATTGGATGGGTTTTTATGCAAAAGGTCACACTTTGCTCGTGTATCAGGTTCACATAATTTCCCTCCAAACTTCATCATTTCACACGCTTGAGCATCCCATTTGATTCCCTATAAATATAGGGTCATCCCTCATTCTTTTGCTCAAGCTTGGAAAGCCAGAATCACCCTGCCAAACTCTCTCTTAAACTCAATTTTCTGTAACTTTTAATTTTCTCTTACATCCTTTCTTAATCATTTTTCTTTGTCAATTCACCTTCCTTGAACCTCACTGAAGCTAACAGAAGAAGAACTACGCTCTAAAACTCCCTGAATCGTGCTAGCCAAGTCCAGTTTCAAAGCTCTGCAACATAACTTCAATAGGTAGATTCCTTCACCAATTTTCTCAAACTTTGATACTATTCTGAAGCTCTCATCATCCTGGTTCTAGTTGCAACACTTGTTTTTAGCTGGAAACTTCTCTTCCAAATTGTTTGAGCTACAATTTATATAAATTTTTCGCGAATGTGTGGTTGTCTTTGTCTTGATGGGAAAAAGCCAATGGCATATGTCTGGGCTTCTGATTTTACAATTTGAGGGACCTGTGTTTCACATTGGTTGGAGGTTGAAGATGACAAATGTGTCATCTTTCAACCAATGATGGCGTGCCATTTGGAATTTTTGAAAATCTGATTTATATTTGATTCAATGCTTTATTCAGTAATGACCATGATATAAACAACGTGCCAGATCCCTTGGATTTGATTACTAACGTGTTTTGACTCTCATCCATTGGTCCATACTTTTTTGATTTTTTTGATTTTTTTGATTTTCTAATTTTTATATTTAAATTGTTTTAAACTTCAAAAATTCATAGAAAATTCATTTTAACTCCAAAAAAATCTTAAAAAATTATGGAAAATACTTTTGATTTTTATCTTTCTGATTTTTATTTTTCACAATTTTATTTTGTGATTTGGTATTTTTTATAATTTTTCACTTTGTTTGAGTAATTTTAAATGTTTAAAAAAATAGTTTTCTTCATTTTTTAATTCTGAAAAAAATAGGGAAGGATCTAATAACATTTTGACAAATATTAGTGACCTCATTTATTTTTTATTTCTGACTTTGTTATTTTTTTTATCATTTTTGGTTTATTTCACCTATTTCTTTTAATTTTAAAATCAGTTGTTGACTTTAAAAAATTACCAAAAATTTTATAAAAATATTTGAGTTCATTCCTGATTTTTCTATGGTCTTACTTATTTTTTCTTGGTTAATTTGAATATAGTTGCTATTTCTCTCCCTTATTTCCATTTTATAATCATCTTTAAAACCTTTTCTTCTTTTATTTTAAATATAATTTTATTTTTTGTATATATTCTGGCTAAACTTGGATTAAAATTTTGATCATGAACTTTACTAACATCATTGGATCCATGGTGTTGAGTCCAACTCCATAAAAATGGATGAATGATTTTAATAATAGTTTGATTAAATTTTGGTTCAAATATGGTTTATTCATTTCCTCATCCCTCTTCATCTTATCCCATTCTTATTGAACCAAATGTTATTGGAGCATGATTTCATATTATGTCTCAAAACATGAGGTGCATAAATTGCTATTGACCGACCTCAAAATAGGTGTGACTTCTATATAAGTCCACTTACGATTGTTTAACATAGCGCTAAAGTTTGTCCCGATTTGAGAAAATGATCATTCGTGGCCCAAAACTATATTTGCAAACCCAGGTATGTTAATTTGAACCCTTTTATCCAATAACCTTGAGATCCATTGTTAGGAGGCTTTGGTTCTACCAATCCTGTAATGGAACTTCATCAATTTTTGTCAAAGTGGGTCACTTAAACATCATTGATCATTAAGTATTATCTTGAGAATTCTTAAATGGATGATATACTTGCCAAAAAGCAAATGAAACTTATTATTGAGAGGCTTTGGTTCTACCAATCCTCTAATGAGTTCCAAATACAAGTTTCAAGATGGTCATCCAACTAACTACTAATTCCTAACAATTGACTTTATTTTTATGCTTTTACTTTATGTACCATTTACTTTAGCCTTTACATTTCATGCTATTTTTATCTTTTCTCATTTGAGCCTTTATCTTCATGTCATTTTTATTTTGCTCACTTGAGCTTTTCATTTCTTTTTGAAGATACCTAATAATCAACCTGAACCCTAAAAGCTTTAATGTTACTTGGACGAATTGGTTACTATCTTTGGCATTATGGAGTGATGGAATTCCTGGACTTAGGATTAGAAGCTGTGACCTACCTTGAGCCTTTGTGACCTTGACTGTTATTTTGTCTGGATTTCTTGGGGTTTACCCCAAGATATTGGGTTATTTGTTTGTTTTATGGGCTGGTTATTGTGATTACATGCTTAGTTTGTGATCTGGAATTCACCTCTATACGACTATTACTCTACCCAATTTTTGTGAAGACTTAATACAATTGGAGCTTGGTTTTCTTAAGAGATTTATCATCTTAGCTTGTTTGGTTTCAAATCCAAAGGATAGGAATTCAACATTGACTCATTGTGTCAAATGTTGACTTCTTGTTGGTTAGATGATTCTTTTTCTCTAGCTTTTACCTTATGCTTTAGGATAGTCTCTTCATGTCCTCCCATCTTATTTAATTTCAAAAATCTTCTCCCTCCTTTTGAAAACTCTTCTTGTTTTAAAACTTGAACCACTTTCATAATAAACTTGGACTTATGTCCATGCATTTTCAAAAATTATTTCTTAATCAAATTTTCAATCAACTTAACAATACTTTGACATTTTTGTGAGAAGAATAAAAGTTAATAAATCTCATTCAAACTATTTTTCCATTTTGGCTTTTATCTTTAAAAACTTTTCCCAAAAGATTAGACTCTTGTTAATCTTTATAGTGATGCAAACAACTATACTTCTACAATATATAGTGAAGTGGGATATTTTCCACTTGGGTGTTGAGTGGGGCGTTGTTGATTTTGAAATCCAAGCCATATCCCACTTTGAGATGATGCAAATTCTCCTTTCTCATAATTGTAGGTAGTGAGTATGTTTTCCACACGGACAATGACAATGATGTCTTGTCTCTTAAAATTAACCAACACACTTGTATTTTTTTTTAATTTTTAAAAGAGGAACTACGTGTACCCTGATCCTCTATTGCACGGGAGATGGTACGTAGGCACTAAAGGTTTGCAACCGCGACGAGTACAAAAATCATAAAAAATATACTTTTTTCCTAACCGCCACAATCTATCTTCATACAACATTTTATCCCCAAAACATACAGATTTTACAAAGAGGTTCCTACGGATTACCATAGATGTTTAGGGTGCTAATACCTTCCCTTTGCATAACCAACCCCTTACCTAGAATCTTTCCCCCCTCTTTTGGTTTATTCGCTCTTTTCCCATTCCTTTTGAAACAATAAAGCACGGTGGCGGTTTTTATTTTGATCTATGCGAGTCAAGTCAAATCCAATGGCTTAGTCTCAACATTTCTACCGCTACAGAAAAATGGCAACTTCATTGGGGAAATGTTGACCTCTTTATAGTCTATCCCTAAGTGGGTTGAGCCTATCTTTGTTTATCTGTATATGTGTTATTATCTGTTGTATATTATGTATTGTATATATGTTTGTCTGGATTTTCCTAGTTTTCAGGGTGCTTGGTGATTTCTCATAAGTCCTATACCCGGACTTGGGCAAGCTTAAGATAGGACGGGCGGTATAGTCATGTTAACTTTGAGGGAGTAATCCTAAAAATGGATACATGAGATCCCCCACTCAGTGGAGGCCCCTTTGAGTGTAGTGTCGTTTACCGAGTAATTGGGAAGACGTACTGCTTTTGACCTAGGAGCCTGCTGAAACTGAGGACCTTAGAATACCTAACCCATCTTGGCCTTTTAGGTGTAGTGCGGAAGTTATAACAGAGTAATCCAGAAGTAGTTGTTACGCGATACTATGCTCGGACGAGTTTTTCTTGAGAATATTACTAATTACCGTGTTAATCGGGAAGTTGGTAATATCCAAAGGAAGGATGTAGACTCTGGGAACCTCTAGAACCTTGTTCGGTAGGTGATAACTTTTAGACCGTACCTTATGGGTAATACCTTCGGCCTCATGCTCGTAACGTTGAACCTATGAATCCTATGTTTGTGATCTTGTGTGTGATTGTTTCATCATGCATTCATGCACCCATGAGCATCTCTTAAATACATTTTATTTCAAGGGACTTAAAAGTTAACTCTTTGTGAATATCTCAGGTACTTTTTGACTATGGATTCTGGAAAAAGAAAGACCGGAAAGTATAATTTCAAAGATCCCAAGATAGATGAGTTTATGAGTCTGATTTCCAAGATTGAGTGTTTTGCAGATTTTCGGAGGAAGTACGGGTCCATCATTTCTATCATGAAGCTCAGGATGAAGGAGGGTATTCTCTCGACTTTGGTCTAATTCTATGATCCGATGTATCGATGATTTACTTTCCATGATTATCAATTGATGCCTACATTGGAGGAATATTCTTATCTACTGGGTTTGCCTATTACCAATCGTGTTCCTTTTACTGGTTTGGAGAGGGAGCCAAAATCACATGAGATTGCTGCTTTGATCTATTTGGGGAAGGCTAAGGTTGAAGCCCACATGACTATCAAAGGAGGTATTAGAGGATTACCAACTTAGTTCTTATTGGGGAAATCTCTCTACTTTGCTAGGATGAAGAGTATTGTTGCTTTTGAAGCCATCTTTGCTCTACTTGCTTATGGGTTGTTCTTATTTCCCTATGTAGACAAATTTGTTGATACCAACGCCATCGGGATCTTTATGATTGGAAACCTGGTTCCTACATTATTAAGTGATACTTGTGGAGGGATGATCATCTGGTGCACGCCTTTGTTGTATCAGTGGTTTACTTCTCATTTGCCTCGATCTAATGCTTTTTGGGATGTCAGAAAGGAACCTCGTTGGGCTCCAAAGATCATGGAACTTACTCATTCATATATTGTTAATTATCATCAGGCTTACCATGATGTAGATATTATCGACAATTATGGTAATTTCCCCAATGTGCCTCTTCTCGGTACAAAGGAAGGAATTAACTACAACCTTGTTCTTGCACGACGATAACTTGGATATCTGATGAGGGATAAGCCAAATAATATTCACTTGAGTAGTTTATTCCTGAAAGAGGGAGAAGACCATAAGGAAGCTAGGGAGCATATTGCGAAGGCCTGGCGTCACATTCACAAGAAGAGTAGGAAGGACTTGGGACCTAGGGGGCTGTTTATTTGGAGCCTTATCTTAAGTGGGTACAAGCAAGAGCCATTCAGTTGAAGATGTCGTATTCTCGGGAAACACCTATGTCTGATATGTTTGTGAAGACTAATTCTCCCCTATTGGATGATATGGAAGAGCTTCAGCTTGCTTTAGTCTGGATGCAGCATGAAAAGGAATCTTGGAAGAATAAATTCCAGACTCTAGAGATTTCCTACCGAGTAGACATGAAGGAGAAAGACGACTTGATTGAGATTCTTGAGAGTTGAGCTGTAGCAACGATGGAGAGGAAATGGGATTTATTTTCCTCTAAACCTCAATTAGGCCCTAGTTTCTCACTTCCTGATTCAGATGATTGGAAAGAGGTCGCCACTAGGTATGCGGAAGAAAACCAGAGGTTGAAGGCTCAGGTTACCAGACTTAAAGGGAAGCGTCATCATATAAATTGATCTCCATCAGCTTTGCTTCTTAGGATTTTAGACTTTACTTTCATCTTATACTTAGGATTATTGAAACTTGTAATCAATTTCTGAAGTTATTATAATAAAAAAATTTAGTATTTCAAATGTGTTATTACTTTGATATATGCAAAATTGTCTATAAATATTTAAGCCCCTTGAAATAATAATAATAAAATAAATCATATGCATTGCACATCATGGATTATATTGTACACACTTCTTACATTTTTTTTGCATATCCAGGTGTCTTACTGAGCTTCTTTACTTTGAATAGCAAGTTGTCTCACTGATACAATACTCGAGCTAATTTCAGAAGGAAGGTGGATAACCTAGAACAAAAGAATCGCGAGCTACGCGAGGAAGTTTTTTCTCTGAAGGCTGGTATGGCCAATCTCACTGCTCTGATTGAATCTTTGGTGGCTGCTCAGAATCAGCCACCAATTGTTCAGCCTCAAAAAATAATGGTTACTACTGAAGCTTCGACCGTTCATGTTTCTGCTACTCCAACTGTTGTTCAGAATCGTATGCCTCTGGGATATCCTTGGGGAATGCTGAAGAACTTTATGCCAGAAGGTTTTAATCAGGATCCCCATATTTCTCCGCTTATTCAGAATGCTGCTGCTCCCTCACCTCCTGTGGTGCATGTTACTCCTGTTGTTAGAAATGAGATTCACTATGTTGCACCTCCCTTGGTGAATATGGCCCCGTTTACTAATGATGAAGTGTATCGCCCTATTACCCATTTCTAATGCATTGCTGACGTTGGAAGGCACGCCATAGAAGATCACTTGCAATTGTAAGATTACAAGCTATTGTTGTAAATTTGTTAAGTTTATCATTTTTATTCACCTTTGTTTAAGAATACGTAATATAATGTCTCATTATTTTATTATTGTTATGCTAATTATGATTTAATCATTTTTTGTTGAATAATGTGAAGTTCCATAAATATGTAGTCTTTTGAATGTGATTTATGTTATGTTTATTCATGATATGTTATTTATATATGTCTAAATCTGAGTATGGTCATTTTAATGTTAAATGCAAGTTTATTAAGTTGTGCTAGTGCTTATTAAATGGATCTCAAGAACTAACATGGTAAAATAAAATAACGAGTAAACATACATTTCTTACTTAATCACTTTAGACATAAATGATTAGGATCATAGGGGTACACATGACAAGTTTTATTTGAAGTGTAGTGGTGCTAATGAGGGCTTAGACATAATGTAATCTTAGTGAACTATTTCATATTTTCACGTTGTTGGCGAATACCATTAGGTTTATTCATTTCCTCACATGATATGACACCGCACATCACCATATACACCAAATGAAATCATGGAATGTATCATTTTCTAAGACCACTAGAAACTTTGATTCACATTAATTATCATTTTCTACTGTTCTATAACCTTTTTGCATGATACCCATTATTATTCCCTTTTTAGCTCACAAGTTCTTTATTTTATTCAAAAGACTTATTAAAATATTTAAACTTTGTGGATCTATGTGTTTGCAGGTATGAAGGTTCTAGGAATATGTTGATTTGGATTTTGTGATTATAACTTCACCATTAGATGTTTTGCATGATATCAAAACTAGGAAAACTTATCATTTATGTATATTGGACGGTATCTCTATGTCTTATGACACTCCTTTGCATTAGAGGTCTTAGGAACCATTAAAAACCATTTTAAAATTGACCAAAGTCTTGAAAAATAAGTTTCTACATAAATTTTTATTGCATGTGTCGACACATACATATTTCAAGTCGAGGCATGCAACTTAGTTTTGAAACATGTAGCCTCTAGAGGGCAATTAGGTCGACACCTGCATTCATATAGGTCAGAAAATACTGAAGCTTTTAACAAATTGAAGAAATTCTTATTTTATGTGTCGACACATACAAATTACAAGTCGAAACATGTACTGCTTTTTTAA
Source organism: Vicia faba (assembly GCA_948472305.1). NCBI lineage: Eukaryota > Viridiplantae > Streptophyta > Magnoliopsida > Fabales > Fabaceae > Vicia > Vicia faba. Next base: position 370,388,452 of record OX451735.1, read on the forward strand.
TGGTTAAAAGCTATTTCCATGCTTAGGTCGACACATCCATTTTTTAGGTCGACACATACAATTAAAATTTGACTTATGTGTCGACACATAAAATTTTCAGGTAGACATATACTATTTGATTGGGTCAGTTTTTTGAATTCTTTTTAATTCTGAAAATATCCTTTTTTGCATCTAAACTTCCACAACTATAAATACATCATTCATGCATCATTCCAACTTGATGATACCATAAAAATTTCCTGCAACTTCTCTTCACCTTCAACCTCTAATATATGCATGCACACTAACAAATCACACATAATCATCTTTTGTTGGGGTACCATCTAGACGAGGTTTAATAACGTCCAATTAGGTTCTTGTGTAGCCGAGAATATTGGGTTGAGATTTGCAGGGATCTTCATCAGGAAAAACCACGAGTTTGTCCTCCAAGATCCTTGGTAAATTTGGGGGATTTTCGTGTAAGACGTTCAAGAGAGGATTGCAACCTAGTGAAAGCCTTTGGAGATAAAGAATGCAAAGGACCCTTTGGAGATAAAGAACACAGAGGAAGTAGCGCGACAATAACAAATCAAATTGAAGTCTTATATGCAATAGGTACAATTGATCGTGCGTGAAAGATTTGGAGATAATGAATGCAAAAGAGTAGCAATTTCGACAAGTCAATTGGGATCTATTATGTCTTGGTCTTTCTCAAGATCAAAAGAAGAGAAGAGGTTGAATCAACAACAAATGGTTAGGGTTTGTAGGGTTGCTCTTGGAACACTTCTCTTGTATCAACTTTTTGCATAGTAAGAATTATCCTAATTCCAAATTGGAATTGGGCACAGATGTACCCACACGCGAGGATGAAAGTGGGGAACTATTTAGACAAATACTCGTGTCCGTTTTTCTTATTGTTTTACTTGCTTTAATTTTCATTAACCAATTTGTCAAATAGAATTGAATAATCGATCGAATCGTAAGAATTTTTCATGGGCTGTTTTTGTTTGAATTAAGTGTTGATTTGCTTATAATCACTTTTGGTTATAAGTGATTTTGTATCAACATAACTCAAAAGTAAAATTCTGAAAATTCAATTGCACACCAAGTGTTCAACAAATTGTTTTGTTTGTTCTTTTTATAATTACCATCAGAAATAGTATTTCTAGTAACTTGCTATAAATGATTAATATCTTGTTACTTGATTGAAGTATATAAATTCCATATTATAGTGTTCATTCCATAATTTATTTTATATTTGCATATCTGAATTACAATAGCTTTGTTCGTATAGACGACACTTTTTGAAAACCTTCCACATACACTCTTTTTTCTATTACTTTTAAAACCATAATTTTTATCTGAACTTTTTGGCTTGGTGAGCTATTCACCCCCTCTCTAAATAAGGCATTGTCGTCTAACAGTTTTGATGTTGATAATACTCTTATGAAAATTCTTCATCAATTTTATTGTTCAAGGTTATGTTGGTTCAAATAACAGTGCTTGAATAATAATCAAGGGATGTCACTTGATATTTTGATCAAGTGATAATTCTTGAGATTTTCTTAATCAAGTGATGGTGCTTGGTGTGTTTACTGAGTGATGGAACTTGAAGATCAAGATGAATTGATCAAGATAAAGCCTGAAGATCAACTGATGCAATGATCAAGTGGATATGAAGTGGTGGTGCTTGATATATTTATCAAGTGATATATGGATTACGTGATGGTGCCTAATATGTTTACTAAGTGATGGTGCTTGAAGATCAAGATGTGTTGAACAAGATAAATCCTAATGAACATTTGATATAGTGGTCAAGTGGATATGATTGATTATGAAGTTGTGTTGATCAAGTTGTGGTGATCAAGATTGTTATGTTAAGAGATCAAGTTATTTATGCTTATATGTGAAGACAACACCTTATGTCAATTAACATTCAGTGAAGTCAATGAAGATCTTTGATCAAGTGGTTTGTCATATGATGGAGATTGTTATGAAGAGTTATCTTAAACCTCATTAGAAGAAGATTCAAGGTTCCACAAAAATGCTAAAGCCAAAGATAATATAGAAAGGAACCAGAAGCTTCAGAGTTGTGAAAAAAAGGAAGTGTGAAAGATCGCCAGTCTATGTCAAGTGATCAGTATTTGTAAAGGTATATGACAAACTCTCAATTTTACTAAGGAAAGTCACATATACACTTAAAAAAATTTATAGGCCTCTCTTGATTTTATAAAATCACCTAAAAATGTTTCAAAATCATATAAAATTTATTAAGGAATTGCCTGATCAATTAGAAGCAAGTTTACAAAGAAGTAATCGATTAGGCCTTTAGAGTAGTCAATAGTTCACTACCGCTTAAAATTAAATGGACATATCTCTTAAATGATTGATAACAACCTAGAATCAAAACCTTCCATCTTGGGGTTTCATAATCTATTATGCACTCAATATAATCGATTATGAGGCTTTAATTAGCCCATGAATTATTTCATAATTTACACCTTTTCCCCTGTAAATATATAGCTTCTCTATGATTTCAAATCATCTAGAAAATAACATTTGATCCATATTTTTGACTATTCACTATTATTCTACAAAACTCTCATTTCTCACTTTAATTTTTGCCTTTGTACTTTGAGAGTGAATATGTGCTTTTGTGAAGATCATTATCTCTGGTGAGGGGGAAATTTATAAACTGCTCAATAGTATATTATCTCTTGTGCAATATTTTCCTTGTAAGAAGGTGTTTTCTGATTGCGAGCTAAATCATTAAACTCTTTTTTGTTGGTTGTGAGCTAAACCATCAAAAGCTCTTGTTTGGTTAGGGAGGTCTTGACACTTAAAACTCTTAGTAGGTTCGTGAGCTTAGCCATATGTTAAAATATTTCTTTTGGTTCATGAGTTTAGCCTTTGATAAAGGCTCTTAATTGGTTGAGTAGGCATCCATACTTAAAACTCCAGTGTTGGTTCGAAGTTATCCATTTAAAAACTTTAATCCTTGTAAAAGGAGGTTTATGGGAATATCCTTTTAAAAGATCTCAAGTTCGTGAAAACTCTCAAGGAGGAATACTTGGGGATAAAAGTAGGTTACATCATTAAGAATGGACCTCTTTGATTATGGTGTTTTCTCTTATCCCTTAACTATTTAATTTCCAATTTTCTATTTTTGTTGCGTTTACTCTATTCGTTTTACAAATGAGTTTTAAACTTTGTATTTTTTAAAATATTTTATTTTGAAAATGGATTTTTCAAATCTGATACAATTCTCCCCCTATTGTGTTTTGAGTTTCATGTCCAACAAACTCAATCTTCATAGGGTTTCTACTTTTCTTATCACTTGCTACTAATTTGACTGAGTATACTTGCACATGCTTCAAACACAACACTACCTAATCTAAGAAAAGAATAAGACAAAGCAAACAATTTAATGTAGCATTTGTTCAAACACTCTATATTACCTTTTTATACCCATTCATACCTCTAAAAATCCTTACTAGTAGGCAGACTTATAGCTTGGTTTAGGGAGAAGTCCATAAACCATAACTTAAGATCATATCTATTTAAAAAATAAGCCTGGGTGAATTTTATCCAATCCTCAGAGAACATGTCTCGAGGGATCATAGATAAAAACAGTTCTTTTGAAATCAATAAACTCAACTATGTTAGGGTTGACTATTACAAAACAACAAACATACACACAAAGAGGAAGAAATTGTATACATAAAGGGAACAAAGGAAAAATTGAGGTATATGACAAAAGAAAAACACAAATTGGGAAAAACTTGAAGGTTTGAAAGAAAGCGCAAAACCCAAAAATGGAAAAATGGATGGCTAAAAGTATTAAAACTCATAATGGTAATGCTACATCAATAGTTACAACTGTTCCACATTCACTTATTGCGATCAGACGACAACACATGGAATTAGCATATCCAATGATCTCAGTTGTGTCTAAAAAGGTAATACACATATCATTGTGTTAGACGAACTAAGATACTCACACTTATTACAACACATATCACGAGGAAAAAACCCATAAGTGGTAAAAAACAGAAGACAATAAATGGTAAAAATTAGAAGACAGAAAGTATGAAAACCCATGATGGCAATGTTATATCAATAGCTACAAACATTCCATATTCATTCATTACAATCAAATGATAACACATGAAATCAGTATATTCGACGATCATGGTCACGTCTAAAAAGGTAATACTCACATCATTGTGTTAGACGAATCAAGATTCTTACACTTGTTAAAACATATATCACAAGCACAAAACCAAGAAAGTGATAAAAACAGAAGATAGAAATATGGAAACTCGTGATGGAAATGCTACATCAATAGTTGCAAACATTATACATTCACTCATTACAATCAAACGACAACAAATAAAATTAGTAGAACCAACGATCATGAACACATCTAAAAGGTAATACTCACATTATTATGTTAGACGAATCAGAATACTCACACTCTTTATAACACATATCATGAGCGTGTGAAAATGATGACGTGAAGTCCGATAAAATATAACTTCCATATTATGTTTGATTTTCGCGTTTAAGAGGCCAATAGTACCAAAATATTACTACACCCCACCTCGAAAAAATTCCATCACACTTTTTCCCAACTTTTTTAAACTTTAATGTATTTTAGAACAATTACTTATAAAATATCTAAGGGTCTGCGAAACTTGTGTAATGGTATGATTCTAAGAATCCTAACCAAAATATATCATGAATCATCGACCAATAAAGTCAAGAACACGAAGGGAAGATGCACAAAAGCAAGACCCAATGATACACTATCAGAAGTGGTCACCTCAACGTATTACGATGACACAACATAGTTATCTATCCCCGGGGAAATCCTTATAAACTAATAGGGTTATTAGTTGACGTTTAGAAGCACTGGTGTGGTCACGTTGTTTAAAGCTATGTGGAACACATTCAAACCAGGTAGGTGTCACCGCTTATCTTATAGTCATTATAACAACAAAATTATACTTGTCCACTAATGATCCTTGAGACCATCTTAGTGAAAATAAAAATTATATGAATCACATACGAGTCCGATTAATCTATAAACAATGGACTCACCTTTGATATGATCACACAATTAACGTGTATACTTCCTATCTACCCACACTTCACCTTACTTTAAGTTCAAAATGTCTTTATATGTACATTCTCATCACTCAAAAAATGAAGATTAAAAATAAATAAATAAGGAAAGAGATCAAAACACCCCAGCAAATGACACATTTAACAAATTCATGTATACAATATACTCGTGTGATCATACTATTAAATCCATAAATAAATACTAATGTAATTTAAGTGTCATAATTAATGAAAGTGTGAGATCATAAAAAAATATTGAATGTAAAAAAAAGAAGGGAATCTCTTAATGCACCATATGAGATGCAAAAGAACCCTATGCAAGTTTGAAAATACCCTTATGTTTCTGGAAATACATTTCTGGATGCACATTATACACATACAATTCGTTTGTTTTTGAGTTATGTCCCAATTTTATGATTAAATTTATTATAGAAATGCATTTTTAGAATTTCTTCAAAAATACATTTTCGAAACCTATTGTTACTAAAATGCCAAATTTTGCTAAATATTGTTCTTCAAATTGTTACTGGAAACAAATTTTTGACGTCTTATAGTTGTAGATGCTGAGGGTAGATTGGTAAAAAAAATCTTCTCACCTATTTATAGTTGATTTCTTCTTCCTTGTTTTCATGTTTGTAATGATTAATGTGTTTTAATGTGATATTAAGGTTGAGATTATCACAAGAGGAAATGTTGTAAGAGTCGCACTTCAAATGAAATGAGACACAACCAAAAGAAAACATGATAGAGTCTAGTAGATCAATCCAAAAATTTGTTGCTTGATTTAAAGCAGTAATTCAAAAATTTGTTGCTTGATTTATAGCTACCATCCCCACCAACAAAATAAACCAGTTGGATATCGTTGATTTAAAATGTTATTCTCTCGAAAGTGTATTTTCTAAAACATTCCGAAAATACATTTTCAAAATGAATTTATTCGTAAAACTAGTTCAAAATATGAAAGTATTTTTAGAATTTGACAAAGTGCACTAGAGGTATATAGGATTAAGAAATTTCCAAAAATAAGTTTCCATAGTTTTAAGATAAGACCAAACATTTGATTTTATAATCAAACAATAAAAGTTAATTTTAGATGAAATAAAAAATATGAAAAAAAAGCATTAAACCAATTAAAGGCCATGTTTGGATGCAAGACATTATAGGTCATTTATAGAGAAAAACTTAGAATTTTTCTAATTACAAAAAGTCAGCATCTTTTTCTCAACTTTGACTCATCACAACTTTCAGCTCAAGCATCCATTTGATTTCATTCTTTGCACATTGTAAAGTTTGTGATTTCATCTTTCCAATGCATCAAGAATCAAGTCCTAAGGTTCCCTAAATCATGCACATCATTGATTCAAAGATGGTACCTTGAAACTGAAGTTTTCTCCAAAGTTAGAATTTGAAATTCATGATTTGGCCTCTAAACACAAAATTTCTGCGTGTTCTTACTTCAAATCATGTTTAGCAATCTTCCAGAAGTGATTAGCACCTTTAAACGCAAGTTTTGGTTGAGTTTTGAGCAAAATAGAAGTCACATTTTTCATGTTTGCAACTTTACACGATTTCCCTCTAAACTTCATCATTTCACACGCTTAAGCACTCCATTAGCTTCCCTATAAATAGAGGGTCATGCCTCATTCATTTTCCCAAGCTTAGATAGCCAGAATCACCTTTCCAAACTCTCTCTTCAACCCACTTTTCTGCAACTTCAAATTTGGTTTCACAACTTTCCTCAATCCATTTTCTTTGTCAATTTTTCATCCTTGAACTTCACTGAAACTAACAGAAGAAGAACCAAGCTCTAAGATTTCCTAAATCGTGCTAGCTAAGTCAAGTTTCAGAGCTCTAAATTTGAACTTCAATAGGTAGATTCCTTCATCAATTCTCTCAAACTTTGGTACTGTAATAAAGCTCTCATCATCCTGATTCTAGTCGCAACATTTCTTTTCAACTAGAAGTGATTTTTGGCCATGAATTTTCAAATCCCTTTTCAAATCTTTCCTTCTGAAACGACTGAGCTACACCTTACATAAATTTTTTGGGAGGGTACCATTGGAATCGTCTCGAAGACACGAAGCAAATGGTACCAGTCTCGATATCTAATTTTTCCATTTCATGAACCTGCAAATTGCATGGACAGAGGTTGAAGATGACCTACGTGTCCGTCTTCAACCAATGGGAATTTTCCACACATTTTTTTCAAATCTAATTTAATAGCTGATCACGTGTTTTATTCATTAATGACCATGATATGCACGATTTTCCCATAATTCCTCTCGTTTCTCATCATCATTCACTTCCCTATAAATAGAGGATGATATTCCACTCATTTGACAAACTTCATAGAGCCAAAGAACCCCTGTTGAACTTCCTTTATACCTCTTAATTCTGCAACTTCGAATTTGGTTCTAAAGCATCTTTCAATCCAATTTCTTTGTTGATTCTTCATCCTTGAACTTCCCTGAAGCTAACAGAAGAAGAACCAAGCCTTGAGATGCCTTGAATCGTGCTAGCCAAGTCAAGTTTCAGAGCTCTGAATTTAAAGTTCAACATGTAGAATCCTCCATTAATTCTCTCCAAACTTGTTGCTACAATGTAGCTTTCATCACTTTGATATTGATCGCGTCATTAGTTTTTAACTAGAAGTGAGTTTTTCTCATGAATTTTCAAATCCCTTTTCAACTTTTTTCTTCTGGTTTTTCTCAAATGGACTGAGCTACAGTTTATATAAATTTTTTGCGAGGGTACTATTGAAATTGTCTTGAAGAGACGAAGCGAATGACACCAATCTAAGCTTCGAATTTTATAGTATGTGGAACCTGTAATTCACGTGTGGCTGGAGGTTGAAGATGATGACATGTCTTCCTTCAGCCAATCATATCGCACCACCTTTTTTTTTCAAAATTTGTTTAAAATAAATGATTCAGTGGTTTATTCACTAATGACCAGGATAGGCATAGTGCACCAGATCCATTGGATTTGATTACTAACGCGTTTTGACATTGATCCAATGGTCTATATCTTTTTGCTTTTATTTTTATTTTCTTATTTTATATTTTAATTTTTTTAAACTTCAAAAATTCTGAAAAAATTCTCAAAAATACTTTTGATTTTTCTCTTTTTGATTTCTATTTTTTCACAATTTTATTTTGTGATTTGATATTTTTATGATTTTTCACTTTATTTAACTTGTTTTGATTGTTTAAAAATACTTTTCTTGATTTTTAAATTCTGAAAAAAAATTATGGAAGGATCCAATGGCCTCTTGACAAATATTAGTGATCTCATTTTATTTTTATTTCTGATTTTACTATTTTTCACAAATTTTGGTTTATTTTGCTTATTTCTTTAAATTCTAAAAATAGTTTCTGACTTAAAAAAATTCTGAAATTTTTTGTCAACACTTATTGACTCATGTTTGACCTCTGACTATTTTTTAGAATTTTTATTTTGTGTTTTAATATACTTTGTGTATTTTACCAATTATTTCCCTTTTATTAATCATTTAAGTATTGTTTTATTGAATATTATTTTATTATTTTTGTTTGGTCCTGACTTGAGTGTTATTTTGGGACAAGTTCCTCAACCTCGTTGGATCTTGGATGTTGATAGGTTGAAAAAACCAAATCCATCAAAATGGATGAATGATATTGATGATATTTGAAACCCTAATTTCATCTAATATATCCCCTTCCTCTTCATCTCATTTGTTTCTTACTTGTGCTACATGTTGTTGGAGAATAATCTACATATCATTTCTCTAACATGTGGTACATAGATTGCTATTGACCGACCTCAAAATAGGTGTGACTTCTATATAAGTCCACTTATGATTGCTTAACATAGCGCTAAATTTGTCCCGATTTGAAAAATGATCATTTGTGACCCAAACCTATATTTGCAAGCCCAAGTATGTTTAATTTGAAACCTTTGATCCAATAATCTTGAGATTTATTGTTAGGAGGATTTGATCTTATAAATCCTCTAATTAAATTTCATGAATTTTGGTCTAAGTGAATCATTTAAGTATCGTTGATCATATATGCTTGCCTTGAGTACTTAAAATGAATGATATACTTGACAAAAAGTGAATGAAACTTATTGTTGAGAAGCTTTGATTTTATCAATCTTATAATTAGTTTTCAAACGCAAGTTTCAAGATGGTCATTCAACTAACTTCTAACTTCTAATTCATTAACAATTAACCTTACTTTGTGTTTTTACTTTGTGCTTTTACTTTATGCCTTTTTATGCCTTTACTTTTATGCACCATTTACTCTAGCATTTACATTTCATGTTATTTTCATCTTTGCTCACTTGAGAATTTATCTTTATGTCATTTTATCTTTGCTCATTTGAGCATTTATATTTATGTCTTTTTATTTTTCTCACTTGAACTTTTTTTTTCTTTTTGAAGACACTTAATAACCAACTTGAACATTAAAAAACTTTAAGGTTACTTGGACTATTTGGTTACTATGGCACTATGGAGTTATGGACCTCTTAGACTTAAGATTCTGAGCCTTGATTACCCTAGGGACCTTGTGACTTTGTTGTTATTTTGTCTGAAGTTCTTGGGGTTTACTCCAAGATATTGGGTTGATTTTCTTTGTGTGCAAGTTATTCTGATTATATGCTTTATCTGTGATTGAGAATTCCTTTGTATACAACTGTTACTCTGCCCAATTTTTGTGAAGACTTAATTTATATGAAGCTTGGTATTCCTAAGAGGTTTAGTATTTTTGCTTGCTTGGTTTCAATCTAAAGGATGGGAATTCTACATTGACTCTTTATGTCAAGTGTTGGCTTCTTGTTGGCTAGATTGTTCTTTTACTTAGATTTTACCTTATGCTTTAGGATAGTCCCTTCATCTCCTCACATCTTATTTAATTTCAAAAATCTTCTCCCTCCTTTTCAAAATTCCTCTTGTTTTCTAACTTGAACGACTTTCATAATAAACTTGGACTTAGGTCCATGTATTTTCAAAATCTTTTCTTAATCAAATTTTAATCAATATTAATCATACTTTTATATTTTTTGTGAGAAGACTAAAATTCAATTAACCTCATTCAAACCATTTTTCCACTTTGGCTTTTTACTTTAAAACTTTTTTTCAAAAATATTAGACTCTTATCGATTCTTGTAGTGATGCGAGCTATTATACTTCTACAATATATAGTGAAGTGGGATATTTTCCACTTGGGTGTTGAGTGAGCTTTTTTGATTTTGAAATCCAAGCTATATCCTCCACTTTGAGATGATGTAAATTCTCCTTTCTCATAATTGTGGATAGTAAGTATGTCTTCCACTCGGATATAACGATGATGTCTCTTCTCTTAAAATTAACCAACACACTTGTGTTTTAAAATATTTGAGGTGAACTACGAGTACGCTGATCCCCTATTGTACGGAAGGTGGTACATAGGCACTAAAGGTTCGCAACCGCGGCAGATGAAAAAATTGTAAAAAATACTTCTTTTCTCATCTCCACCATCTATTTTTGTATACACCATTTATAGCCAAAATGCACAAATTTTTAAAGAGGTTCCTGTGGAGTACCATAGATGTTTAGAGTGCTAATACTTTCCCTTTGCATAACCAACCCCCGTACCTAGATTCTCTCCCCTCTCTTTTTGGGTTTATTAGCTCTTTTCCCATTCCACTAGAAACAATAATGCGCAGTGGTGATTTTTATTTGATATGTCTGAGTCAAGCCAATCCAATGGCTTAGTCTCAACATTTCTACCGCTATACTCATGTTTTTAAAACTTATTAAACAATGTAGTGAGATCAAGTGTTGTAAGATCATTGGCTTCCTTGATTGCGGTGACCTTCAGTTGCCAATTCTTAGTAAAACATCTCAAAACATTGTTAGTAGTTACTACATTGGAAATAGGCATACCAAGTGCGTTCAAACAATTAATGATATTTAATGAATTTTTCTTGTCATCATTATTCCATAGTGCTTAAAGCTTAAGTGTGGCAATTCCATTAGCATCAAATTGAGTAATAGCGTCACCATACCCTTGTCTTATGAATTAACAAGAATGTGCATACAAGCTTTCCAATAACTATAGTTTTCTCCCGAAAAGATTGGGGATGTTTTGTAATTCCTTTTAGGTTCGTACGCTATTTTCTAATAAGAGTTTCAAAGCACATAATTAACTAGGCTCGAATACCACTTGTTAGACTATGAATACTTATCTAGATGGAGGTGAATAGATCCCCAATTAAAAACTACCTTTCAAAATAGTGACTTAAAAAACTTATTTGAAAAACAAAGTTGAGCGGAAGATTTTTGGCCTAGATCAAAATAGTAGTCTAAACGAACCTAGTTATTGCAAAATCATATATGCACAAACCATACGGAATTAAGATAATGATAAAATCAATCAACATAATAATATCTCAATTAATATTTTATTATCAAACACAACAGTTTCCTATTTCCAATGAAATCATATTAAAAATATAACTTGATAATTTATCGAACATGTGGCGTGCAATCAATTTTTCATAATTTTCTTTGAACTATGTTGATATAAAAAAGCACTTATAATCAAAGTGATTATAAGTTAATCAACAAAGCAATTTAAACTTTAACAGTCAAAGAGAAATTCTTATGAATCGATCAATCAAACAAAACATTTAACAAATTGCATATAGAGAGTAAATGAGAGTAAGAGATAGAACATTGCACTTTTCCTTTGAGTTGAACAAGCTAAACAATTCGTCAAACACTTGGTGCACAATCAAAGTTTCAAAAAATTTCTTTGTGTTGATATGAAAAAGTATAACCCTACAAACCATAACTGTTTGATGTTGACTCAACCCCTTATCTTCTTTTGATCTTCAACAAGACCAAGACACAATATCTGCCAATTGATTATCCAGATCTTGCTACTCTTTTGCGTACTTTATCTCCAAAGCTTTTGCACACCATCAATTGCACCTATTTCAACACAAGGATTTAATTTGATTTTCCATTCTAGAACAAACTATAAAATAATAATTCCCTCTGTTGATGCAGATGCTCAACTACTAACAAAAATAAGATCTCTAAAGATCTTGATCCAATAACCTTGTTATCCACAATAACCTTCTCCAATTATTCATATGTGGCAATCCACTTAATCCGACTAATATCTTGTCTAAGTGAATTCCATTATCTAAGTGTTGATTAGATAACTCCCATCATTGTTTGCGCGCAATCTTCCTCCAAATCCACCAAAGATGGATAAATTCCAACTTCGCCTTACGGACAATTGATACTTGATCTTGCCAAAGTATTCCTTTGAGTATATTTAAACTCACTCCTTGACAGATAACAATAAGAACCAGACTGCATTCAAGAAATGATACTTGTACGTGTTATAAACAACAAACTTCACACAAAACTAGATACCCTAATGTACCTCTAGTCTCCTTCAACACTAAATATTTAGATATGAAGATCCACAAAAATAAGAAAATGAATAAGGATGAAGATGATGAATAATTCTAGGCCATCTCACATACAACTCTAAAACACATGGTGTTAGTCAAGAGATTAAATGAATGTGAAAGAAGAATACACATACACAAGGTTTTCTAAATTTCTGGATAAATGGGTCTTGGTTCTTGATTGATATCATGAGTTTGATTAATCATGAACAACACAACTAGATTAATAAACTCTCTCTCTCTCTCTCTCTCTCTCTCTCTCTCTCTCTCTAATTCACTCAAAACAACAACAAATTACACAAGATGCAAAAAAAAAAGAAGTGAATATGACATGGATTACACTAAATATGTTGTTATAGATGAGAAAAGAAATATCAATGGTAATGGGTATAGACACACTAAAGAAGAGAAGACAAATTGACATCTTTGTTTCAATGGGTTGCACCCATATGTTTCACACACTTGTTACTTTCATCAAAGAAACAACTATTTAAATCTAAGATTGAAAATTGGATTTGTGAAACTATGATTAGATTCAAGAAGAAATTATGATTCAAATCACAAGATTTTATGATTCAAATCAAGTTATATGATTGACCCAAATAAATTTGACCAGAGCCTAAATTTGGCTTCATGGAGACATCTGATTTGAATCAGAATTAACACTTGATTTGTATCACATGAGATTGTGATTTGAATCAGGTTCATTTGTTGATTCAAATCAATTCATCCAGAGGAAAATTATAACTTTCATAAGGTTCCTGATTCGAATCAAATTTAACACTTGATTTGAATCAAGTAACTCAACATCTTGATTTAAGAGCTCTAACTTGTGATTAAAGTCACACCTGATGAAACGACAAAAGAGAAATTTATAAGGCTTAAAAGGGATATTATAAAGGATAAAACAATCTAATTTATTGTGTAATGAGGGTTCTCAATGGTACAACAACAAAATAGATGGAGTGATTACAATAAAGCTGAAATATGAATAATGTACAAGCATGCAAATATCAAATGATAAGCAAATTTTAAATACACAAACAAAATATAACAACTACATTCAAATTGGAAAAAACATCAAAACAAATAAACAATACCATACGATAACGTGACTGCACTTTCAGTTTCCCCTTTTTGATGTTTGGAAATTTTGAAATATTATTGTTGATCAATTATTCAAAGTGTTATTTGTAATTTGATGGATGAAATGAATCCGATGAGTTTCCTTACCGTACATGTGACTAGTGTACAACACTTCGCTTGAGTTGTAAAAGCTGTAGAGCTTCCTCTATATTAAAAACTTAATACGCGTGAATAATGATAATATCCCGATACCTTCTCCCCTTTTAACAAATATCAACAAGAGAGAAAAGATAGAAAGAAAACACATGCAAACAGTTGAATCCAAGATAATACAAAATCCAAAAATAGAATGTCATATTTAGTGAACTAAACAAGCACCATATAAATCACATACGAAACATATTATTAAAAACACACAATTTTAATAAAGATATCAAGAAAGAGATGACATAAAGGAATCATACAGATATCATACATACATGACTAAAAAACTTGTATCAAGATACATAATACAAAATGTAGTCATTAATCACAAAATAGCCAGTTAACTAAAATAACATAAACATCCAGATATGCTAATGTTATGATATGCATGAAAAGCTAAAAATAAAATCAGGGAAGCTCAACTGCATTATTAGAAGGAGGTGCAACAATTGTAGGATCTAAAATGGGGACAATCTCTGGATCACAATAAAAAACCAATATGAAATATGACATTAGATCTACCAAGGTGGTCAATAACAACTTTCACATAATCCACTTGAGTAGTCACTCGAGCTTCACCAGCTTGCATCTCGTCTATTAATTCTCTATTTTTATGTTTGGTGTTATGTTTAGTAAAACTAATAGAGCAACAATATGTTAAATGGGATGTGATTGCTTGCTATGAAGAACATGTAAAGCAAGAAGTCTTATTTTATGTTAGGACATGTTGAGTTGAAGTGTTTCAACATCTGGAACAGCATATCGGATAAGATGTTCTATAAAGGAGCATAGGACATTGTGCCTGAGCTGAACTGGACTATTATGTTTTATTAAGTCACAAAGATAGAATATAACTTAAGGATATTATATTATCCTATCAAGAAGAATATTGAAGAATATTTACTTTCTAAATATGAATATAATTTAGGAATATTTGATTGAAGACCTATTTTGTAGCAGAATTTTCTGCAGATATGTAACAACTAAAAAGTTATGTTTTGAAGGCCCAATCCAGTTGGGTATAGGTTATAAATATAATCAATGTAACCTAGGATTGGTACCATCCAATAATTGTAAATATGTAATCATTAGGGTTGAGTTCGTAGCCACTCTCTAGGAGAGTTGGTGTAAGTGAACCACTCAGGCTGTGAGATGGGCATTGTGTTCTCACTTAGAAACTTGTAGGTAATGAGTTGAGTATTGTTCTTGTATGAAGCTTGTAAGAAAATCCGAGTTATGTTCTCAGTCATGAGTCTTAGTTAGGTATTATCATGGAAGTGTGTCTTCTATTTTATTGTCATGGAAGTGTGTCTTCTATTTTGATCCAATCGTTGTTTGTGATTGAAGAGGGATTGAGGAGGGCCTCATATCTAGGTGAGTCTTAGATAGAAGTCTAGCAAGGGTAGTGATTAAGTGATTAGGTCATAAACTGGAGGTTTGTTGTATGGTCTATAAATTGATACTATTTTAGTGGACTTATCACTGGCTTGGTATGCACCCAGAGTAGGAAGGTTGTTCCAAACTGGGTTAATAATTCTTGTGTGTTGTTTATGCTTTTTAGTACTGGTTTTAATTGTTTAGACCTTGTTGTAATATTTAAGTCAGATAAGATGTCTCGACATGTCATAGGACATATGAGTTTCGTCATACCAGAATTTCATCGTCCTTCAATTCTTCTTTCAACCTGTTTCGGCTTTCTTCACCTTTTTTTGCCACAACTTCAATTTTACCCATAATAATTTCTTCTTTGACCTTGTTATCCTCCAAAATCTTCCTAACCAACTTATCAAGATAAGTTTTCACATCAGTAGATAATAGTCCATAACTAGATGCACCAACCTCATTAGAAGGGTCCTTCACTGTTTCCATAATTCGGTCATCATACATCTGCCTGCCAGATTTCTCAAGATAATAGTAAACACCATCAATGTATATGTAGTACCTCATCATGGAAAATCTGTATTCATCCATAATCGTCAAATCTTCAACGAAGTCTTCTTCCTTGGACACAATACCATTAACTTCTAGAATTGTCTACACAAAAGAAGAGAGAAACATAGGCCTTCTTAAGTTTTCCTTGTAGAAGATCACCCACTTAATAATGAACTTCACCCACTCAAATCAATTAGATGAAAAAAGATCCCACGTCAGGTAGAGGTCAAAGTCATCAACCCTGTCCCAATTACTAGGTTTCATGTAGAACACCTTAACAAATATCTAGTGGAGAATTCACATGTTTAAATTCACATGACTAATAAGGAAGTTTAACATAACAATGTTCTTAGCCACAAACTTGGAAATAGACAGAACAAAATGAACTTTATCATACTCAGACAATTTAGCAGCAATTATGCTTGCACTAGAAGAAGTCAAACCAAGGTACTTAGTAAGATAACCATATGCAAATTTCATAACATTAATCTTGGATCTACTCTTAAGTCCAACAATAGTAAGTTCAAGGTTGCAGTAAAAGGCATTAACATGACCGGGGTTAAATTTCTTGCTCAGACCAATAAATTTCAACAAGTCGTGGTTTGCATAGAGTTTGAGAAATTTTCCTCTCGACTCGGTTTCAAAAATAGAATCAACATAATACTCAGGATCAATAGGCTTATTCAAGAAATTGTAATGGTACCATTTCAAACCATCTTTAGGAAGTAGATGAATCACCTTATGGCACATAACATAAATGGTTTGACTCTAAGAAGATTGCTTACTTGACTTCTTGCTCAGTTTTCCATCAGAGGAATCTTTGTTGGCTTGAACCTTGCTTCTCTCCCTTTTAGGTTATTGAGGAGGAGATAGATTTAAAGAATAAAATATCCTCTTACCTTGTTGCTTTTCAGAGAAGCTATTTTGGGGAATATGAGATGCCATTGTTGATGTTGATGTTGATGAGAATCAATTTGGATGATGAAGTTAAGATGATGATTGATGATTAATGTTGGTGATGAAATGAATGTTAGATGATGATGATATAATATGATGAGGATTTTTGTGAAAAGGGTTTAAAGTGGTTTGAAAAATAAATGAAAGTGAAAAGAAAAAACTAAACAAAATTCAAAATAAAATGTGACTTTTAGGTTGTGATTCAAATTAGGTGTTAAATTTGATTCGAATCAATTCGAGTCGATTCAAAAAGTCACAAGTCCCAGACTTCTTATTCGAATCAGGTTCAAAGCTTGATTCAAATTAAGCAATCAATTTTTGAAAAAAATGTTAAAGCATTTAAAGTAAACTGATTTTTACGAACTCAATTATTATTTTAATGATGAATATCTTTAATGCAAATGAAAATTGATTTTTAATGAGATGCATGAATGTGATTATGATTAAAAATGATGAGCCACTTTAATGCAAATGTTCAAAATAATTTTTGATGCAAAATGAATTTGATGTGAATGCTAAAATAATTTATACATGCACCTGTTACAAACAACAAAATTCACACAAAAACATTAGAGATGAAGGTCAACAACAATGGGAAAATGACTAAGGATGAAGATCATGAATAGTACCAGGATATCTCACACACACTCTTAAACATAAGGTGTTCGCCAATGGATTAGATGAATATGCATGAAGAAGACACACACAAGGTTCACCTAAATTTCTGTATGAATGGGTCTTGGTTCTTGATTTATAACATGAGCTTAATTAATAATGAACAACACAACAAGATGAAACAAGAATAAGATGCAACAAAATGAAGTGAATCTAACATGGAGTGCACTAAAGATGTTATTCCAGAGAAGAAGATAAATATTAATGGTGATGGGTATAGACACACTAAAGAAGAGAAGACAAATTAACATCTTTTTCTCTATGGGTTTCACCCATATGTTTCATACAATTGTTAGTTTCATACACTTGTTAGTTTCATCAAAGAAACAACTATTTAAATATAAGATGGAAAATTGGATTTGTGAAGCTATGCTTCGAGTCAAGAAGAAATTATGATTCAGATCACAAGATTTTGTGATTCAAATCAAGTTATATGCTTAATTCAAGTCAATTTGAGTAGAGCATAAATTTGGCTTCATGGAAACATATGATTCGAATCAGAATTAACATTTGATTTGAGTCACATGAGATTGTGATTCGAATCAAGTTCATTTGTTGATTCAAATCTATTCATCTTAAGGCAAACTCCAATTTTCACAAGGTTCTTGATTTAAATCACATTTAACACCTTGATTCGAATACAGTAACTCAACATCTTGATTTAAGAGTTCTAACTTGTGATTCAAGCCACACCAAATGAAACAACAAAAGAGAAATTCATAAGGCTAAAAATGTACATTATCAAGTATCAAACACTCTAATTTATTAAGTAATAAGGGTTCTCAATTGTAGAACAACACAATAGCCAAAGCGATTACAATACAACTGAAATACAAATAAATTACAAGCATATGAATATTAAATTATAAGCAAATTACAAATACACACACAAACAAAAACAACCACATTTAAATTGGAAAAAACATCAAAACAAATAAACGGTAGCATACGACGACGTGACTGCACTTTCATATTTGTTTTAAATGTTTTAAACCATTTAGTTATAATTTGTAGTTGAGCATATTAGGTGTTGTGTCTGTGGATTTCACTTGGGGTTTTAGTGTGTAGGATCAACTCTATTAACAATTGGTGCCTTGATAGTGCTTGACTATTTGTTACCAACATACTTAAGTGTAATAAGAAGTTGTATGGAGTCGTGACACCTAAACAAAAGTTTAGACAAAAGAATAATCTAGATGTTGAGATAATTCTTAAGTTAGCATGAAATGGGTAAGCATGTAAAGCTGCAAGAAGGAATGAAACTTGTCACACTTGTGCAACTATAATATCATAGTACTGCCTCAAAATAGGAATATGACTTATTCTTGGAAAAAATCTAATTGGATAAAATAAGACTTGCCCAAGGAACAAAAATAAAGTACTTTAAATGGAAACGAAACCTTATATCAGAGAAGGAACTTGGAGGAATTTTCAAAAAACTAAGATAGTAACAAATCAGAGTTGTTATAACCATCTTTCCCCAATATCCATTTCTAATGCATTGCTGATGCTGGAAGGCACGACATAGAAGATCACTTGCAATTGGAAGATTGCAAGATATTGTTGTAAATTTTTTAAGTTTATCATTTTTATTCACCTCTGTTTAAGAATATGTAATATAATGTCTCATTATTTTATTATTGTTATGCTAATTATGAGCTAATCTTTTTTTGTTGAATAATGTGAAGTTCCATGAATATGTAGTCTTTTGAATGTAATTTATGTTATGTTTATTCATGATATGTTATTTATATATGTCCAGATGCAAGTTTATTAAGTTGTCTTAGTGCTTATTAAATGGATCTCAAGAACTAACATGGTAAAATAAAATAGCAAGTAAACATACATTTCTTACTTAATCACTTTAGACATAAATGATTAGGATCATAGGGGTAAAAATGACAAGTTTTATTTGAAGTGTAGTGGTGCTAATGAGGGCTTAGACATAATGTAATCTTAGTGAACTATTTCATATTTTCACATTTTTGGCGAATACCATTAGGTTTATCCATTGCCTCACATGATATGACACCACACATCACCATATACACCAGATGAAATCATGGAATGGATCATTTTCTAAGACCACTACAAACTTTGATTCACATTAATTATCATTTTCTACTGTTATATAACCTTTTTGCATGATACCCATTATTATTCCCTTTTTAGCTCACAAATCACTTTATTTGAGTCAAGTGACTTATTAAAATATTTAAACTTTGTGGATCTATGTGTTTGCAGGTATGAAGGTTGTAGGAATCTATTGATTTTGTTTTTGTGAGTATAACTTTACCATTAGATGTTTTGCATGAACTCAAAACTAGGAAAACTTAGCATTTATGTATATTGGACAGTATCTCTATCTCTTGTGACACTCCTTTGTATTAGGGGTCTTAGGAACCATTAAAAACCATTTTAAAATTGACCAAAGTCTTGAAAAACAAGTTTCTGCATAAATTTTTATTGCATGTGTCGACACATACATATTTCAGTTCGACACATGCAACTTAGTTTTGCAGTTCGTGGCCTCTGGAGGGCTTAGATTGACACATGTATTCATATAGGTCAGCACATACCGAAGCTTTTAACAAATTGCAGAAATTCTTAATTTATGTGTCGACACATGTACTATTTTTTTAAAGGCTAAAAGCTATTTCCATGCTTAGGTCGACACATCCATTTTTTAGGTAGACACATACAGTTAGAATTTGACTTATGTATCGACACATATGATTTTCAAGTTGACACATACTATTTGATTGGGTCAATTTTTGAATTCTTTTTAAATCTGAAAATCTCCTTTTTTCATCTAAACTTCCACATCTATAAATACATCATTCATGCATCATTCCAACTTGATGATACCATAAAAAATTTCCTGCAATTGCTCTTCACCTTCAACCTCTAATATATGCATACACACTAACAAAACACACATAATTATCTTTTGTTAGGGTACCATCTAGACGAGGTTTGATAACATCCAATTAAGTTCTTGTGTAGTCGAGAATATTGAATTGATATTTACAGTGGTCTTCGTCTGGAAAAACCACGAGTTTGTCCTCCAAGATCTTTGGTAAATTTAGAGGATTTTCATACAAGACGTTCAAGAGAGGATTGCAACCTAGTGGAAACCTTTGGAGATAAAGAATACAAATGACCCTTTGGAGATAAATAACACAAAGGAAGTAGCACGACAACAATGAATCAAATTGAAGTCTTGTGTGCAATAGGTATAATTGATCGTGCGTGAAAGATTTGGAGATAATGAATGCAAAGGAGTAGAAATATAGACAATTTAATTGGGATCTATTGTGTATTCATCTTTCTCAAGATCAAAAGAAGAGAAGGGGTTGAATCAACAATAAATGTTAGGGTTTACAAGGTTGCTCTTGGAACACTTCTCTTGTATCAACTTTTTCCATAATAAGAATTATCCTAATTCTAAATTAGAATTGGGCACAGACATACCCACACGCGAGGACAAAAGTGGGGAACCATGTAGACAAATCCCCATGTCCCTTTTCTTATCGTTTTACTTGCTTTAATTTTAATCAATCAATTTGTTAAATAACATTGAGTAATCCATTGAATCATAAGAATTTTTCCGTGGCTATTTTTGTTTTGAATTAAGCGTTGATTTGCTTATAATAACTTTTAATTATAAGTGCTTTTCTATCAACATAACTCAAAAGGAAAATTTTGAAAATTCAATTGCACACCAAGTGTTCGACAAATTGCTTTGTTTGTTCTTTTGATAATTACCATCAGAAATAGTATTGCTAGTAACTTGCTATAAACGATTAATACCTTATTACTTTATTGAAGTATATAAATTCCATATTATAGTTTTCATTCCATAATTTATTTTATATTTTCATATCTGACTTACAATAGTTTGGTTCGTATAGACGACACTTTCTGAAAACCTTTCGCATGCACTCTTTTTTCAATTACTTTTAAAACCATAATTTTTATCTGGACTTTTTGGCTTGGTGATCTATTCACTCCCTTCTAGATAAGGCATTATCATCTAACAATTTTGATGTTGACAATACTCTTATGAAAAGTCTTCATCAATTTTATTCTTCAAGGTTATGTTGGTTCAAATAATGGTTCTTAAATAATAATCAAGTGACGTCACTTAATATTTTGATCAAGTGATAATTCTTGACATGTTCCTAATCAAGTGATGGCACTTGAAGATCAAGATGCATTGATCAATATAAATCCTGAAGATCATCTGATACAATTATCAAGTTGATATGAAGTGGTGGTGCTTGATATATTTACCAAGTGATATGTGGATTAAGTGATGGTGCTTAATATGTTTACTAAGTGATGGTGCTTGAAGATCAAGATGTGTTGAACAAGATAAATAGTAAAGAACATTTGATATAGTGATTAAGTGGATGTGATTGATTATGAATTTGTGTTGATCAAGTTGTGGTGATCAAGATTTTTATGTTAAGAGATCAAGTTATTTATGCTTATATGTGAAGACAACACCTGATGTCAATTAACATTCAGTGAAGCCAGCGAAGATATTTGATCAAGTGAGTTGTCAGATGATGGAGATTGTTATGAAGAGTTATCTCAAACCTCATCAGAAGAAGATTCAAGGTTCCACATAAATGCTAAAGTCGAAGATAATATGGAAAGGAACCAAAAGCTTCATAATTGTGAAAAAGAGTAAGTGTGGAAGATCCCCAGTCTGTGTCAAGTGATCAATTATTGTAAAGGTATATGACAAACTCTCAAATTTACTAAGGAAAGTCACATATATACTTAAACATTTTGATAAGCCTCACTTGATTTTTTAAAATCACCTAATTTTTTTTAAAGCATATAAAATTTATTAAGGAACTGCCTGATCAATTAGAAGCAAGTTTACAAAGAAGTAATCGATTAGGCCTTTAGAGTAATTAATATTTCACTTTGTACCGCCTAAAATTAAATGGACATATCCCTTAAATGATTGACAACAACATAGAATTAAAACCTTCCATCTTGGGGTTTCATAATCTATTATGCACTTAATATAATTGATTATGAGGCTTTAATTAGCCCATGAATTGTTTCAAAATTTACACCTTTTTCCCTGTAAATATATAGCTTCTCTATCATTTCAAATCATCCAGAAAATAACATTTGGTCCATATTTTTGACTATCCACTATTATTCTACAAAACTCCCATTTCTCACTTTAATTTTTTCCTTTGTACTTTGAGAGTGAATATGTGCTTTTGTGAAGATCATTATTTCTGGTGAGGAGGAAATTCGTAAATTTCTTAATAGTATATTATCTCTTGTGCAATATTTTCCTTGTAAGAAGGTGTTTTCTAATTCCGAGCTAAATCATTAAAGCTCTTTTTTTGGTTGTAAGCTAAACCATCAAAAGCTCTTGTTTGGTTAGGGAGGTCTTGACACTTAAAACTCTTAGTAGGTTCGTGAGCTTAGCCATATGTTAAAATATCTCTCTTTCTTCACGAGTTTAGCCTATGCTAAAGGCTCTTAATTGGTTGAGTAGGTATCCATACTTAAAACTCCAGCATTGGTTGGAAGTTATCTATTTAAAAATTTTAATCCTTGTAAAAGGAGGTTTA
Organism: Vicia faba; assembly: GCA_948472305.1. Taxonomy (NCBI): domain Eukaryota; kingdom Viridiplantae; phylum Streptophyta; class Magnoliopsida; order Fabales; family Fabaceae; genus Vicia; species Vicia faba. Next base: position 370,411,470 of record OX451735.1, read on the forward strand.
TAGGCATATCCTGTCAAAAGATCTCAAGTTAGTGGAAACTCTCAAGGAGGAATACTTGGGGAGAAAAGTAAGTTATATCATTAAGAATGGACCTCTATGATTCCAATGTTTTCTTTTATCCCTTAACTATTTGATTTCCGATTTTCTATTTCTGTTGCCTTTACTCTATTCGTTTTACAAATGAGTTTTAAACTTTGTATTTTGTAAAATATATTATTTTTAAAATAGATTTTTCAATTTGATATCATTTTCCCTCTATTGTGTTTGGTGTCTCATGTCCAACAAACTTGACCTTCATAGGGTTACTACTTTTCTTATCACTTGCTACTAATTTAACTGAGTATACTTACACATGCTTCAAACACAACACTACCTAATATAAGAAAAGAATAAAACAAAGCAAACAATTTAACACAACCTTTGTTCAAACACTTTATATTACCTTTTTATACCCATTCATACCTCTAAAAATCCTTATTAATAGGCAGGCTTATAGCTTGGTTTGTGGAGAAGTCCACAAGCCATAACTTAAGATCATATCTATTTATAGAAGAAGCCTAGGTGACTTTTGTCCAATCCTCAGAGAACATGTCTCGAGGAATCATAGATAAAAATGGTTCTATCGAAATCAACAAACTCAACTATGTTAGGTTTGACTATTACAAAACAACACAAATACACACAAAGAGGAAGAAATTGTATACATAAAGGGAACAAAGGAGAAATTGAGGTACATGACAAAAGAAAAACACAAATTGGGAAAAACTTGAAGGTTTGAAAGAAAGCGCAAAACCCATAAATGAAAAAATGGAAGGCAAAAAGTATTAAAACTCATGATGGCAACGCTACATCAATAGTTACAAATGTTTCACATTCACTTATTGAGATCAAATGACAACACATGAAATTAGTATATCCAATGATCTTGGTCGCGTCTAAAAAAGTAATACGCACATAATTGTGTTAGACGAACTAAGATACTCGCACTTATTGCAACACATATCACGAGCGTAAAACCCATAAATGGTAAAAAAAAATAGAAGACAATACATGGTAAAAATCAGAAGACATAAAGTATGAAAACCCATGATGGCAATGCTACATCAATAGTTACAAATGTTCCATATTCATTCATTACAATCAAATGATAACACATGAAATCAGTATATTTGACGATCATGGTCGCGTCTAAAAAAGGTAATACTCACACCATTGTGTTAGACGAATTAAGATACTCACACTTGTTACAACATATATCATAAGCGCAAAACCAAGAAATGATAAAAATAGAAGATAGAAATATGGAAACTCGTGATGGAAACGCTACATCAGTAGTTATAAACGTTATACATTCACTCATTATAATCAAACGACAACAAACAAAATTAGTAGAACCAACAATCCTGATTACATCTAAAAGGTAATACTCACATCAGTGTTAGACGAATCACAATACTTCCGCTTTTTACAATACATATCATGAGCGTGTGAAAATAACAACATGAAATTCGACAAAATTTAACTTCCACATTATGCTCGATTTTCATGTTTAAGAGGCCAATAGTACCAAAACAGTATTACACCTTACCTCGAAAAAATTCCATCTCACATTTCCCAACGTTTCAAATTTTAATGTAAGAACCATTACCTATAAAATATCTAAGGGTCTGTGTAACCTGTGTAGTGGTATGATTCTAAGAATCCTAACCAAAATATATCCTGAACTATCGACCATTAAATTCTAGAACTAAAAGTAGGGAAGATGCAGAAAAGCAAGACCCAATAATACACTATCAGAGGTGGTCACCTCAACGTATTTGGATGACACAACATAATCATTTATCCCAAGAAAATCCTTATAAACTAATAGGGTTATTAGTTGATGTTTAGAAGCACTGATGTGGTCACGTTGTTTAAAGCTATGTGGAACACATTCAAAATAGGTAGGTGTCACCGCTTATCTTATAGTTGTCATAACAACAAACTTATACTTGTTCACTAATGATCCTTAAGACCATCTTAGTAAAAATAAAAATTATATGAATCACATACGAGTCCGATTAATCTATAAATAATAGACTCACCTTTGATATAATCACACAATTAACGCACATACTTCCCATCTACCCATATTTCGCCTTACTTTAACTTCAAAATGTCTTTATAAGTACATTCTCATCACTCAAAAAATGAAGATTAAAAATAAATAAATAAGGGAAAAGATCAAAACACCCCAACAAATAATACATTTACCAAATTCATATATATAATATACTCGTGTGATCATACTATTAAATCCATAAATAAACACTAATGTAATTTAAGTGTCATAATATTAAAGAAAATGTGAGATCATAAAAATTATTAAAGGTAAAAACATAAGGGAATCTCTTAATGCTCCTTATGAGATGCAAAAGAACCCTATGCAAATTTTAAAATACCCTTATGTTTTTGGAAAATACATTTCTGGACGCACCTTATACACATACAATTTGTTTGTTTTTGAGTTATGTTCCAATTTTACGATTAAATTTATTATAGAAATACATTTTTGGAATGTCTTCGAAAATACATTTTTGAAATCTAGGGTTACTAAAAGGCCAAATTTTGCTAAATATTGTTCTTTAGATTGTTGCTCAAAACAAAGTTTCAACGTCTTGCAGTTGTAGATGCCGAGGGTAGATTGGTAAAAAAAATCTTCTCACCTATTTATAGTTGATTTCTTCTTCCTTGTTTTCATATTTGTAATGGTTATTGTGTTTTAATGTGATATTAAGAAATTTCTTCTCAAGAAATTTCCAAAAATAAGTTTCCATAGTTTTTAAGATAAGACCAAACATTTGATTTTATAATGAAACAATAAAAGTTAATTTTAGATTAAATAAAAAAAAGATGAAAAAAAGCATTAAAGCAATTAAATTACTTGTCATGAGTTGTCCACAAATTGAGGCTTCTACCCAAATCCCAAGCATTTCTCAACAATAAGAGAGATTTCTTTCCCTTTGCTTCTAGGGATTCTCTTATCTCTCTTCTCACCCTTTCGGTAAGCAATCCCTTTTTCATTCTTACGTTTCCTTCCCTTTCCTTTCAATTTCTCTTCCTTCGTTCCATCGCCGATCGCTAACCCTAATCCTGTCGCAGAATCATCATCATGGCTAAGAGTTCCTTCAAGATGGAACATCCCCTTGGTTAATTTCTCCCCCTTTTTCTCTTCCTTTTGATTATTTTTTCGCTGATTTTCATTTTCTTTCAATTTTCGGTTAATAGGGTTTGAATTTCATGTGATTAGAGATATTTTAGATATCTTATTTGTTTAATTTAATAGCTTAATTGGATCTTTTTCATCACGATCGTTATCCGAAACCCTATTTCTTTGAGTTTGAAATTTGGGTTAAAAAACATGTAATTTGATTTCTACTGTAAATTTTATGTGCTAGAGAGGAGGCAGGCTGAGGCAGCTCGCATAAGAGAGAAGTATCCTGATAGAATTCCAGTAAGATTATTTTTATACCTTGATTTGTAGTTTTGGCATGGCGATCGCAATTTTGTAGTAATTGTTTGATTGCTTTTTTTGTGTGTAGGTAATTGTTGAAAGGGCTGAGAAGAGTGATGTTCCAGATATTGATAAGAAAAAGTTAGTTTTCTTTTTTTTCTTCCTAATCTGGGTTGCTGTTCTAATGATTATGAAAAGCCAATCACTAAATTAATTGGTGAATTAAAAAGGATTCTGCTAAGCCCAAGTTGTATTATAGTAGATACTTTTATGGTTTCATTTATGTGAAATCCAACTAATACATTTGATCAACCACAAAAGAGGGATTTTAGTAGGCCTCGGTCATAACAATTGAGAGTAAATGTTGAATCTTGAAATCATGTGTTGAAAACATGGATTAAAATTACTCTGCACTCTTTGTTATGTTTGTTACACATGCTTGTGATTTCTTGTCCTTCAACAATTTTTTGGGTTAGTTGGATAGCCTTGAACCTTCATTACTTCATTTTAAAAATATTTGATTGGACTTTTGGAGGTTAAATGATTCTCCCGTGTCCTCATCACACACACCCTCCTAAAGCTAAAGGGAAAATGGGTTTTGTAAAATTCTCTTTGAATGTCTATATATATTTCTAATTTACGATACTAATTTGCGGTATATTTTACTCTTGCCTTTTTATGATTCTAGGTATCTGGTTCCCGCTGATCTAACTGTGGGCCAGTTTGTGTATGTGGTGCGAAAAAGAATTAAACTGAGTCCTGAAAAGGCCATCTTCATTTTTGTGAAGAACATTTTACCACCAACAGGTAATATATATATATGAATTGTAGTTGCTGATACTTGACGGTAATTTTTGTTTTGTTTTGTTTTGTTTTGAAAAAGTTTATCCTTGGTGGTAATTAATTGTGAGTTGATTTTTTTATCTATCTTGATGCAGCTGCAATGATGTCTGCAATTTATGAGGAAAACAAGGATGAAGATGGATTCCTGTATATGACTTACAGCGGAGAGAACACTTTTGGGATGCAAATGTGATATATTCACAAGGGGCGACCATGTAAATAGAACATAAAAGCATCTTATTGTGAAATAGTCAAGCTTTCTGATCCATGGCAATCCTTATCTAATCTGCAACTAGTTGATAATGACTTTTATGTTTCTATTACATTTCAAATCAATGAAGTTAATATTTTTTTCGTTATTAGATGCCTTGTGTCTCATGCCAAAATCTGGACACCTAGTTTTTATGTGTCTCATGCCAAAATCTGGAAACCTAGTTTTTATTTATATAATTATTGTATTCTTTTGTATGTCGTATACATTTTTTTACGAATAAAGTAAATGTTACTATCAAATAGTATTGATTAGCAAATACAACTTTTGTTATGATTAAGAAACTAATATAATTTTATGAACATAATGCATCCATGGTTTTCTTTGGTGCATATGCAAAAAGAGGAAAAACAAAAAGAAGGAACCAAACTACTACTGGCGAGGATAGATGATCCTCGTTGGATCACTAGGAAAAAAATCATAGATGATCCTCATTAATCATTTAACCTAGCTGGAGGCGAGTGCCAAATCTGAGCGCATTCTATATTCAAATTTGTAGTGTTTTCCAACTGCAGAGGCCATTGCAAGTAGAATGTTTTCATTGCAATAGATAAGATTTAGTCCAGGGAAGCGAATCCAAATATGAGTTCTATAAGATTTAGTCCAGGGAAGCTAATCAAATAAGAGTTCTATCTATCTTGCATCTCAAGCTTCAAAACAAGGAAACCATGGTCATTGTCTCATATCAAATCCTCCTACGAGTTCTCATATTTTAAGCAACCTATCCTTCATGACTTGTATCACAAGCTTTTTCCCAGCTACTTCACCATTATAGCATCCTTTCACGTTGAGCACATGCCTCAAAAATCACTTTCATCAAGATGCACTCTTGGTAGTAACCATTTTCTCTCTTCATGATCAAGGTAAACTAATTTTTGAGGTATAAGATCAACGTTTTCTCTTGTAATAGCCACAATTTCACTTACAACAATGAACACATCTCAGAAATGATATACATTGACCTTCTCCTCCACAACTGTCATGTGGCTTTTGTGGTTGAGCTTCAGAGTTGTCCTTCTCCCTTGTCGTTCTGTTAACTGTTTCAGACTTCGTCATGGTAAAAGTTTAAGAATCATAATTGTGAAAAAGTTTAAAATAGGTGGTGTTTTGAGCCCGTCACAGGCTCAAAATGGAGAGGCTCAATCACCCGTCTAAAGTCACTCTAAGATACAGTATAACCATGCTCTAGAGCTCCACACTGGATCAACACATTTAATTATTTTCCACACTTTCCACACCTAATTTAACTTATATTAGAAATGTTCTCATCGCAAGTGAGAACAGACACTACACATTACATAGAAACTGCAACTATTTCCTCCTAGAACCAGAAAGTAAAAGCTAAGAACCATGACAGATTTTGTAGAAAGTAGAGAATGGTACTTAGCTGCATATTGCCCTGAAGGTGTTCCAACCACAGATCATCTCAAACTCCGCACAGTGTCTCTTTCTCTTCACTCTGATTCAATCCCTGATAATCATCTAGTAGTTGAAACTCTTCTTCTCTCCGTCGACCCTTATCTTCGTGGAAGAATCACTGGCTCCTTAGGAGGCCTTTTCATTTCACAATATCAACTTAACCAGGTAAGTTTTGATTATATTTACTCTAAAGTTTGTTTATATTCATGTACATGCTTATGCATATTAATTGTTGTTTAAGATTACATATTTGTAGGCGATTACAGTATTTGCAGTTGTAAGGGTGATTCGATCGAAGGAATAGAGATGCTTGGAGATCCAAAGACAGGATGAAATGTTTTCATATCTGCAGCTTCAGGTGCTGTTGGTATGAATGCTGGTCAGCTTGCTAAGATTAGAGGATGTAGGGTCATTGGAAGCACTGGCTCTGATGATAAGGTAACATACTGTTTTCCACCACTTACTTTCTTAAAAATCATAATGATGTATTATTTCTTACTAGGGTCTCTTCAATCACTATGTTTTGTTTTTGTTAGGTAAAACTCATCAAAGAAGAATTTGGATACGACGACGGATTCAACTACAATATAGAGACAGATTATGATGCCGCTTTAACAAGTAGAAATTCGTATATTTATCTCTTTCTATATTCCCTTCTTTTTAGATATTGTTAAATAAATCCATGATCGTTCAAACATAAGAAGGAAAAAAATGCAAAATAAACAATTTGTATCTTAAGTTCGTAATTGTTAAATTGTAATTCATAGTGTCAAAACTATGATGTGTCGAATAGTATACAGATTATATTTGTTTTAAATTTAAATAGATTTGATTTAGATTTAAAATAGATAGATTTGATTTAGTAACAAAATATATATTTTGGGCTTTTATAGTTTTTGGGCTTTGAGCTAATCAAAATCTATAAATAGGGAGTAACCCTTAAATTTGTAATTAAGTCAATTAAGTCATTCACAGTATTTTGTAGTTGCAATGTGAATAACAAAGTTTTCTACAGTTTGTGGGCAGAGAGAAACTCTGCAGAAAATAATTGTCTTATTTCTTTTCCATCTCATAATTCATTGTCATTGTGTAGAAATTTATCATAGATATTTGGTGAGTTTCCAACATCTGGTATTAAGAGCTCGGTTTCGATTCAAGGAAAATATCAATCAAGAACGTTTGAGGAAGAAAAAGAATTCACGATGGCAAATTATGAGAATGCAAATTATCCAACAACTCTACCAATTCTGAAAGTAGACAACTATGAGAACTGGTGCAAACAGATGAAAGTTTTATTCATGTGTCAAGGTCTTTGGGATTTTGTAAAAGATGGATTCGAAGCGTTTGGAGAAAACGCTTCAGAAGAAGAAAAGAAGAAACACACAAAAATTGAGAAGCTGAGTTATAAAACACTCTTTATAATTCATCAATGTGTGAGTCCAGTAAAATTTTGAAAAAGTGAGTGATTCAGAATCTGCAAAAGAAGTTTGGGATGTTCTTGAGAAGTCCTTTGGTGGTACAGAAAAGGTGAAATAAGTGAGGTTACAAACTCACAAGAGAACGTATGAATTGTTTCAGATGGAAGATAGTGAAAGTATATATGATTTCTTCACTAGAGTTACAAAACTAGTGAATCAAGGCATGTGGAGAAATAATAACAACAAGAGTTGCTGTTTCCGAAGATCTTGAGATCTTTGGCTCCTAAGTTCGACCACGTGGTGGTGACTATAGAAGAGGGGAAAGACTTATCGAAATTGACAAAGGAAGAGCTTCAAGGGACGCTTGAATCTCATGAACAAAGAATGAATGAAAGAGCTGCAGGCAAGTCGAAGAGTGATCTGGCTTTGCAGGCACATTTAACAAAAGAAACCAAAGACAAAGGAAAATGATTCGACAGAGGTAGAGGCAGCTACAACAAATTGAATGGTAGAGAAAACTAGAACGAAGGAAACATGTCGAATCAAAGAAGATCATATCAAGGCAACCAAAGAGGTGGTGTTGCAAATAGAAGAAGAGGTGGTGGTCGAAAACCTGGTAAGAGTCTTATTCAATGTTACAATTGTCGGAAGTATGGTCACTATTCGAGTGATTGTCCAGAAAAGCGAAAAAATCAAGAAAGTGATGCAAAGTTTGCAAAACATGAAGAAGAAGAGATGATGCTGATGGTCATAACAAGAGATGAAGATAGATTCAAGGACCAATGGTACTTGGATTCAAGATGCTCATCACATATGTCTGGAAGAAAAGACTGGTTTGTCAAAATAAAGCCCTCAATGAAAAATATGGTAAAATTTGTAAATGACAATACTCTAGCAGCTGAAGGTATTGGTGATGTTATGATTATGAGGAAAGATGACAAGAGGCTAATAATTTCCAATGTGTTGTACATATCTGACATGAAGAGTAATTTTCTGAGTATATGGCAGTTGCTCGAAAAGAATTATAAAGTGTCGATCAAAGATAAGATAATGAGAGTCGTCGACACAAATGAAAGATTGATCTTGAAGGCTCCCATGTCTCAAAATAGAACTTTCAAGATCGAACTAAATGTGATGAAGCACAAGTGTCTTTTAACTGCAGTTAGCAGAGATGAATGGATATGGAATTATCGACTAGGCCATCTCCACTTCAGAGACATCAGAGATTTGAAGAGAAGAAATATGGTTTCAGGATTTCCAAAAAATGACATTCCAAACGAGGTATGTGAGGAATGTGTGCAGACGAAGCAACATAAGAATAGCTTCAACAAGGGTGCATGAAGCAGGTCGAAGGTTATTCTTGAAGTCATATACTCTGATGTATGTGGACCAATCCAGGTGGATTCAATGGGAGGTAATAAATACTTTGTTACATTCATATATGATTTCAGTCGAAAGCTGTTGACTTACCTGATCAAGAAGAAAAGTGAAGTGATCGAAGTATTTGCTAAGTTTAAGTCTATGGTCGAAAGACAAAGTGGTCGAAAACTCAAAGTTTTGAGAACTGATGGTGGTGGAGAGTATGTGTCGAAAGACTTCAATAGGTTATGTGAAAAGTAAGGGGTTGTACATGAGATGGTGCCACCGCATGTTCCACAACATAATGGATTTTCAGAAAAAAAGAATTGACCCATCATGAATATGGTGAGAAGTATGTTGAAAGGCAAGAATTTACCTAACAGGTCTTCTCAAGGAAACAATGATTATCAACAGAGAAATTCTTTGAACAGGTGTAATCCTAACAGGTCTTCTCGAGGAAATCTTGGAAGGATTGGCGGAAATGGTTATAATGGCAACGCCTTTATTTGGAACAACAAGAATCATAGTGTTCTCAAACAAAATTTATTTATTATCCATCAGGCACTGGACACTTGACTTCAACAAATGGCAACCAGAAGGTAAGATTGAACACATGTGGCAACTTTCACCACAACCCGGAAATAAACCGGCCAACAAATTTTTTTTCTTAACAATCATAAGAGGAGTAGAAATTTCTTCAACAGAGGTCACAAACAAATCAGTGTCAACAGCATTAACTCCACGACCATATTTGGGCATGGAAGCAGTTACAACATTCGGCTTTTCTGGAGCATCGAACTCTATCTCCTTGGCTTCGAGCAGGTCTTATACTTTGTTTCTTAGAGCCCATCAATCATTTGTATCGTGGCCAGGACTCTCAGGATGGTAGGCGCACCGCACGTTGGGATTGTATCTAGGAGATGTAGTATTTGGATTCTTGGGAGCCTCTCTCAAGGTCGCCAAGTTGGATCTCAGCAGGTGAGGTAACACTTCAGCCAATGTCATGCTAATGCGGGTAAACTGCCGCTGGGGTCTTTCCACCCTTTCTTGATTGTTGCATTGTGAAGCAACTGCGGGTCTTGGTATCACTACAGCATTTACCGTTTGACGGTGTTCAGATCTGCTTTGGCCCCTCGGGCTATAGACCGCACTAGCTTCCTTCTTATCAGCAAAATGTTTCTTTACCGAACTCGAAGAGGCATCCTTCTGTATTTTACCACTTCGAGTTCCAGCTTCTACTCTTTCTCCAGTTAAAATCAGCTCAGTGAAACCAGATGACGAACTGTCGATTAAGTGATTGAAAAATGGACCAGACAGCGTACCAAGGAACATATCCACCAACTCCCTATCAGACAAAGGGGGTTGAACTCTACCAGCCAAGTCTCTCCATTTTTTAGCATAATCTTTAAAACCTTCACCTGCACCCATGGACATACTCTAGAGCTGAGTACGAGTGGGAGCAAGGTCGACATTATACTGATACTGCTTGTAGAAAGCAGCAACAAGATCTTCCCAATTTCGGACATTGGCTCTTTCCAACTGGTAGAACCATTCAAGCTAAGTCCACGACAGACTATCTTGAAAGAAGTGCACCCACAAATTTCTATCAGCGGTGTGGGGTTGAATCTTCCTGACATATGAGCGGAGATGGAGTTTTGGGCAGGACACTCCATCGTACTTGACAAAAACGGAGCTTTAAAATTCTGAGAGATGACCACTCCCGATACCAGTCCCAATTCTCCAAAATCCAAACTAGGTATCTTCTGAACTTCCATAACACTCAGACGGTCTTCTAGCTGCCTGTACCTATCCTCAGCAGGAGGATATTTCTCATCATCAAAGTCAGTGTCATTGTCAGAGACCGCAGGATTAGGGTCCTTTTCCCCTTCTTGGTTCTCCCCTTCCTTAGATGAAGAGGTCAGATCAGTTTGTTGTTTCAAACTTTCTCCAAATCTTCTGCCCATATTCAGAATACTAGTCTTCTTCTTCTTCTTCTCTTTCAGAATGAGGGCTTTCAGATCCTCTTGCCCCTTTGCCATACTGATGAACATCTGTTGGAACTGGGCATTCTGCGCCTATAGATCTTTGATGACTTGATCGGAAGACATTTCTGCATGGAATAAACAACGAAGAAGATGAGAAACCTGTAGTGGTACCTGTACTGATGTGTATGATAATGGGATGCACATGTAATGATTTCAAAGACTTTGGGAAATTTAAATTTGCAAACCAAAATAAATAAAACTTTATTAGCTTAACTTTGAAGGTTCAAAATTCCTTTAAGGCGTTACAAAATAAGTAAATAAAACAAATCTAAACTAGAAAAGAAAAGTCAAAAGTCCCAAGGACGCTTTCTCTTTGTGCTGATATAATCATTGAGCACTCTTTCTTCCTCGAGCTGCCTGGTGAGCTTTAAAACCTTCCTCTCTTGCTCATGGAACTGTTCCGTGTAAGCATCCCGCTCATTCTTCAACTGAATCCAAGACCTCTGTAACTCCCCAAGATTAATGGGCATGTAAGGATAGAGAATTGTGTAAGGAATGTCGTCTTCAGTAGTGGGATCCACAATCACTGGTAATACAGCCACATAAGGCATCATAAGCTTCTGGGCACGAGCTCGGACCCATTGGAGGTAAGGCTGCATAGGAAGGGAAGTCTTCGGTCCCAACTCTTTGGGGTCAGATCTGTTTACCATACCCCAAGCTCGTATGAACCTCCGACGATGCTTCTTAACATCATCCTTATAGTTGAATACAATGTCCTCGAGAAGTAACTCATGGGGACCATCCCTTCGAGCACAACCAAATTGTCGCAAAGCTAGACAAGGATTGTAAGTTATGCCCCCTCTGATACCAAGTAATGGGACATTAGGGTACCCCCCATAACGGTCAATAACAACAGTGTCTTCCATAGCTCGGGAACACCAAAGAATATCCGTATGTGCAAGCGACATTATCCTATGCGACCAACCCAAACCTTCTTCGTTCTTCAGTACAGACTTAGAGAGGTGAGAAATAAACCACCTCGACAACAACGACATGCAACATATAAGAGTCCCTCTTCTCTTCATGGTACGAGTATGAAGAGCGTGCAAAATATCTCCAAGCAAGGCAGGCACAGGGTTGCGAGAAAGGAAAATCTTGACAGCATTCACATCTACGAAGGAGTCTGGATTAGGGAAGAGAACTAAACCATAAATAAGAAGAGCCAAGTCATCCTCAAAAGCATGAAAATCCAAATAATCCCAAAATAGCTGAGCCTGGTCTATCAGAAATTTAGCTAGAAAACCCTCGACTCCGCTTCGAGTTTCCCAATTGGTTACCACGTCGGCCCGTTTCAGATGTAAAGCTGAGGCAATGCCTTCTGGCTTAGGAACTTCTTCCATACCTGTGAAGGGTACCTGTTCAAGAATGGGTATGCCCAATAGCTGAGAGAATTCTTCCAAGGTGGGTACCAACTGATAATCTGGGAAGGTGAAGCAGTGATGCTTGGGATCGAAGAACTGAAAAAGTACGCTCATCATTTGTTCATCAAGGTCTGAAGTAACCAGGATTAGAAGTTGACCGTGTCTCCTAATGAAAGTAGAAGTTTCAAAAACTATTGATGCTAGCTCTTTAAGTTGGACAGGTATCTGCACAAAGTTGATTCAGATGGTATTTCTATGCACGAAAGCCATGACCTGCAAAATAGAACAAAGATAAATTCCCTTGGTCTTTGAAATGGTTAGTGTAATGAAGCATGGATGCCATGTTATGATACACGATGTCATGATAAATCACAGGTATAACAAACACAAGTATTGCAAACACAGTCAAATCACACAAAACCCTTAGGTTTAAGACTTGCATAAGGTCAAAGGTAATACCCTCTTGAAGTTAAGTTGGTTCAACCTGTCCTAGAAAAAGTAACCGGGTTCTAGAGGATCTCAATATCACTGGCCATCCTTTATTGGATATGGTTTCAGCTCACGCAATCTTTTCTCGCGGCCAAAATATTCCGAAAGTCTGGTCTCAATGAGTGTAGCATCGAGTATCAACCAGTTCTCAGCTCTACACCGAGGCCAGCTATCTCACTACTTTCTAATGGCCAAGTTGGGCGATTAAAGGTTCTAAGGTCAGTTGATGCTTCACGACACCATGCAGCGGCCCTGTATTCTCCCCGTTTTACCACAAGGGATACCGGTACCAACCAAAGTGCCACATCAACGTAGCTACTGCTTTAACCGTATCGGTCTACACTGTACAGTTCCCTCACAGTTTATTGCTACTTACCTAAAAGGTGTTCCCCAAATCCGAGTGTAGGATCTATAGTAACCCCAAACAAAACCCTCAAAAATAAAGCAAACAAAGCAATCAAGAGAAACAATTTAAATGACCTAGATCCTAAGGTATACCCACTTGTAATTCCCCAACAGAGTCGTCAGTTCTGTGATACGGTGGCAGAACCGACTGTTTAATACTGGTTTGCATTGTGTTTTTTGTTTGCAAAATGTCGCGGTAAGCAAGAGTCGCCACCGAATTTTATTTCATCCAATCATGGAAAAGGAAAAAAGAATAGAAAAAAACCTTTTTTCGAGATGTTTCTGAGTACGGGGGGTAGATTATAGAAAGGGAAGGTGTTAACACCCTTTCTATCCATGGTTTTCCATGGGCTCTTAGGTACTTGCTCATTTTTTAAATTGCTTGTGTTTGTATGCTTTGTTTTGAAAATGTTTTTACTTCGTGATAACCCTTGTATCAGTCCTCAAAGGTGTGACAAAGTTGTTTTAAAAATTTGTTTGAAAATGCGTAAGTGTGAAAAGTTTTTATTTGAGCAAGTACCTACTAGCATCTACTTACTCGAAAAAATATTGTTTATATTCTTGTTTCCTTTAGACAACGCTATCCTACTATTGAGAAATAGGTAGCACCGTCGTTGGAATTTGTAAGGGTCAATTCAAAAGGGACGTACGATCACCCAATCAATATTAGGACACCTTAGTAACAACCCTAGAGTCTTAAGATCATATTCGAGGCAACATTTCCGAGGCAACATTTCCGAGGAAACATTCGAATGGGATATTTTGATCTTTTTAGACTGGAGGGAAGCTACTAAGACACCCTATGCTTAATGATCATTTACTGAAGACAACCGAAGTGAGAGCATACCATAAGAGTGATATGTGCGAGTGATTTGTTTCAGTTATTTATCTTTGCACATTAGGGTTTTCTAACTGTATTAATTTATCATGCATTCTTGCCATACAATCCTATTAGCATACATCTAAGCAGTTAAATATTTGTGGGAATTAAAAATGCAAGAAATTAAGCCTAGCTATTACAAGGCTTCGGGGAGAGGGATTAATTACATAGCCAAAAAACCCGGGGATTTAACAGTAAATAAAAACCCTAAATTAACTATTACAAACCATGAACAGTTACAAAATATTGGCAAATTAAATAACAAGCGCGCGACGAATTAAATGCGAAGCGATTAGGGTTTTGACCCTTTGACTAATCCTATTTGCGATTGATTAAAGAAAAAAGGTTTTTTTTGTCATTTTTGTTATTTAAGAAAATAATGAAACAATTGAATTAAAAAGAAAATCCTAAGTTCTAATTAATTTTAAATTAAGAAAAATAAATAAATTTATTCTAAAAAACCTATTTTTTTATTTTTGTTTGAAAAAGAAAAGAATTAAACCAAGAACTAAAACCTAATTTTATAATTAGTTTTAATAAAAAAACAAGTTAAAATTTCCCTAAATTAAATTAAACTAATTAATTGAAAATTAAATTTGATAAAAAAACCTAATTCTAATTTTTGCGAACTCTTGATTTTATGATTTTATTAAAAAAATGATTAATGGTGTTAATTAAAATAATTAAAGGAAATATTAAAAGAATTAAAAAAAAGAAGAAATAAAAAAAATGTAGAGATGGTCCTGTGTGTTAGCAATTCTGGGGGGGGGGGTGCAAATCTGATTTCCTTGGCCCAAAACTCCAAAGCCTGTATTGACCATGCTGGATTAGGTGCAGGTGTTGACTTGAGGTGTATGGTGGTCCCTTGCTATCTGGGCGTCAGATCTGATGGCATGCTGGATCAAACGATGGATGTTGAGGTTGCATGGTGGACGTCATGATAAGTACCGCGCTGGATCAGCTAACTGAAAATAATACAAATAAAATGCTGGGACCTGGGGATCGAACCCAGGTCCTTATGCTCGCCTCCAGTGCCTGCTTGCCAGCTGTGCTACACGTTCTTGTTGTTCATATAATAGAAGCTAAATGATATAAGCAAATCAAACAATATATTCAGAGAATGCGCGAAAAATCAAACCAGCCAACCAATGATTACCACGCCTCATCTTCTTCCTCAGACTGTCATTTTAGGCAACATGACTTTTACCTACAGACGTTCTCTGTAGGTACAAACCTGCTCATCTCAAAAATGGCACACGAGCAAGATAAATGGAAAGTGATGGTACCAATCAACTCGTCTCATCCTCACGAGCATCATGGTACCATAATTAAAGCCTAATTTCTCCTGCATTAGAAACCCCTAAATAAGAACATAAAATCCTAACAATGGCAATATCACGTACAGGCATCAAAAATGCAATTAAATGGAATGATTAGCTTGAAAACATGATGATAAACATGAATATAACAATCAAAAGTGCTAAAGATGCGTACATTAGTGAAATCAGAATCAAGTTTTTAAGCAAACCGTGGTGCCTGTAGGGTGCGATTCTGGGCGTTTCAAGACCTGAGAGTGATTGGAATAGCTTCCTGGGATGGCTAGCAAGCAATTGGGATCACTAGAATGGCTTGAGATGGCCTGTATAAAGAAAACCGATTCACACTTTTGCCAACTTTTTTCAGTTTTGTTCCAAACTTCTCACGATCTCTAGCCCCCCTCTTTTGATCTGCCAACCTTTATTATATAACCTAGAATGAATTAGGTTAACAAACTTGGCATGAATCTTTGCATTTATCCAAGATTTGATTTGATTTTCAATTTGTATGATATCTTTCTATTTTCACGCCAATCATGTCTTTCTTGTACCAATTTCCATTGATTCGAATTGATCATGCAAGCTCAACATATCTTGATTTCGAATCTGTAAAAAAAACAAATCAAATCATATCTTTGATAATTTTCATCATTTATTTGATTTAATTCACTTTTTAATTAATGAAAAATCAAAATAAATTGAAAAATGAAGCAAATAGTGTGTGGATAAGTATTTGAGTCGTGGACCGCATTATAATTGAGATGCAAGCATAAAAAGTTAGGCCCATTTAGCAAAAAATGCAAATTTGAGCATATTTGACTTTTCGCAATTTTGCAAAAATGGTCAACTTGGTCAATGCATAACTCTCTCAATTTTGACCCTAGAGAGGTGTTCTTGGACTTTTTAGAAATATTAGAATGTCCTATAAGCAACGCTTTTGGTCTCATCTCAATTGAGTCTTCCATGTTCATGTATGAAGCTTTGACCCAAAAGGTGGTTTTGTTGACTTTTCAAAAGGACCTACAATGTCAAAATTCATATCTTTTTGTGAGTGCATATTCTGAACTTGGGAGATGAAGATGAATTGTATGGAATTTCATCCTCTTCAAAATGAGCTTTGAATGGGTCATTTCTGATAAAGTATGAGAAAGTTATGTTGGTCAAAGTTGAGTTGACTTTTCCTGCAAAACCCTAATTTAGCAACTTTTGGGTTTTGATGGATTGTGAGCAATCCTTGAGGAATCATGATCAAACCTTGATCAAATGATGAATAATACCTCAAAATGAGGAAGTTGACCAAAAATCTTGAAGTTTGACTGTATATGGGCCACAATTGACTTTTGACCTAGTATAGTTGATTTTCAGGCATTTGAGCAATTGACTGAGCAAACTTCTTCTGCAAGCTTGAAACTTGACATGGATGATCTTGAGAACATATTAGGACAAAGGTGATCATTTGAGTCCTTTGTGGTTCACACATCTTGATGAATTTGGAAACCTTAATTAGAGATAGACTGCCTTAGGAGAGAATTTGTCTGGTCAACTCTTGAACTTCCTTGAGCAATTTGGGGACCTCACTTGCCATGTGTTTTGAAATATGAGAGGGAAAATTTTGGGGTACAACAACAATCATTATCTCTCAAAAAAGAAAAGCCCACTAAGTCAAAACCTACAAAGGAGACTTAAGAAAAACTAGGGCATCCCGCTGACTGTAATCTCAAAAAACAAGAACAGTCAGGAAAAATCAGGGATAATAAACCAACATGAAAAATGTTGTAAAAATGACTGCCTTCCGATAAACTAAACTTGTCTGAACCATCACCAAAACGTCATTGGAGTTTGAACGTACAATTAACTGAGTTTAGGAATGGAGAACATCACGAAGAACGGGTGGGTACAAATAAAATTTGAGCCTTTATCCTTTGTTTCTTAAACCGTGAACCAAGCCATGCTACAACCTTTCAAAAGTCCTAATTGAAGCATAGGTTAGTTCAAAAGCTTACTATTACAAAAAGTATTCTGACTCCTGTAAGGCTTACTCTAAATCCTGAGTTGAATTTTCCTACAAAAATTATTTTATCTGCTAAAATGCATTTTCAAAACTTCAAAGACAAGCATAAACTTTGCATTATTTGAATATCGCTGTTTGCATATGGCTATTTGTTTGACAGTAGAGAAATTCGCACGACGAATATCCAGTGAACAAAAACCCTCTCAATGAACAAAATCATTTCAAGTGGGAAGACACCTCCAATAACAGATCTCCTATAAGCAAGGGGCATGCGCGCAATTGTCTAAACTCACCTGGGGCAGTCCAATTAAGATTCCAAGAAATCTCTCAAGAAATGCTGAATATACCAGGGGAAGGTCTCCATCTGAATCAGTTGGGGCATTGAATGCGAATCCCAACAAAGGGTCACATATAGTCAAACATTTCCTGGCAGTGCCACAAACACCTTCTACTAAGGGCAGTGACAAATCTCCCCCAAAATCTTGTTCATAGGATGACCCCTAGCCAGGGTTTTAATCTCTGAAAACTCCTCCCCAACTGAGTTGATCTCAAGAATCCTCGAGGATTTCTGCCAAAAGAAGACTCCTCCCCAACAGACTGGCGACAAAGTTTATTTCCCCAACAAACTACAGATTCCCCAGCTTTAGTTTGCCTCTCTGATTGCTACAAATCAAGGGACCACAACTCCTCTCCCTAGTAGACTGCTCTACAATCCCCAGTAAGTTACTACGAAGCCTGGAAACTGACCAAATACCTGTTAACTTCATAAATTTTTGGTGAAGCCTGGAATATGACCAGATAACAGTTAATTTAATCTTCCCCAAGATAAATTCCCAGTAGAGCAACAGAGACTCCTGAACTCTTTTCCCCAAATAGAGATCAATACTCTCCACATAGCCTTCTCAAGCAAATCCATTATTCCCCAACAGAGTTTCTCCTCAATCAACAAAACAGGAATCCCAAGTGGAAACATCCTAAAACAAGGTCCGAAGAGGAGCATACTCTTCATCCACAGCAGTGGTTCGGGATTTCATTTCCCAAGGCTCCCCAGCACTTGTTAAGGATTTATTTTCCCATACAAAGTTACATTTCAACAATGCTTCACATTCATACATCATATAACATACATGATATATGCATACAATATAGCTTCATTTTGAGAACATCATTACATAATGCATTTCATACATCATGACATTGCATACAATTAACGTGTTACCTTTTCAGGAAAAGGTCAATCAACAGATAGCTATCATCAACGATTTTCAACAGTTCCAGATTAATACATGTAACAAGCCAGGAAAACTATCTGAGAACAATTGATTGTAGATTAATACCTGTAACAAGCCAGGAAAGCTATCTACATGAGCATATTGAAGATTAATACCTATAACAAGCCAAGAAAATTATCTTTCTTTCTGAGGCCAGAGATTAATACCTGAAATAAGACAGGGAAATTATCTACACGACCAGCTGAAGCAATCCTACACGGGCTCCTTCTCATACACTCTTCTAGAAATAGTCCAGATGCGATCTAGATATGGCTGACATTCTGATACTTATTCCAGATTCTCTTCTAGAAATAGTTCAAATGCGATCTAGATATGGCTGACATTCTGATACTTACTCCAGATTCTCTTCTAGAAACAGTTTAGATGCGATCCAGATATGGCTGACATTCTGATACTTACTATAGATTCTCTTCTAGAAATAGTTCAGATGCGATCCAGATATGGCTGACATTCTGATACTTACTCCAGATTACTTCTAGAAACAGTTCAGATGTGATCCAGATACGGCTGACATTCTGATACTTACTCCAGATTACTCCCAAAACAGTTCAGATACAATCCAGAGACGGATATTATTCTGATACTTATTCCAGATTTTCTCCTAAATACAATCCAGATACGAGTCAGATACAATCCATTTATGGATATTATTCTGATACTCAACCCACTATCTCTACTGGTTCAGTTTAAATCTTTCAACGTCTTATCCTGATTCTTTCCAGTAGACATTTTCTCTGGTTCAGCTAAATCACTCCAAAGATTTATTCTGATTCTTTTCCATTTGAAGTCAATTTTAGACTTAGTCTAATTTCTGTCAACAATCACCCTTGGATGGAATCTGTAAACCCATCTCCGACAACTCTCTGTCATCTCTCCAAATGGCATCTATAAGCCCATTCCCTACACGATCAACCACCACATCATCGAGTGCAAATTTTCTGGGCACTCTAGTGTTCAATCATCTTCCACCTTCAAGTCACGAATGGAAGATTCACCAATCTAACTCTTCAGGTTTAAGAAGATTGAACAGGGGCAGCTGTTATATCCCAAAATTTTCCCTCTCTTTTCTAAAGGCATTTTCCACAAGGATTTTCAAGAGGTCAAGCTTCCATAAGTACAATTGGATTTTTGATGCCTCATATAGCTGCCATGAGTCATATTGGGATTTTCCAGTACCAAGATCAAAAGGAATCTATCAAAAAGGGAGAAAACAGATAAAATTGTTTTTTTTGTTGACAAAATTAAAGAAACAACAAGTTTACTTCGTTTGGGAATATGCTTCCTGCAAGCCTGCTTCGATTTGGACAAGTATGCTTCCTGCATGCCTGCTTCGATTTGGACAAAATAGCTGCCTGCTTCGATTTGGATAAAATAGCTTCCTGCAAGCCTGCTTCGATTGGACAAGTTTGCTGCCTGCATGCTTGCTTCGTTGGGATAAGTTTCGATGGGAAAAAGTAACCATCTCTATGCATCCTTCGAATCCACTTCCACCAAGGGCCTCTTGCAGACTTTGCTTCATACAAGCTTGTTTCATCCAAGAGGTATCTTCATACAAGATTTAACTAAGTTCTTGCCTCCCTTGAAAGAGAGCCTTTCGATTCAGAAGTAACTTCCCTCATGCTAAACAGACACAAGGAAATGACTCCCAATGTGTTTGCTTCGATCCAAACTTCGACTGGGCATTAGCTTCCTTCGAGCAAGCTTGTTTCGTCCACAAGCTTTGACTGAGGCAAAGGCTTCCTTCAAACAAGTGTGCTTCGATCTTATTCTTGCATTCGACTCAAGACCAAATCTCATAGCCTTATCCTCCAAATCTCATTTTCTAGGCCATGTTGTTTCCAAATCTTTACATAATCATAGGCTTACACAAATTTGTGATACATTACACAAAGATTCGAAGGTTTATCCACTGGATAATACTATTCTTGGATGAAATGGCAAAAGGTTACGTACCCTTTCTTCATAAAGAGTACTTTAATCATAAAATCAGCTCTCAACCTGATTTTTGTCTGAGCACAAGCAACGCCAAAATGCATAAGTCAAATCTTCTTTACCCAAATGACATCAGGCCCCACTTGTACTTTTTCGTTTTCATATTTTATTATTTTTTGCAAAGCTGACTACTTCAACATCTCCCAAGCTTTTCCTCTATAAATATAGGAACCATGAACAAAGAAGGAGGTCGAGATTGGGTGGAATGGAAAGAATCTTCAAAGAAATCATCAAACTCTCAATTTTTTCAAACACAATAAATTTCTCAAACACTTAAACATTTGTGAAAGCACAAACCCAGAATCCCAAACACTTGTCTCCTTTGAATCTGAAGCCTCTTTACATCTTATTACTCTTTGAATCCAGCAAGAAAAACATTTCATTTGTTTTCTCTTTTGAATCCAACAGTAGAGACGCTAGTTTTGCTCCTTCCTTTCGAATCCAGGGACACTCCAGGCAACCACCTAAAGGCCCAACACACGTCCCAGCCTCAAAGAAAGGTAAGTCATCCTTAAGATTGGATCTTTCGTTTCCAACACATGTAAATATAACTCCTTTTCGTTTCAAGCATGTACATACTGTTGTTTTTCCTTTTCGTTTACACCCTTATAGTTTTGTTCTATTTCCTTTCTTTTTGGTTTTGCTTTTGGTTTCTTACAAATATTTTAAGAATCAACCTGGCCCTAAGGCAGTGTTAGCATGGCCTTAGGCCATGTTTCTATTTAACATCTCAAACGAAAGAAACGGGAAACAAGAAGTAGGAAATGAAGCTTCTGGCTTCTACCCCATTCTCCAGGTCAAACGAAAGAGGAAACCAGAAGGCACACCATGTTGACTTCCAGGCCCAGACAAAAAGCATGCCTACACTGATTCCAGGCCCAGTTGAAAGGCACTCCCTCATTACTTTCAACCCCCAGTCGAAGGAGGCAAAGAGGTAGATTAAATCTTGCACTGGTTCCAGGCCCAGTTGAAAGGCACAACATGCTACTTCCAGGCCCCATTCGAAAGATATAACATGCTGACTTCCAGCCCCCAATCGAAGGACACGCCTACACTGGTGCCAGCCCCCAGTCGAAGGAAGCCAAAAGGTGCAGAATCAAAGGGTCTTCTGCCTCAATCGAAAGACCTTCTTTTTTATTGCTTTTATCTTATTTTTGCCTTTATATTTCCATGCAATTCAATATGGTTGTAATACTGTAGGATTTTACCTTTCTGTATTTTATTACTTTTGTATGCTTGCTAGTAAATAGGGCATATATGGAAAGATAAAAAGAATAAGTAGATAACCCCTAATCAAAGACTAAATGCATGCAAATCAAACACACTATTCACACATGCACCCCTAGGGTTAACTCCACTTGTTTCCTAAAATGGTCATGTTATACATGTGAGACATCTTAGCAAAAACAATCCAAATACAAGATCATAGTCCCTCGATGATGCTTCAAATGTTGCCTTACAAATGATCTTAGTCCCTCAAGAGAAATGCTAAGACATCTCACAACATTGCTATTATGACTATACAAGCGTCCCACACCCGTCCCTTCACATCCAATGATGGGGCTTCTTACCAAATCAATGGTAAGATAGAAACATATAAAGGAGGAGGAAAAGAACATTTAAGACTTTTTGAGTAGGTAGATCGCTCCTAGTTGCTTGCTTTCTCACAACAAAAACATTTTATACACTAACACTTTTATTTTGAAACATTTTCAAAAGACAACGCTTTGTATGCGTTCTCATAAAGACGAGAACCATTACAAAGACACCCTTTTCAAAATCACTTTCAAAAACACAAACACTTCTTTGAACTATTTTTCGAACAACAATTTATATGCATTATTATGAGACGAGAATCATTATAAAGGCACGTTTTCAAAATACTTTCAAAACCACACCACAAAACACACTTTCAAACAAAAACAAGTGATCTAGAAAGTGACTAAGAGCCTGTAGATAACTACGGATGAAAAGGGTGCTAATACCTTCCCTTTTCTTAATCTACCCCCTGAACTCAAGAAAATAATCTCAAAGGTCTTTCCTGTTCTTTTCAGCCTTTCCTTATTAGATAAAAGAAAAGTCGGTGGCGACTCTTGCTATCTGCAACAATTGCGATAAAACGCAGATATCCCAAGTCAGTTATCCCACCGTATTACAGACTCTTTGTATAACCTTAAAATAAAATCTTATGATGAGACCTTAATTGACCTAAGAGAAGAAAATCTTAATCTACAAAGAGGCTCCACCTAAGGGAGACCCTTGTGCTTTTTCCCTTTAGTGTTATCCATGAAACTAGGAACCTACCTACTAAGGATATCTTTCACAAATCCCACCACCTATTGCATTACCATGTATAACACATATTTTTCATTTCAAATATTCATTATTTTGGCATTTTTATTTGTCTTATTCACAGGATTCCTAAGAAAAAAATAATCAAAGGTTTTTGGTGAGTATCCTAAAGATAATTGCCAATAAGAAATAAACTGTCCGAGTTAGCACCGTGAATCCTGATATGAAGAAGATCAAATTGATTAGGGAAAAATTAATAGAGAATGCTATGAAGATGTTTGTTCTACACTAGAGGGATATCTTCGATTTGACCAGGATAATTGTGCAAATAGAAGCCGTCACTGCTCTCGCTCAATTCTACGACCCTCCGCTGAGATGTTTCACTTTCCATAATTTTCAACTAGCACCTACTTTGGAAGAATTTGATAGGATCTTGGATTTCTCTAGGATCAAATATGATGCTTATAAAGGAATTGAACATACTATTAGTGTCATAAATTTGGCTAAGGAGATAAGGATACCTCTCACTGATTTGCTACTGAATTACAAGAAAGATGGGAAGTTCAAGGTATTAAAAGTCAATACTTAGAATCTAAGGATATTTATTTTGCTGATAAGAAAGAATGGGAAGCTTGTGTGGACTGTTTGACAATGCTGATTTTTAGATTGGTGTTATTTCCAAATACTATCTACTATATTGATTCTGCGGCCATTAATGTATTTTGAGTTGTAAAGTTTTAAATGCAAATCCTACTCCTACTTTACTTGATGATGTTTACTACACCATTCATACACGTTATGAAAAGGGGAAGGAAGTACTAAATTGTGTTACTCATCTCTTATACTCTTGGCTCATTTCTCACCTCTACAAAAAGGACTACACGGTTAAGGACTTAACAAAGAATGAATGGTCCTAAAAGTTGAGGGCTCTTACTGTTGATTCTATTTTGTGGTATGCTAGGAAGTTGAACATATGTGATATTGTCATTAGATGTAGAGAATTTTCAAATGTTCCTCTGATTGGAACGAGGGGATGAATTAACTATAACCCCACTTTGGCTTTACGTCAACTTGGGTATCCTTTGGAAGATAAACCTTCCGACGAACAATTTCAACAATTGGTCCTTTATGATATGGGTAAAAAAAAATCGAGTTACTTGCAAGAATCATTCGAGCTTGGGGTAAGGTACCCAAGAAGGGTTATGAATTTGGAAGGAAGAATACGGTGGCAAGAAAGCCTTATACTTAATGGGTTTTAGAGAGGGGTTCAAATAGTCAAACTACCATTTGATATTGATCCTACATACATACCAGACATACCAGATCCTCTTCCGATGTTAGTAGAGGAGATAAAAGAGCTAAAAAATTACCTTGAACAAGCTCAAAGAGATAAGGAGAATTTGGAGAACGACCTTTATGACCTTGCTATGGAGAAAAATCAGTTGCAACAAGAACTTGTGCTAAAAGACCAAAAGATTAAGAACGACCGTGGATTGGTTGAAAAAGAAAGGTCTAAGAGAAAGCGTTCAACCGAGGGACTGCTAAGTGCAACTTTCAATCTTGATTTCCAAAATCAACGCTTGGATGATGTTGCTAGGTAAATTTCAAGGCTAAAAAAATTGTATGACAAAGCATTGTAGGACAAAAGAGAATTGGAAGAAGATCTGAGAGCACAAATTCAAGGACTAGCAGAAGGTGCTCTGGAATCAGAGGAGCAAATCCAAATCCTTCTCACAATTCTCCAAGAAAGCCAAGAAGAAGATGAGAGAAAACACCTTAGGAAAATGAGAGCATAAGAACTTCTCTCTCAAAAGGTGCAGGAATATGAACAAGTCTGCCAAGAGTTGGAAGGCCTCCGAAAGGATTTCCTTATACAAAGGGAACTTTATAAGGATATGAGAGCTGAAAAGAAATATTGGGAAGAGCAATATGCAAAGATATCTCAAGTGAGAGAAGAAAATAAGATCGTAATCCTGACATTATACAAGGAGTATCTGAGATACAAAGACAAGCATGCAAAGCTTGCCTTCCTAGGAAACAATCTCATTGGTGACATTCCTAGAAGCTTGAGAGACGCAGAAGCCGTGATGGTCCCTCTTCCGAAGAATGTTGAAGACTTCCTCAAACTTTGTAAGGAGATGGTGGATGGTTTTAGGGCTGAGATCTGCAAACCTGCTTAGGAGATTTTAGTTTCCCTTTGGTTATTTCATTCAGTATTTGACGCTTATTTTTGATTCAGTATTTGTTTCAGTTTTTGGACTGTATTTCCCTTTTAAGGATGATGGTTTTTATTTAATTAAAAGTACTTTTTTTTGGTATTTCATTGGTGTTATTTTGGGATACTCACCAACAAAAAAGTAAAACCTGAAAAAAAAAATAATAAAAAGGAATCCATTGTGAATAAGACATTCAAAATAAAATCTTAGCATATTCATATGCATTCATCCAAGCACAAGCATTGCATCTCATACCTCATACAAAAAACTTATCTTTTTCATATCATATCCAGTGAAATCATTTGGAAAACGACTCTACCTTCCCGACCTCCGTATCAAACAAGAGCTCATCAAAAGAAAGCAATGGATAAAATCAAGGAAAACCAAGCTGCCTTTCAAGAAAACCTGGAACAAGTGAAAGGAAGCATCGACTCGATGAAAAGAGACATGAGTCAAGTTCTTCTCGCCTTGAAAAATATCATAGCTAGACAAGACTGTTAGACGATATAACGAATCTAGAGGGGGGGGGGTTGAATAGATCCCTTTGAAAATTTTGTGCTTTTTATAAAATTGTTTTTATCAGAGAGCGACAACCCTGAATCTGATCGTCTAAACTTTACGTATTGGAAAGATCAGATATGCAAACCAATTTGATGAAAATGATGAGAATAAAATCACAACTAAAATTGAATATGATGAATCGCTTTAGAAAGTTTTAACAAGGTGTAAGTTATTACCAATTAGTTGCGGAGAAGATAAAGCAAATTTGTGAGTTGTAAACTCACCAAACACTTGGTGTACGTACTACACAAGATTTGGTTATACTCAAATTATAGTGATTATAGCGATTCAAATGAATGCTATATGAGTTGTAAATTTTAGTTTGTCACTACAATTATTTTGTATGAATGAGAAAATTGATAACTCACAAATTCAAGCAAATAGAAATAACATGCAGAAAACTAAAATGGACACAATATTTGTTAAGGCAGTTCACCCTGTCGTCCTCGCGTGGGCTACTCTGCCCCCAATTCTAGAATCTAGAATTAGGATTATGAAATTAATTTTGCAAAGTTTGTAAGAGAAGATACAATCACCATAATTAAAAGTCCATTGATGAATCTTATATGTTGCACTCCTCTTCCCTTGATTCTAGATGAATCAAGTATGCCAAATCTTGAACAAAATCTCCTTCTACCTTGAATGATTTTGAACCCAAGAAATTGTCCCCAAATCCTTCTTCATAATCCTCCGGTTACCGCTACCTGATTGAACACCCCACGGTCTTCCAATCCCTTAGCTCGACTGAATTCAATGAACCAAAGATTTATGACAAAACTCCCCAATTTTGGAGGACAAAACCCCAATGGTTTTATTCAAGAAAAAACCCACAAAGATATCTACCCAAATCTGAAATTTCACTTTCAATTCAGACGTTATCAACATAATCCCAAAAACTTGATCAACTAAAATGATTGGGTGTAGTTGTTGATGGTTGATGAGAGGTTGAAGATGAAGAGAGCTCTGGTGTCTATCTTTCACTTTTTCTTGTTTTTTTCTTCAAAATAGAGGCCAAACAATATGTATAAGTGATTCCCATGATGTAACAACATAGCATAAAAAATGAGACAATCTAGCGATCCATCGGCTCATGCAGGGTGTGTAGAAGGCGTGCGCCTTCCTGAGTGAGAGAGGTTGAAAATTCCTTCATTTATGCGCCGACTCATGTTTTCCCATAACTATGTGTCTATGCATAGAGAAGGCGTGCGCCTTCCCGGACGTTGCCAAGCCAAAATATTCTTCTCATAAGCTGACCTTAGGTTCCATGAGCCGGCTCATGCAGTCTATTTTGAGAAAAATGCTTGTTTTTGATGTTTCTCACTTGCACCTATTTGAAGCATGACATATTTGCACAAATAGGTTTTTGACAAGCATTAAAACTCAGTTATTTCACCTTTTCCCTCACATACTCCCCCTTTTTGATGATGGTAAAAACCGCAAATATGAATCGTCTCAATGGTTGCGAATCATCCAATCATCCTCCCCTGAGATATTGTATATTTCTGCTGTGTATTCCTTCTCCCGCTTTGACCGCATCAAAAAGAAACAAGGACATGGATTAAGAGAACCAAAAAAGAATGGCCAATATGTTGCAACTTTACAAAAAGAACACAAACTAACATACACACAATATGAATCAAGTGCGAACAAAAATAGATGCAATAACCAATAAAGTAATACAATACGATGTTCATTGTTACTGTTGTACCCCAAAATTTTCCCTCCCATTTCATCAATATTTTCTCACCACAAGACCCTTGGAGCTCAAGATCAAGTTAGGGTTTACTCTGCTCAAGACTCCTCCTTGCACTGTTGACCCAAATTAGGGTTTGAGTTGGCACAAAGATGTTTTGACCTAAAAATCCCAAAGTGACTTTCATGCTTCATGTTGGACTCACAAGTTTATCCATACCAAGTTTCAAGCTTTGATTCCAATCTTTGCCCAGTCAATTGGACAGTTGACCTAGAAATCAGCTGTATTGGGGAAAAAGTCAACTGTGGTCAATTGACAGTCAAACCTCATGATTTTTGACCCACATCAACATTATGAACTCATATGGACCATTTTATCAAGTTTGAATCACAATTCCACAAGAAATTTGATCAGATCACCAAAAGGGCAAAATGGTCATTTTTAGGGTTTTGACTGCACAAAGGCAATTTTTGACTGTTTGACCTAACCAATGGCAATTCAAGCTCACATATGGACTCAAGGACTCAATGGAATTGTCTTGACATGTTCAACAAATTCAAAAGATCACAAATGCACAAGATTGACAGATGAATTTTCCAGTCAACTAAGCAAAATTTGACTGTATACTGAAAAGTCAAACTTTAACTTTTTGGTCAAAATCAAGTGTCAAGATTAATTTTTCATCAAAACATGTCAAATTATGAAACTTGTTCATCAAGGAATCAAGAATTACAAATTAGGGTTTGAAATGAAGAAATTTCATAACTTAGAAATTTTCTAAGTTACGAAATTTCCTAATTGTTTCCTAACTTTGTCCCATCTTTTCATCAAAATTAATTTGGATTCAAACAAAACTCAAAACATGAAAGTTATAGTCCATTGCAAAATCTACAACTTTTATTCACAAATTTTCCCCAAAAGAAGCTTTTAGCTCAAGTTATGATTTTTGGAACAAGGGTGCAAAACATTCTTAACTTAGAATTTTTTTGACCTATTCTAGGCAGGATTTTTGCCCAACTTCATGGCCACTTTTCACATGCTTCCACTTGGAATTTCAACTTTCATTACAAAGATGGATTGTATTACACATTCCAAGCTTTCCAAATTGTCCAAGAACTTCTCAAACACCCTTGTGGTTAGGGAGAATCGAATTTGTCAATATGGGCAAAAGTCACTTTGTTCATGGCCATTTTCATGTTCATAACACTTTGCATTTTTCAAGTCAGCTTGCACAAGCTAGGTTACAGGCCTCTAATCCCATTTGCAATAAATAATTCAATGCTAAGCCTTTGTGCCAAGATGTTATTTTGCTCATTTGGTCATTACATGGAAGTTTAATCCATAATTAGAAAAAGTAACTTATCTATTCTTGTAAAGATCAACTTTATGTCAAACACAAATCTAAGAAGTACCAAAGCAGATCTTTTGGGCACAAGTTCAGGAACCAATTCCACTGATCAAGAGTGATTTGTGCAGCATTCTTGAAGGGCCTGTATGAGCCTATAATCTAAGTTGACAACTCTTGCTTAGATAAGAAGAAACATTGCAAAAGAGATCCAAGACTGAGCTCCTGTCAACACAAGCCTAAACAAACTTCTTGAACACATTCCAAACATCAAACCAGACCTAAAGCACGACCAAACCACCTTCAATGCCTTCTCATTCCCAGAAACACCATCCTACTGCAAAAAACAGAGTCCCTTCTGCAACTTGACTTCTATAAACTTTTCCACTCATGCACTTTGGTAAAAAAGAGTTCAAACATGTTCCATATCACCCACTGAAGCTATCCCAAGCATTGAACACAAACTGTAACATCCCTAACATCATTTGCCATTTTCAGTTTTCAACTTTGCAGGTGAACTTCCATAGCTCGATTCAGCTAGTTTCAAAGCAAGCCAAGCATAGAGGAAGCATCCCTGGACCTCAAGCAAGCTGTACAAGTCCTCACACTGCATTAAAAGTGCCTCCATTGTTGCACACGATTCAAGCTGAACAGGTAAAAGTTTGAGCTTCTATCTCTCTATCCAAGCATATTTAGGCTTAAGTTTGTGAAGAGGGCATGTTCTACTCATGGCCCTGAAGCTACCCATATAATTACTTTTCATTTATATTGTGTGTGTTAAGAGAATTTGGAACCTGAACATTAGAAAAAAGTTAGGTCAAGAATTGGGGGAGAAGAAATTCTCTCTCATTTCTGAGAGTTAGATCAAGTTTTTTATATGTATGAACTCGTGACATGATGCTCTATAATGTTTGTGTTGTGAGTTTTTTTTTAAAAGTCAAGGAATCAAGAGATTGCAGAGATCGAGGAAGGGCGCGCGTTTTTTGTTTGAATCTGGCTAGAGGTTGAAGACAAGCCTCCTTGGGCTGGGCCTGACTTTGTTTTTCTGTTTACACCATCCTTTTACAATTACACCCCCTTGGCCCATTGTGTTTTATTTTTATCATTTTTGATTTTTTCTTTTTGTTTCTGACTTGTTTATTTTTTGTCAAAACATAAAAAATATTAAAAAATATTTTTCAACCATTTTTGCATTTTATTTGGATTTTTATTTTTTTTATTTAAATTTATACATATAAATAAACATAATGCCTTTTATTTAAAATACTAAAAAATAATACAAATACATTTTATTTTCTGATTTTTATTTTATTTTATCTTTTGAAAACATTTTCTAAAAAATATACTTTTTTTTTGTAAATAATAAATATTTTCATTTTTTGTATATATTTAATATATTTAATACATAATATAAATATTTATATGTTTAGAATATTTAGGGTAAAAATACAAGAATAATACATTTTTTATTTTTATTAATACTTGACCTCAAAAATCACCTTTTTACAATATACTTCCCTTTTATTTATTTTTTGTATATAATTAATAAATATTGTATATATTATATAATAAATACTTTTTATTTAGCAAATTAGGGTTTTGCCCTAAACCATGAAAATACCCAAAAATTAATCCTTTTATTTTTGTTTATCTGTCACATGAAAAATACTTTTACATACATATAAAAATCATTTTTTGCATCTTGCATATTTATTGTATTTTTACTTAATTATTGTACAATTAATCTTTGTATATTCAATTTGGATGTAATAGCTTAGATTTTAATTTCTTGCTAAATATCCCCATTTGAACATTTGTACCCCCATCCCATAATTATGTTGTAATAATTTAGGACTTTAAATTCCGCACTTTAAAGCTTTCTAAATATGCCATGATAGACTTAGGGTTTGTATGCAAAAATCAAACAACAAATAGCTTGACCTAATTCAAAGACAAAAAAGCATGAAAATGGACAACACCAATCACACTTGCACCCCTAGGATTACTCCACTTGTTGCCTTCAATAATGGGCCATATTGCATGTTGGGTTCTTTGGTAAAAACAAAACAATATCAAATGATCATAGTCCCTCGATGACACTTTCGAAAGTTGCCTAAAAATGATCAAGTCCCTTGAAGGAAAAATTGCCAAAGACACTTGGCACCATTGCAATCATGGTCTAAACGATGACCCGCGCCCGTCCCGTTAACATCCTAACACAAGATTGTCCACCAAATACAATGGTGGAACAAAATTGTTAAAAGGGTTAAAACATAGGAAAGATTTTTGAGAAATTTAGGGGTAGACAACTCTTAGTTACTTGATCAAACTTGCAAAACACACTTGCCTACTTTTCAAAACCACACTCCACAACACTTTCAAAACAACTTTAAAAAAAAACATTGAAAACTTTTCTAAAGATAAGTACACCTTTGTATACATTCAAACATGGATCATTACAAAGGTTGCCACAACAAATGGCCTCTTTTCAAAACATTTTCAAACCCACACACAAAGCACCATTTCAAACAATTGAAAACACAAGGCAAGTGATCTAAGTAAGTAACTAAGAGCCCATGGATAACCATGGATAGAAAGGGTGCTAATACCTTCCCTTTCTATAATCTACTCCCCGAACCCAAGAAAACATCTCAAAGGTTTTTGATGTGCTTTTTAACCTTTCCTTAGGATAAAATAAAAAGTCGGTGGCGAATCTTGCTCAACCGAAACATTTGTGAAAACAAACGCAAAACCCAAGTCAGTTCTCCCACCGTATCACAGAACTGGCGACTCTGCTGGGGAGAATTTTAAAGTGGAGTAACCTTAGGGCTTAGATCACCCTCTTGCATGACTAATTGTTTGCTTTGATTGCTTTATATCTTGGTTCTCTTGTTTGGGCTTGAAATCCTACACCCGAATTTGGGGGAAACATTCATAGATAGCAATACATTGTGGAAACTGTGCAGGGTATACCGACACGGTTGAAGCAATAGCTATATTAGTGTGACATATTTGTGAGTACCGGTAACCCTTGAGTTCAATCAAGGAGAGTACAGGGCCGCTGAGTGATGTCACTAAGCACTAATGACCTAGAACCTTACTTGACCATCTTGGCCTTTTATTAGGGGTAGTGAGATGACCGGCTTTGGTGCAGTCCGAATTTGGTGGATACTCGATACTACACTCATTGAGGGTTGTTTTCTTGGAATATTTTGGTCGCTAGTTAAGTGGCTAAACCAAAACAATGAACATGGAAAACAATCCAATGATATTGAGCTCCTTAGAACCCGGTTACTATTTATAGGACATGTTTTTAAGCCAACAACACTCAAGAGGGTACTTACCTATGAGACCCCATGCAAGCCTGAAACTAGGGTTTTGTATGATTTGCTTGTACATATGTTTGTGCATACATCATGAGCATCATAAAGCATCATATGCATACACTAACCATTTCAAGGGTTTGGATCTTCATCTTTGTTCTTGTTTTGTAGGTCATGGAAATTCTTCGCAGGAAAACTATCCAAGTCAACCTTGTGAGAATCCCTTCTCAACTCAAGGAGCTCACATCCAGAATTCCGGAAAGCTCTCCCTTCAGTGAAAGACATGGTAGACTGCTCAGCCTAGTCAACACCAACATTGAAGAGGACATGGTAAAGGTGTTGTTCCAGTTCTTTGACCCCCTTCACCACTGTTTCACTTTCCTCGACTACCAATTGGTGCCCACTTTGGAGGAATTTTCTCAAATCCTGAGAATTCCTATTCTTAATCAACTACCCTACAATGGTATGGAAAAAGAACCAAAGCCTGAAGATGTTGCTCAAGCACTACACTTTCAACCATATGACATCAAGGGACATTGGGAAACTAGAAGCGGTGTCAAAGGCTTCTTGGCAAAATTCTTGTTTGAGAAGGCACAAGAGTGTTGGAATTCATTGGATCTACAAGCCTTTGAAGAAATTGTGGCACTCCTCATTTATGGGTTGGTCCTGTTCCCAAATCCTGACCAGCTTGTAGATGTCAACACCGTCAAGATCTTCTTATCCAGGAATCCAATACCAACATTGCTTGGGGACATCCTTCACTCATTTTACACACGAACAATGAGAAAGAGGGGTGTTCTCATGTGCTGTACTCCTCTCCTTGCAAGGTGGTTTATTTCGCACCTTGCACAATCTGTTTTGAAGAATGACCAAGGTTTAAGGTGGTCACAACGGTTGATGACCCTTACACACTCTGATGTACATTGGTGTTCTCGGTCCAGAGAAAATGTCATCATCGTCGATCGTTGTGGAGAGTTCCCTAATGTTCCATTGCTTGGCATTAGAGGAGGCATTACCTACAACCCTTGTCTAGCTTTGAGACAATTTGGATATGCACAGAGGAATGGCCCTCATGACATGTTGATTCCTGACCTAGTTTTTGACTTCGACAACGATGCGCAAGGACTTCGCCAAAGATTCATCAGAGCTTGGAGGATGCCTAACAAGGTAGACAGCAAGACACTGGGGCACAAGAACTCCATCCCTCTTGAGCCTTATCTCAAGTGGGTACGAACCCGAGCCCAGAGTCTAATGATGCCTTACCCTCATGTTCTCCCTGTGATTAAAGAGAGGAGAGGTTCCCTACACCATCCTATATCCTGACATGCCAACATCATGGGAGGAGATGCAGAAGAGTTGGATCCAACTCAAGGAGGAACGGAACACTTTTGAAGCCAGCTTCTACGCCAGCGAGAAGAAGGTTTTGGAGCTTACCCGCCGACTCCATGAGGAAGATACCCTCAACACCTACATCGCACCAAAGAGGATGCGCAACGTCTTTTTACCTTGAGAAGTTTTTGTAATATTTGGCCCATGGGGCATTTATGTACTGACAAAATTTCTTCTTATTAATATGACGTGTGTTCTTTTTGTTTGCAACAATTTTGAATTTTCTAAATCCTTGAATGCATTGCATAAACAAACATATCATTCATCATGCGTATAAGCAGGTCTCCACACCAGGTTTCCTTATCTTTCTGCTGTTTATTTCAGTAAGATGGATCTCGAACAGACGGTCAAGGACTTGCAGTCTCAAAACTCACAGTTTCAACATCTCCTGATGACCTTGGCAAAGGGTCAGGAGGATCTGAAAGCCCTGCTTGGGAACAAAGAGCAAGTGAAAAAGAAGAAGAAAAGAGTCGGGGTGGCTACCCTAGGAAGAAGGTTTGAGGGTGAAGCCAGAAGAGTTCTTGAATTTCCCCCTACTTCTGAAGAGGGAACCAGTAAAGGAAAAGGGGCTGCGGTACCCTCCAAATCCGAAGTTGAAGAAGAAGAGGCTGAAGAGGACGAAGACTACTCAGAGCAACAATACCCGCCCGCCGATGATAAGTACAAAAGCTTGGAAGACAGGTTGGTAGCTATGGAGATGCAGAGAGTTCCCGACTTAGATTTCGAAGATCTGGGATTAATTGCTGGAATTGTGATCCCCCCGAAGTTCAAAGTGCCAATTTTTGTAAGATATGACGGGTTGTCCTGCCCGAAGATGCATCTCAGATCATATGTAAGGAAGATCTAACCTTACACTCCAGACAAGAACCTATGGATCCATTTCTTCCAAGATAGCCTTTAAGGGGCTCAACTCGAATGGTTCTATCAGCTGGATGAAGCCAGTATTCGAAACTGGGAGGACTTGGCTACTGCATTTTATAAACAGTATCAGTACAATTCTGACCTCCCTCCGACGCGTACCCAACTCCAGGGTATGTCACTGGGGACGGGCGAAGGATTCAAGGAGTATGCGCAAAAGTGGAGAGACCTGGCTGGTAGGGTGCAGCCACCTTTGACGGACCGTGAGCTTGTCGACATGTTCTTAGGGACCCTGTCCGGTCCATTCTTCAACCATCTGATTGGTAATTCTTCTGCTGGGTTTACAGACCTGATCCTAACCGGTGAGAGGATAGAAGCTGGTATCAAGTCAGGAAAGATACAGAAAGGTGCCTCCTCGAGTACTGAAAAGAATCCCTTCAAGAAGGAAGCCAGTGCTGTTTATGGTCCCAGAAGACAAATTAAACCGGAACGCCGCCAAGCTGTTAACGCGTTGGTAATTTCAAAGCCTGCTGTTGCTCCTCAGCAGTACAACCAACCAAGGGGTGAGAGACCCAAGAGGTAGTACACTCGACTCAGCATGACCCTGTCTCAGATTTTTCCGCAACTACTGTCAACCAATCTGGTAACTGTCAAAGAAGCTCCGAAGGTAGTGAACACAGCTTCTCCAAAGTACAACCCCAACGCCCGTTGCGCTTATCACTCTGATAGCCCGGGGCATACTACGGACGATTGCTGGGCTCTGAGGAATAAGGTCCAGGACCTTATTGATGCTAAAGAAATACAGTTTGAGGCGCCCGAAAGACCGAATGTTGTAACTGCTCCCATGCCCCAGCATGGAGTGAATGCTGTGGAAGAAGACCTGTATGTAGCCTCTGTGGATGATATTGTTACTCCGTTGTTCACCGTCAAAAGGAACCTGTTGCTAGCCGGTTTATTTCCGGGATGTAGTAAAGGTTGCCTTCTATGTGCCGTTTCACCTGCTGGTTGTCCCTTGCTGAAGTCAGGCGTCCAAAACCTGATGGATAACAAAGAGATCTTGTTCGAGAAGATTGCTGTTCCTGCTGTCCCTGCTGAAGAAGTGTCTATTGTTACTATTTTCAACAACCCTCCTAAGGCTCTCTCAAAGAAGCCCGTCAAAATCATGTCTACTCAGAAGATTGCTCCTATCATCATCACTGTTCCGGGGCCTCTCCCTTATACATCCGACAAAGCTGTCCCATGGCACTATGGGGCAGATGTTTATGTGCTTGGAGTAAAGCAAGAGTTTGATACTAGTATCGGTGTCAGCAACATCACCGGGCCTGCCAAAGTTACTCGCAGTGGTAGGCTGTTCTCACCAGATATTGTGCCACCAGCTATTCAGAGACCTCTTATCATCACACCTGCAAGTGTGCCTGCTCCCCTTCCTGATCAAGTTCCTGTTTATACCCCTGCTGCCGAGTCATCAGACGCTCGGGGCAAAGGGATTGCTACTGATTTTCCTGCCCTGACGGAGGCACCAAAGACAACCACTGTTGAAGCTTCCCAGCAAGAGATGGAAGAGATTCTCAAGATTATCAAGAAGAGTGATTTTAATGTAGTTGAGCAGTTGGAGCACACCCCATCAAAGATTTCTATGTTATCACTGTTGTTGTGTTCAGAGGCCCATGCCAAGGCCCTGATTTCCTTCCTGAAGACGGCCCATGTGCCACAAGAAACGTCTGCTGATCAATTTACCAATTATATGGCCAACTTGACTGCCGATAATGGTTTGGGCTTCTCTGACGCCGATCTGACTGCCAAAGGAAGGAACCATAACGATGCCCTGCATGTTTCCATTGAATGCAGGGGCACTAATCTTGCCCATGTGTTGGTAGACATCGGTTCTTCATTGAACGTATTACCCAAGAAGGCCCTAGACAGGTTGGATTGTGAGGGTTTGGAGCTCAAGCCTAGTAACATTGTTGTCCGAGCCTTTGACGGTTCGAAAAGGATGGTACATGGGGAAGTTGACATTCCAATCAGGGTTGGTTCTCAAGTTTTTGATTCTACTTTTTATGTGATGGACGTCCGACCATCCTATTCTTGTTTGCTGGGCCGTCCATGGATCCACAAGGCTGGAGCTGTGACCTCCACACTACATCAGAAGCTGAAGTACCCGGTCAGAGGGAAGATTATGACAGTTCAGGGGGAGGAAGAGTATATGGTCAGCCACCTAAACTCGTTCCGGTACATAGAGATGGATGGGGAGTTCATTGAGACCCCCTTTCAACACTTTGAAGAAGTTCCTCAGACACTGGCATCAGCTGAAACTGTGATTGAAGACCCTCCTTTGAAGATGGCTTTCTTAAAGGATGCCCGGGCTGTGGTTGAGAAGGGTGAGTGCGCAAACTGGGGCCGACTTCCTGATTTCACTCCAAAGACTGACAAGTTTGGTTTGGGTTTCACTGTAGAAGCTCAGAGGGCTGTTCGTAAGGCAAGAATTGGAAAACCTCCTGTGTTCATCACCAACCCGGGAGTAAATGCTATTGAAGACGACGTGGAGGAATCTGAATTCGACAGCTAGATCTACCCAACAACCAACGGCGGACCAAGCAACTGAACTGCCAAAGACTTCACACCTATTACTTTTGTCACTCAGTAATGAACTCTTTTGTTTTGAATTTGTAACAGACAATATTTTGAAACTTTTATGGCTCGGTGTCTTACCCGAGGCACCGTGGCTTCATTTGTGAGGGCTTTTGTGTGTCATTTTCATATATCATCAATAAAAACATTGGACGTTTGTTGCATTTCAAAAAATCTTGCGCTCCTTTTCTTTCTTTATTATATATTGCAAAATAGCTATATTTACACACACTCACCCATACAGGTTCCAATCCACTCTGGATCTCACTGGTAACGACTCTGCTACTGCCAGTTATGACTTCGAAAATCCGATCAACTTAGCCGAAGACGAAGGTGAAGATGATTGCGAAGTGCTTGGTGAGCTCGCAAGACTGTTACTCCAGGAAGAAAGGACCATTCAGCCACATGAAGAGACAGTGGAAACGATAAATCTGGGTACTGAGGCAGACAAAAAGGAAGTCAAGATTGGTGCCAATCTAGAGCTCAGTGTGAAACAACGGTTGATTCAGATGCTGCATGACTATGTGGAAATCTTTGCCTGGTCTTACGAAGACATGCCTGGGTTGGATACCGACATTGTGGTTCATCACCTGCCTACCAAGGAAGATTGCCCTCCGGTTAAACAGAAGGTCCGCCGTATGCGTCCAGAGATGTCCGAGAAAATCAAAGCCGAGGTTATGAAACAATTTGACGCCAGTTTTCTAGCAGTGACTTCTTACCCTCAATGGGTTGCCAACGTGGTTCCAGTGCCGAAGAAGGATGGTAAGGTCCGAATGTGTGTTGATTACATGGATTTGAACAGGGCGAGCCCTAAGGATGATTTCCCTCTGCCTCATATCGATGTTCTGGTTGACAACACTGCTCAGCATAAAGTATTCTCCTTCATGGACGGCTTCTCCGGTTACAATCAGATCAAGATGGCTCCTGAAGACATGGAGAAGACCACTTTTGTTACTCAGTGGGGGACCTTTTGCTACAAGGTCATGCCTTTTGGGTTGAAAAATGCTGGGGCAACCTACCAACGTGCCATGGTTGCTTTATTTCATGACATGATCCATCACGAGATAGAAGTATACGTTGACGATATGATTGCGAGGTCCCAAACTGAGGAGGAACATCTTGACCATCTACGGAAGCTGTTTGACCGTCTGAAGTTGTACAAACTGAGGTTGAACCCGAACAAGTGCACCTTCAGGGTGAGATCTGGATAATTGCTAGGCTTCGTCGTAAGCGACAAAGGCATTCAAGTTGACCCTGCCAAAGTGAAAGCCATACAAGAGATGCCAACTCCCAAGACAGAGAAAGAAGTCAGAGGCTTTCTAGGACGGTTGAACTACATTTCCCGATTCATCTCGCATCTAACTACTACCTGTGAACCAATCTTCAAGCTGCTGAAGAAAGATCAAGTAGTACGTTGGAACGATGAATGTCAGGCCGCTTTCGAAAAGATCAAAGAGTATCTCCAAGAACCACCCATCCTTATGCCGCCGGTTGAAGGGAGACCTCTAATCTTATACTTGATAGTGCTGGACAACTCAATGGGGTGTGTGCTGGGGCAGCATGACGAGTCTGGCCGAAAAGAGCATGCTATTTATTACCTTAGCAAAAAGTTTACCGACTGTGAGACCCGATACTCACTGCTCGAGAAAACTTGCTGCGCTTTGGTATGGGCTGCTCGCCGGCTGAGACAGTATATGTTGACTCACACTACTCTGTTGATTTCAAAAATGGATCCAATCAAGTACATATTCGAAAAGCCTGCCTTGTCCGGAAGAATAGCAAGATGGCAGATGATCTTGACAAAATACGACATCCAGTACACGACTCAGAAAGCAATCAAGGGAAGTGTGTTGGCAGACCATTTGGCGTACCAGGCAGTGGACGATTACCAGTCTATGAACTTTGAATTTCCAGACGAGGATATCATGGTAGTGACTGATTGTGAAGTACCTGGACCGGATGAAGGACCTGAGGAAGGATCCCGATGGTCTATGCACTTTGATGAAGCCTCGAACGCTTTGGGTAATGGTATCGACGCTGTGATCATATCCCCTAAAGGCACTCATACTCCACTCACCACCCGACTATGTTTCAACTGCACCAACAACATGGCAGAGTATGAGGCATGTATCATGGGTCTTCAAGATGCAATTAACTTAAGGATCAAGTTTCTGAGTGTCTTCGGAGATTCCGCTCTCGTGATCAATCAAGTCAAAGGCGAGTGGGATACGAAACACCCAAATCTTATTCCTTACAAGGAGTATGTGCTGACGTTGATTCCCAACTTCGAAGAGATAACTTTTGAACACTTCCCAAGAGAGGAGAATCAGTTAGCGGACGCGTTAGCTACGATGTCTTCTATGTTCAAAGTCAAATGGGACAACGAGGCACCCCAGATCATTATTTGGAAGTTGGATGAACCTGCACATTGCTGCGATCTCGAGACCGAAGAGGTAACAGAAAAACCCTGGTATCATGAAGTGAAGAGGTACCTTGAAGCTCAAGAATACCCCGAAGGCGCATCTGTTAATGACAAGAAGTTCCCGAGAAGGTTTGCGGCAAAGTTCTTCCTCAGCAATGGCATTCTCTACAAGCGAAACCATGATTCAGCCTTACTGCGTTGTGTGGATAAGACTGAAGCATAAAAGATCATGGCAGAGCTACATGAAGGTACCTTCAGAACGCATTCCAGTGGACATACCATGGCAAAGAAGATCCTTCGGGCAGGACATTTCTGGTCCACAATGAAAGCCGACTGTTATCAGCATTCCCGAACTTGTCATAAATGCCAGATCTATGCTGACAAGGTGCATATTCCTCTGGTTCCTCTGAACGTCTTGACAGCACCTTGGCCTTTTGCAATGTGGGGCATTGATATGATCGGCGAAATCAGGCCTACGGCATCCAACGAGCATCGCTTCATCCTAGTAGCGATTGATTACTTCACAAAATGGGTTGAAGCAGCTTCCTATGCTACCGTAACCAAGAACGTCGTGGCACGGTTCATTCGGCACAACCTGATCTGTCGATACGGTGTACCTGAGAGGATCATTACGGACAGTGGTACCAATCTTAACAACAAGATGATCACTGAGCTCTGCGAGCAATTCAAGATACAACACCACAACTCTTCTCCATACCGGCCGAAGATGAATGGGACTGTAGAAGCAGCGAATAAGAACATCAAGAAGATTGTGCAGAAGATGACAGTGACCTGCAAAGATTGGCATGAAATGTTACCGTTTGCTCTTCATGGGCACCGTACCTCAGCACGGACGTCAACAGGGGAAACTCCCTTTTCCTTGGTCTATGGCATGGAGGCAGTCTTGCCTATTGAAGTCCAGATACCCTCTCTCCAGATAATGAAGGATGCAGTTTTGAGCGAAGATGACTGGATCCAGATTCGGCTTGATCAATTAAACCTAATTGATGAAAAGAGACTCACTGCTATTTGTCATGGTCAGACGTACCAAAAACGGATGATCAGGGCATTTAACCAGAAGGTCAGACGACAAGAGTATCAAGTCGGAGACCTGGTAATCAAGCGCATCATTCTTCCTCAAAGTGATCCCAGGGGCAAATGGACCCCTACGTACGAAGGGCCATTTGTGGTTAAACATATCTTCTCAGGAGGAGCTATGATTCTAACCACCATGGATGGTGACGACCTTCCTCACCCCGCCAATGCAGACATAGTAAAAAGATACTACGCATGAACTAAAGACCCGCTAGGTTGACACACCTAGGCAAAAGTAAGGGCTTCCCGGCGAACCAAAAGGGTTCGGGCAAAAATAAGGGATGAAATGAAAAAAATCTGTACACCCGGCAAGTCGAAAACCTGAAAAGGCGGCTTGGGAAAAAAAGGGTATCCCGGTGGACCGAAAACCCGAAAGGGCGGTCCAGGAAAAAGTTAGGGATAAAGCGTAATACTATGTCTCATTGGATCACCTTGCATCCAGAATTCGGCATCAACTATCGGGCTCAGACATCGCCAATCAATCAGCTTCATCTTCAACTAAGCAGCAAAGTGATGAGACGCTTGAAGACATAAAGGCGTTAGCAGAGTTGGAACCTAGTGGGATTATTTTTCACATAGCTGTTTTGTTTCTTTTTCAAAATTGTATAAACTCTATTTTTGCTCGGCGACATTCTCTTACTAGGATGTCAGCCTCCTGTACATAAAACGCCTATTTACAGGCAAACTTCAAAATCAATACAAGTTTCATTTTCCAGACAAATTGCCAATTGTTTTTCCTTTATCTGTTTTGTTTTGCAAAGAACGTCCAATGTTCATTTTGATATACGCACTTGACATTAATTGCTGTTCATAAACAACTGCATACGAAACAAAGGACTAATTACAGGTGACATCAGAAACAGGGGCAATAATAAGAATGGTCTAAGCGATCTAGTTGATCTGTCCACCAAGGTACCAAGGTAGGTTCGGCTGAAGAGCGTGACCAGGTTACCTCAACTCCCCACAGAGTAAAACAAGATTCAGCAATACTCTCCCCAGGAAGAGTTGGTCCCCCATCAGCCCTAAAAAGGCACAGTATCTCCAACAAGTCCGCGATACTCTCCCCAAGCAGAGTTAGTCCACTGTCAGCCTTAAGGAAGTTGGGTATCCCTATAAGATCTCAACATTCCCCAGCGGAGTATAGACTTTCCTCAGCAAGCATCCCCAACAGTCTTAATGTAAGATTTGTTCCCCGGTGGAATACCAGACACCCTAGTGGAATCCCTTCCCCAGTACAGTCACAAAATTTCCCCAGGAAAGTTGAATCATCCTCCCCAGTAGATTCTGGAAGCTTATCCCCTGCAGAGTACGAACGCATCTCCCTGGCTTCATTCAAAGGTTATTTCCCCACCAGGGTATAACTGGGTTATCCTCAGCTAATTACCACGGAAAGATCGTCCTCGGCGAGTTTCTTCCTATTCCCCAGCGGAGTTCATCAAATTCCCCAACATAACTTATCAGTGGAATCCCCAGTGGATCTCTCATCAAAACCTCAGCGAAGTATTTCTCCCCACAGAGTAATTCCCCGCAGAGTAATCTCTCCAACAAGTTTATCCCCCAACGGAGTCATCTTCTCCTACCGGTTTATTCTTGCAACCATCATCCCCAGCGGAAGCGAAGAACCCTACTCTTCAACATCAGCCCAGGATTTGATCTCCCGGCAGTCGTCAAGGATTTATTTTCCTAGACAAAAATACATTCATCACATTATTATACACCATGACGCATGCATATACACATCATATCACACAATCTCATTTATTTTGGAGAACATAATGACATCATGCATCTCATACATCATGACATTGCATACAACAATGTTTTGCCTTTTTAGGAAAAAGGACAACCCAAAGATGATTACTATCAACTGTCACAATTCCAGATTCGATTCATGTATCTAGCTAGGGCATATCTGTGAGTGATTGATTGTAGATCCAATACCTGTATCCAGCCAGGGCATATCTGCATGAAGAGTTTAGAGATTCGATACCTGTATCCAGCCAGGGCATATCTGTAGACGACAAATTCCAGATTCGATACCTGTATCCAGCCAGGGCATATCTGTAGACAACAATTCTAGATTCGATTCCTATATCTAGCCAGGGCATATCTGTGAGCGATTGACTGTAGATTCGATACCTGTATCCAGCCAGGGCACGTCTACATGAAGAGTTTAGAGATTCGATACCTGTATCCAGCCAGGGAACGTCTGTAAGCAACCTTTTGAAGTTCCGGATTCGATTCCTGTATCTAGCCAGGGCACATCTGTGAGCAACTAATTGTAGATTCGATACCTGTACCTAGCCAGGGCATGTCTGCATGAAGAGACTGAAGATCAACACTTGTAGCAAGCCAGGAAACCATCTTTTTTTCTCAAATACGCAAGTTCTCGCTAAGGAATCTCTTACGCGATCGACACTTCCAAATGACATCTATAAGCCCATTCCCGACAAGGTTCTGTCACGTCTCCAGATGGCATCTATAAGCCCATCCTCCTACTAACCATCTCTCCAAATGGCATCTATAAGCCCATTCCCGCCATCACATTGCCAATACTCCACCATGCGAGTGCAAATTTCTGGGCACTTTAGTGTCCAATCATCTTCCACCTTCGGATTACGAAAGGCACGCAAGCCAATCTACATCCTTAGGTCTAAGAAGATTGAACAGGGGCAACTATTGTACCCCAAAATTTTCCCTCCCATTTCATCAATATTTTCTCACCACAAGACCCTTGGAGCTCAAGATCAAGTTAGGGTTTACTCTGCTCAAGACTCCTCCTTGCACTGTTGACCCAAATTAGGGTTTGAGTTGGCACAAAGATGTTTTGACCTAAAAAGCCCAAAGTGACTTTCATGCTTCATGTTGGACTCACAAGTTTATCCATACCAAGTTTCAAGCTTTGATTCCAATCTTTGCCTAGTCAATTGGACAGTTGACCTAGAAATCAACTGTATTGGGGAAAAAGTCAACTGTGGTCAATTGACAGTCAAACCTCATGATTTTTGACCCACATCAACATTATGAACTCATATGGACCATTTGATCAAGTTTGGATCACAATTCCACAAGAAATTTGATTAGATCACCAAAAGGGCAAAATGGTCATTTTTAGGGTTTTGACTGCACAAAGGCAATTTTTGACTGTTTGACCTAACCAATGGCAATTCAAGATCAC
The DNA here is from genome assembly GCA_948472305.1 of Vicia faba. Classification (NCBI taxonomy): domain Eukaryota; kingdom Viridiplantae; phylum Streptophyta; class Magnoliopsida; order Fabales; family Fabaceae; genus Vicia; species Vicia faba. The sequence goes on from OX451735.1 coordinate 370,455,064, forward strand.
ATATGGACTCAAGGACTCAATGGCATTGTCTTGACATGTTCAACAAATTCAAAAGATCACAAATGCACAAGATTGACAGATGAATTTTCCAGTCAACTGAGCAAAATTTGACTGTATACTGAAAAGTCAAACTTTGACTTTTTGGTCAAAATCAAGTGTCAAGATTCATTTTTCATCAAAACATGTCAAATTATGAAACTTGTTCATCAAGGAATCAAGAATTACAAATTAGGGTTTGAAATGAAGAAATTTCATAACTTAGAAATTTTCTAAGTTATGAAATTTCCTAATTTTTTCCTAACTTTGTCCCATCTTTTCATCAAGATTCATTTGGATTCAAACAAAACTCAAAACGTGAAAGTTATAGTCCACTGAAAAATCTACAACTTTGATTCACAAAGTTTCCCCAAAAGAAGCTTGTATCTCAAGTTATGATTTTTGGAACAAGGGTGCAAAACATTCTTAACTTAGAATTTTTTTGACCTATTCTAGGCAGGATTTTTGCCCAACTTCATGGCCACTTTTAACATGCTTCCACTTGGAATTTCAACTTGCATTACAAAGATGGATTGTAGTACACATTCCAAGCTTTCCAAATTGTCCAAGAACTTATCAAACACCCTTGTGGTTAGGGAGAATCGAATTTGTCAATATGGGCAAAAGTCACTTTGTTCATGGCCATTTTCATGTTCATAACACTTTGCATTTTTCAAGTCAGCTTGCACAAGCTAGGTTACAGGCCTCTAATCCCATTTGAACTCAATAATTCAATGCTAAACCTTTGTGCCAAGATGTTATTTTGCTCATTTGGTCATTACATGGAAGTTTAATCCATAATTAGAAAAAGTAACTTATCTATTCTTGTAAAGATCAACTTTATGTCAAACACAAATCTAAGAAGTACCAAAGCAGATCTTTTGGGCACAAGTTCAGGAACCAATTCCACTGATCAAGAGTGATTTGTGCAGCATGCTTGAAGGGCCTGTATGAGCCTATAATCTAAGTTGACAACTCTTGCTTAGATAAGAAGAAACATTGCAAAAGAGATCCAAGACTGAGCTCCTATCAACACAAGCCTAAACAAACTTCTTGAACACATTCCAAACATCAAACCAGACCTAAAGCACGACCAAACCACCTTGAATACCTTCTCATTCCCAGAAACACCATCCTACTGCAAAAAACAGAGTCCCTTCTGCAACTTGACTTCTATAAACTTTTCCACTCATGCACTTTGGCCAAAAAGAGTTCAAACATGTTCCATATCACCCACTGAAGCTATCCCAAGCATTGAACACAAACTGTAACATCCCTAACATCATTTGCCATTTTCAGTTTTCAACTTTGCAGGTGAACTTCCATAGCTCGATTCAGCTAGTTTCAAAGCAAGCCAAGCATAGAGGAAGCATCCCTGGACCTCAAGCAAGCTGTACAAGTCCTCACACTGCATTGAAAGTGCCTCCATTGTTGCACACGATTCAAGCTGAACAGGTAAAAGTTTGAGCTTCTATCTCTCTATCCAAGCATATTTAGGCTTAAGTTTGTGAAGAGGGCATGTTCTACTCATGGCCCTGAAGCTACCCATATAATTACTTTTCATTTATATTGTGTGTGTTAAGAGAATTTGGAACCTGAACATTAGAAAAAAGTTAGGTCAAGAATTGGGGGAGAAGAAATTCTCTCTCATTTCTGAGAGTTAGATCAAGTTTTTTATATGTATGAACTCGTGACATGATGCTCTATAATGTTTGTGTTGTGAGTTTTTGTTAAAAGTCAAGGAATCAAGAGATTGCAGAGATGGAGGAAGGGCGCGCATTTGTTGTTTGAATCTGGCTAGAGGTTGAAGACAAGCCTCCTTGGGCTGGGTCTGGCTTTGTTTTTCTGTTTACACCATCCTTTTACAATTACACCCCCTTGGCCCATTGTATTTTATTTTTATCATTTTTGATTTTTTCTTTTTGTTTCTGACTTGTTTATTTTTTGTCAAAACATAAAAAATATTAAAAAATATTTTTCAACCATTTTTGCATTTTATTTGGATTTTTATTTGTTTTATTTGAATTTATACATATAAATAAACATAATGCCTTTTATTTAAAATACTAAAAAATAATACAAATACATTTTATTTTCTGATTTTTATTTTATTTTATCTTTTGAAAACATTTTCTAAAAAATATACTTTTTTTTTTGTAAATAATAAATATTTTCATTTTTTGTATATATTTAATATATTTAATACATAATATAAATATTTATATATTTAGAATATTTAGGATTAAAATACAAGAATAATACATTTTTTATTTTTATTAATACTTGACCTCAAAAATCACCTTTTTACAATATACTTCCCTTTTATTTATTTTTTGTATATAATTAATAAATATTGTATATATTATATAATAAATACTTTTTATTTAGCAAATTAGGGTTTTGCCCTAAACCATGAAAATACCCAAAAATTAATTCTTTTATTTTTGTTTATTTGTCACATGAAAAATACTTTTACATACATATAAAAATCATTTTTTGCATCTTGCATATTTATTGTATTTTTACATAATTATTGTACAATTAATCTTTGTATATTCAATTTGGATGTAATAGCTTAGATTTTAATTTCTTGCTAAATATCCCCATTTGAACATTTGTACCCCCATCCCATAATTATGTTGTAATAATTTAGGACTTTAAATTCCGCACTTTAAAGCTTTCTAAATATGCCATGATAGACTTAGGGTTTGTATGCAAAAATCAAACAACAAATAGCTTGACCTAATTCAAAGACAAAAAAGCATGAAAATGGACAACACCAATCAAACTTGCACCCCTAGGGTTACTCCACTTGTTGCCTTCAATAATGGGCCATATTGCATGTTGGGTTCTTTGGTAAAAACAAAACAATATCAAATGATCATAGTCCCTCGATGACACTTTCGAAAGTTGCCTAAAAATGATCAAGTCCCTTGAAGGAAAAATTGCCAAAGACACTTGGCACCATTGCAATCATGGTCTAAACGATGACCCGCGCCCGTCCCGTTAACATCCTAACACAAGATTGTCCACCAAATACAATGGTGGAACAAAATTGTTAAAAGGGTTAAAACATAGGAAAGATTTTTGAGAAATTTAGGGGTAGACAACTCTTAGTTACTTGATCAAACTTGCAAAACACACTTGCCTACTTTTCAAAACCACACTCCACAACACTTTCAAAACAACTTTAAAAAAAAACATTGAAAACTTTTCTAAAGATAAGTACACCTTTGTATACATTCAAACATGGATCATTACAAAGGTTGCCACAACAAATGGCCTCTTTTCAAAACATTTTCAAACCCACACACAAAGCACCATTTCAAACAATTGAAAACACAAGGCAAGTGATCTAAGCAAGTAACTAAGAGCCTATGGATAACCATGGATAGAAAGGGTGCTAATACCTTCCCTTTCTATAATCTACTCCCCGAACCCAAGAAAACATCTCAAAGGTTTTTGCTGTGCTTTTTAACCTTTCCTTAGGATAAAATAAAAAGTCGGTGGCGACTCTTGCTCAACCAAAACATTTGCAAAAACAAACGCAAAACCCAAGTCAGTTCTCCCACCGTATCACAGTTACAAACCCAAAATAAAACACAAAGTAGTACGGGAAGTAAAACAGTTTAATACAAAACCATAGTAATACAAGCATAACAAGCAAGAAATAAAGTGCCAAGTATTAACTAATGTTGTTGTTCCTCATTGTCTTGTGGTGGTTCAACAGGTTGGTTTGGTGGAAAGCGAGCCATGAAAGCCAACTGAAAGTTTGCCAAGTTTGTGTTTTGCGTTTCCATCATTCCATGAAGAGTGTTATATCAGCGGTCTTGGAGGCTAGCATAATCCTTAAACTAAATGTTTTGAAGGTTGACTATTCCAGTAAGATTATTAATTCGTTCATTTGCTAATACCATGTCTTCATGATAGTGGACGTGCATTTCCTCAAGTTTGCGCATCACCTCATCATAGGATCTATGAGGCTCATGGTCATCATTGCCTTCATCATTTTCTTCATCCTCTTCCACACTTTCTTGATTCTCAGTACCAATTTCACCGCCCTCAGCATCTTCCATTTCATCATCCTGTTCAACATCTTCATTTTGAAGCATTACTGAGTTTGATTTCACAAAGTACTTGTACTTACCAAGCTGGGGATTCCATTGATGACCCATAAGTGCGAGAGTTTTGGAGGTAAAATCTGAATCCGGCAGGATAGGTGTAGGTGAAATACCAGTAAGGTCAAGGTTTGCTTGACTTAGAATTCCATGAATGAACGATGGATACCCCAAAGCAGATCCTCTAGGGGAATCCCTCAATGCAAATAGACGGCTAGTGATGTAATACGACCAATGAATCTTAATTTAGTTTAGAATAGGCCAAATTAACATAACTTCAGGTTGGTCAATACGGGACAACCCACCCTTTTTGGGGTGAATTATCCTTGAAACAATCCATTGCATAATTCGAGATAGAGGAACCAATTGACCTGTTGTGATAGTTTTTGGAAAAGCACTACTTTGCACAAAACTCTCAGGATATGGTCGTTTTAACATGGAGTTCAAGGCATGTTTGAAGTCATAGTCTGCATGAAGCTTAGTGTCGGTGATTTTAACAGCATCCATGTCAACAGGGAACAACTCAAAAGTTTTCCAAATTTCATCATCTACCTTGAAAACCTTATTTTCAATTTTGTATGAAAATTGGTGATCATAGAATTTACCTTGTATACCTGCATAGAATACCTTGACGAGTACCTCGTTGTAGTCTCCATCCAACTCAAGGAATGGAAACACCTTTTGATGGTCTAACAATTCCACCACATCTGAGATATGCAGGCGTTGGAGAGTGATACGGAAGGCACATAATTGCCTAACTAACCTCCTTCTAGAAAACTTCTCATCATACTTTTCAGTGAGATCAGGAGGAAGAAGTGATAGAGGAGAAACCCGAGTTTGATTTGAAGAGGTACCTCTGATACTTCTTTTCTTTGTTTCCCTAGAAGCCATGGATGAAGGTTTGGAGAGATTTGGAGTTGAAATGACACAATGGGTTTTTAGGGTTTTGAGATGGAGAGGGAGGATAGATGACTGCTAGAAAGAAGGAACAACAACATAGCAAATAGATGCATGCAAATGGAGCCACACAATACAAACTAAGAAATAATGGGCTGCCAAACAACGACACGTCGACCTATGCAGGGATGCATCGACGCATTCTAGTAAAATAAGCCTAAATACGTTTTTCAATCAGGCGTGCACCGACCGCTCAGAGTTATAGGTCAGCTCATGTATGTAAAATTTTGAAATTTCTTGTATTTCATGGCATGTAGGTTTTGTAGAAATTAGTTGAACACAATAAACAAGTACGCATACACAGAAGCAATAACACACAAAGAATTTAATCATTTCATAGAACCAACATTTAAGCAAAATAATCACTAATGAGAAATAGTAGGAAGGATATTATCGAACGTATTTGAATGACATGATGCCCTCACATGTCGCCAGCCCAAGATGATATTCACGAATCATAGAGACACAAAGATAAATAAAGGGAATGCAACTCATTGGAGTTACGATCTATCCTAAATATCTAGGACACCGAGTTCCCTATGAATATGAAAGAATGGTTCGGTCGCAAGTGGTTTTGTAAAAATATCGGCAAGTTGATTTTTGCTATCAACATGCTCAAACACGACTTCACCTTTATCTACATGATCCCTAAGGAAGCTGTGCCTAATTTCAATATGTTTAGTGCGCGAGTGTAGAACTGGATTTTTGGTTAGATTGATGGCACTTGTGTTATCACAAAATATTGGAATATGATTGAGTTTTAAATCATAGTCGAGTAATTGTTGTTTGAGCCACAAAATTTGAGCATAATAATTACCGGCTGCAACATATTCTGCCTCGGCCGTTGACAAAGCAACTGAAACTTGCTTTTTGCTATGCCAACTAACTAAGGAGTTTGAAAAGAAATGACAATTGCCACTTGTAATTTTCCTATCCAATTTGCAACCCATAAAGTCGGAATCGGAATAGCCAACCAAAGAACAATTACTACCCTTGGAGAACCAAAGTCCATACTTCGGAGTACCACAAAGATACCTAAGTATACATTTTACAGCTTTTAGATGACTCTCCTTAGGACAATATTGATATCTAGCACACATGCAAACACTAAACATAATGTCGGGACGAGAAGCGGTAAGATAAAGAAGAGATCCGATCATACCTCTATACCTTTTTACATCAAACGACTTACCATGTTCATCCTGATCTAGGCTAATCGCGGTAGGCATTGGAGTGTCAATAACTTTTGAGTTTGCCACATCGAAGCGCTTGAGCAACTCATAGCAATACTTTGTCTGGCTAACAAAATTTTCTTCCTTGAGTTGTTTGATTTGAAGACCTAGGAAGTAGTTTAACTCCCCCATCATGCTCATCTCAAATTCACCCTGCATCACTTTAGAAAATTCCTTGACCAAGGTGCTGTTAGTAGACCCAAAAATGATATCATCTACATAAATTTGCACCAAGATGGAGTGATTTCCTTGGCGCTTAATGAAGAGGGTTGTATCAACCTTCCCTCTAGAGAATCCTTTTTCTAGTAAGAACTTGTTAAGCCGATCATACCAAGCCCTAGGGGCTTGCTTAAGATCGTATAAAGCACGTTTAAGTTTATAAACATGTTTAGGAAACTCATGATTTTAAAATCCGGGAGGTTGAGATACATAGACTTCTTCATTAATATAACCATTTAAGAATGCACTCTTAACATCCATTTGAAATATCTTAAAGTTTTATGAGCATGCATAAGCTAATAACAAGCGTATAGCCTCGAGTCGGGCAACCGGAGCATAAGTTTCCTCACAGTCGATGCCTTCCTCTTGGTTATACCCTTGAGAAACAAGACGCGCCTTGTTGCGAGTTATGATTTCGTTTTAGTCAAGTTTGTTCCTAAATACCCACTTAGTACCAATTATGCGATGGTCTCACGGAGGGGGGACAAGGTCCCAAACCTCATTTCTCTTGAATTCGTTTAATTCTTCTTGCATTGCCAAAAACCAATGTTCATCGAATAAAGCTTCTTTAGGGTTTTTAGGCTCAATTTGAGAGACGAGTGCAAAATGATAACAAAAGTTACTTATCTTAGACCGTGTAGTTACTCCCTTTGATATGTCTCCAAGAATGTTGTCAATGGGATGATCCTTGGTTTCTTTCCACTCCAAAGGAGGATTTATTTCATTTGTTGGTTGAGTGTCTTCTTCTTCTTTGCTAGAAACATGATCCATCTCCCATTTTTCTTTCTCAAGTATGGGCTCATTACTCTTTTCATCTTGATCATTGAGTATCCTTTCTGAAGTAGCACCTGCACCATTAAAAGAAATACCCTTTTCGACCATTTTTGGACATGATTCATCAAAGGAAACATGCACAGATTCTTCCACAATTTGTAACCTTTTATTAAATACCCTATATGCTTTACTGGATTGAGAGTATCCGAGAAAGATACCTTCATCGGCTTTTGAGTCAAATTTGCCAAGATTTTCTTTGCCATTATTTAATACGAAACATTTACAACCAAAGACATAGAGATGAGAAATATTTGGTTTTCTACCTTTCAAAAGTTCATACGGTGTTTTGTTGAGCATAGGACGTATCAAGATCCTATTTAGCACATAACAAGCCGTATTAATGGCATCAGCCCAAAAGTATTTTGGAAGACCATGTTCATTGATCATAGTTCTCCCAAGTTCTTCTAGAACATGATTTTTACGCTCAACAACTCCATTTTGTTGAGGTGTTCTAGGAGCAGAAAAATTATGATCAATGCCATTTCTTTCACAAAATTCATCAAAAAGGTGATTTTCGAATTCACCTCCATGGTCACTTCGGATGGTAACAATTTTTGTACTCAACTTGTTTTGAGATAATTTGGCAAAATTTTCAAAAGCATAGAAAGTCTCACTTTTGTTTGCTAAGAATATCGTCCAACAAAATCTAGAGTAGTCATCAACTATAACGAAGCCATAATAATTTCCACCTAGACTTTTAATTCTAGATGGTCCAAATAAGTCCATATGGAGGAGTTCAAGTGGTTTCATTTTAGAGATGACATTTTTAGATTTAAAAGAGACTCGTGTTTGTTTACCCATTTGACAAGCATCACATAGATGATCTTTTGAAAATTTGAATTTAGGTAAGACAATCATAAGGTCTTTAGATATGATTTTATTTAGCAAATAAAAGTTAACGTGTGCTAATCGCCTATGCCAAAGCTATGAGTCTTCACTCATGGAGACTAAGCATTTAACACCTGTTAGGGACAAATCATTCAAGTCAAGCATATACACATTGTTTACCCTCACGCCCTTAAACACATCCTCTTTCTTATCATTATGTTCGATTATGCAATCATCCTTTAGAAAAGTAATTTTATAACCTTTGTCGCATAATTGACTAACGCTAATAAGATTGTGTTTAAGGCCTTCAACTAATAGGACATCTGAGATAGTGGTGGATGAGGGATTACCTACACTACCTTTACTAAGTATTGCTCCCTTTTTGTTATCACCATAAGTAACAAATCCTTTCTTCTTTGCCACAAAGTCAAAGAATAGCAAAATGTCACCCGTCATGTGTCTTGAGCAACCACTATCAAGAAACCATCTTCTCTCAAGAGGCTCAAGACATTTCACCTGAAATATCAAACATGGGAGATAGGTACCCAACATTCATTGGGTCCTTGAGTGTGAGTTAAACATTTGTTGCCTTTTGGGAACCATTGGTATATGCCTTTAGGAACTAAGAATCTCCTAAATCGACATTTACTAATGGTATGTCCCTTCTTGCAACAATATAGGCAAGACATATCTAAGTGAGATCTACTTTTTCTATCTTGATCCCTTACTTTATAGGTATATTTTTGATAGGTATTAATCATACTTTTTCTGAAGTTTGAGCGATCGATAGCAAACGTAATCTTAGGTTGTAAAACTCTGTCTAGTTTGGCTTTGAGAGTTCTAACTTCTTTTTGAAAAATATGACAAGTTTCACATCCATACCATTTAAACCAAGGTTTTTCTCTTCTTTTTCACATTTTCGTTCAATATTTTCTATCATAGATGCTTTAAGAGCTTCTAATTCCTTTTCGGAATCAGAAATCTTTTGTTCTAGACATGAAAAGATTTTCTTGTTTGAGACTAAGCGTTTGAAAGCTTCCTTAGCCTCTTGATGGAAAATATTGAAGGAGTTTAACAATTCTAAATAAGACATTTCATCAACATGATCATACTTAGTATGACTTACATTCTTTTTCTTATGTTGATGAGCCATGAGACAAAGGTTGACCATTTCTTCTTCATCACTTGAGAAACCTTTACTTGAGGAATCACTATCGCTCTCCCAAGCAATTTATGCTCTTCTAGCTTTGGTTGGTTTCTTTTGATTTTTGGCCTTGGCTTTGTCTTTCTTTAAATATGGGCAATCCAACTTGTAATTACCAGGTTTTCCCCAATGGTATCATGATCCTCGTGACTTAGGCTTCTTACTTTCATCTTGCTTGCTTGGTTGAGAGTGGCGTCTATAATTGATGAGATTCTTATTCGAATGTTGAATTTCGTTTTTTCGGAGAAATCTATTGTATTTTCTTACGAACAGACCCATATCCTCATCCGGACTCTCATCATCATCACTTGATTCACTTGCAGACGAAATTAAGGTGGATGACTTAGAGCTTGAATCCTTTAGTGCTATAGACTTCTTTTCCAAGTCCCTTGACTTTTCCTTTTTTTCTTTATTTTCATGATTTCCAAGGCTTATGAGCTCTTGCTCATGTTCTTGAAACTTACCCCATAGTATTGTGAGATCCAAAATATTTAGATCATTGGCTTCCTTAATTTTCGTAACTTTAGGTTGCCATTTGTGATACGGTGGGAGAACTCACTTGATTGTTTTACGTTTGATCGCAAATGTTGCAGTTAGCAAGAGTCGCCACAGAATTTTATTTTATCCAAAAAGGAAAGGTGAAAAAGCACAGGAAAGACCTTTGAGATTATTTCTTGAGTTCGGGGGGTAGATTATGAAAAGGGAAGGTATTAGCACCCTTTTCATCCATGGTTTTCCATGGGCTCTTAGTTACTTGCTAGATCACTTGCTTTTGTTTGAAATTGTGCTTTGTGTGGTTTTTGAAAGTATTTTGTAAAGAGGCCATTGTTTAGGCAAACTTTGTAATGATTCTCGTTCGTAAGAATGTATACAAAGTGTTTGATCTTTTGAAAATGTTTTCAAGTTGAAAGATGTTTTTTGAAAGTGTAGATGTTTGTTTTGAAAATAGCAAGGATGTTTGTTTTGAAATGGAGCAAGTAGTTATGAGCAATCTACCTACTCAAATTTCTTTCTTGTTCAGTTTCTTTTCTTTTGATATTGTTGTCTTACCATTGGTTTGGTAAGCAACCCTATCTTTGGATGTCAACAGGACAGGCGTGGATCATCGTATAACCATGATTAGCAATATCGCAAGGTATCTTAGTATTATTTTTTGAGGGACTAAGATCATTTGTAAGGCAACTTTAGATAGCGTCATCGAGGGACTATGATCTTGTATTTGATTTTTTTTTGCTAAGATACCTTACATGCATAATATGGCCATTTATAAGGCAACCAAGTGGATTTTACCCTAGGGGTGCTTGTGTGCAAGTGTGTTTGATTGCATGCATTTTTTAGTCTTGATTAAGGCTATCTACTTGTCAATTTCATGTTTTGCCATACACACCCTAATTACTAACAATATATGAAAGCAATAAAAAGTGCAGAAAATAGATATTCTACGTTATTACAAGCATTAGGGGATGGGGGTATATATTTACAAATGGGGATTGCAAATAAAATTAAATCCTAAGTTACTATTACAATCATATTGAATGAATAAGAATATACAAGGAAATTTGAAATGAACTTGTTTTGTTTTAGAAAAGAGATAAGTTTGGTTTAAGAAAATATTTTTGATCTTTTTGTTTTAAGAAATAAAATAAAGCATGTAAAATGTAAAATGTTTTTGGTGTTTTTTTTTATTAGTAAAAATAGAAGTGATAGCAAAAATAGTAAGGAAAATGAAAATAAAATCAACACATTGCTGAACTAAAAGAGATAAGAAGTTCTGACTCTGGCGTGCTGTAAAAACAGAAATCATATTAGTAGAAATAGGTAAAGTCAGAAGTTCTGGATCCGCTGGGAACAAAGAAGATTTCAGAAGTTCTGATACCACTGGAAGAATTTGGTCTCCCTCTCCATGTTAGTCAGAATATCTGCAACTTAGTCATTTCTCAACAGAATAAAAGATGCACATATAACAGTTATGGTCGGTTTCAGTGTTTCAGAAACAATAAGTATCAGAACTATAAATTAGAGGCAAGCATGAATTTGCTAATTCTAATTTCCCTAAGAAGTTCTGAACTAATTTACTCCCCACTTAGGCATACAAATACGTGAAACCTTAAAATATGTACAACCTCAGAAACATGATGTCTACATTGTATTTTTTTGAATATTCAAATCTGATAATGCCTAAGTAATATGGTGAGAGTCAACAGAAGCTTACCTTGCAGCTGGAAAAGACTCTATGAATTGGAGTTTGGTCCTGAACTCTGGTGATGTTCTGAGCAACTTCTTCACGTACTCATCAGGCTGGAAGTTTTCAACTTCTGGAACAGCCAAGGAGTAATGTTCTGACTTCTTTGAGGTGGAGGTGGATGGAGAGTGTATTACAGTATGAACACAGAAGTTAGGATAGCTTCTAATATGTGAATCTGAAACCGTGTGGATGGTTTTAGTCAAGAAACACTTGAGAACAAATGGAGTTTGAATGCCAGAAATCAAAAGTTAACAGGTTTTGTATTTTGTGTTTGCAACTTTGGACTCTTGGAATTTTAGTAGGGGTTCAAGGCTTTTTCTTTCTCAATTTTTTTGACCCTTTTACCGTTGCCAATGGCTCTCAATTTATAGGCAAAAATCTTACAGCTTGGAGAGTACAACTATCACATGCTAGGGAGCTGCCTTGTTCTTGAAGCAAGTATGGGGGTTCGTAGCCTTAGCAGCGCCTAAGCTGGAAATGTAAGCAGTAGTTAAGGAAATATAACTTCAAAAGAAAAAGCAACACATGGGCCCAGCACCCTCTTGTACAAGAGTTTGCTTTTTCAAGATAATAATGATACTTCTATGACATACGTGGGGAAATCCTTTGGATAAAGACTCAAAAGTAGTTGTGAGCATTAAATGATGATGAGATTTATCAAACTAGAAATCCTACAATGTGAGATTTTGCATTATTGCTTAATTCTGGGTTAGAGGTTCAGCTTCAGCATAATTTAGAACAAACATCCAACTTCTGATCTTTGTATCTCCTTGCTCCAGCATGTTCTGAAGGAACTCTCATACTTTCCAGGAAGCTTGTAGCATGCTTTGTAACCTTTGAATTATCCATGCAAACTCTGACTGAACCTTTATGAAAATTGGCCCAGAAGTTCTGACCCAACTCTGTCTTGAAAGTGTCCAGAATTTGCTGAGTGCTTTAATTTCATGGACGTGTCTTTGGACATTTATAACTTGAAATTCCAGCATTTCCAGGAGAAGCTTTGTTCTGCAATGTTTTAGATATTATTGAAATCTATAACTTTTGTGCCATAAGTTCTTCCAGAATCACCTTGCATCATGGTGATAATTTGATCAGAAGTTCTGAGCTTATCATATTTCTTAAACACTTAGAAATTTTTTAAGTATTTAGAATTTTGACTTTTGAATTTCTTGGTGAAACAAACTTCATATTTCAACGTGTCTTGATGAAATATGATTATTGAAGCTTGATTTTGATCCAAAAGTCAAAGTTTGAATTTTAGTGTGCAAATGACCATTTTGCCCTTGTGAATGACTTTCTTGGAAAATTTGTAATTCAAGGCTTGAAATTGGATGGAAGCAAACCTGAGGGTCCAGGTTGATCCTTTGAGAAATGAGAGGGCAAATTTTGGGGTACAACACCATTCCCTGCTAAGACATCTTAAAATTTTGTTAGTAGCAACAGAATTGGCAATTACATGACCAAGTGTAAGCAAGCGATTCATTATATGAGAAAATCTCTTTAGCATGTCGGCGATGGTTTCACCTTGCTCCATGCAAAAGAGATCAAACTCTTGCGTCAAAGTATTGATTTTAGCCAATTTTACATCGTTTGTGCCCTCATGGGTGACTTGCAAAGCGTCCCACATTTCCTTAGCTGTAGCACAATATGAGACCCGAAAGTACTCATCAACTCCTAGAGCTTCTATGAGCATGTTTCTTGCTTTCCAGTCATAGGCATAATTTTCTCATCTTTTTCATTCCATTGTGCTTCCGGTTTAGGAACGGTTATTCAGGCAGCATTTTGCATAATCATTGCAACTGGCCCATCTTGGATAACCTTCCATATTTTCCTATCAACAAACATGATATGGACACGCATACAATCTTTCCAATAACTATAATTTTCACCTGTTAAAATGGGTGCTCTAGTATACGCCCCTTTTAGATCACAATCCATTTCTAGAAGTTGTATGTGAAGCAATAGACAACCGACACTCTTGATACCACTTTTTAGACGATGTGACAGATCTAGAAGGGGGTTGAATATATCCCTTTGAAAATTTTGCGCTTTTTATAAAATTGTTTTTATCAGAGAGCGACAGCCCTGAATTTGATCGTCTAAACTTTACGTATTGGAAAAACCGGATATGCAAACCAATTTGATGAAAATGATAAGAATAGAATCACAACTAAAATTGAATATGATGAATTACTTTAGCAAGTTTTAACAAGGTGTGAGTTATTACCAATTAGTTGCGGAGAAGATAAAGCAAATTTGTGAGTTGTAAATTCACCAAACACTTGGTGTATGTACTACACAAGATTTGGTTATACTCAAATTGTAGTGATTATAGCGATTCGAATGAATGCTATATGAGTTGTAAATTTTAGTTTGTCACTACAATTATTTTGTATGAATGAGAAAATTGATAACTCACAAATTCAAGCAAATGGAAATAAAATGCAGAAAACTAAAATGGACACAGTATTTGTTAAGGCAGTTCACCCTGTCGTCCTCGTGTGGGCTACTCTGCCCCCAATTCTAGAATCTAGAATTAGGATTATGAAATTAATTTTGCAAAGTTTGTAAGAGAAGATACAATCACCACAATTCTAAGTCACTTGATGAATCTTATATGTTGCACTCCTCTTCCCTTGATTCTAGATGAATCAAGTATGCCAAATCTTGAACAAAATCTCCTTCTACCTTGAAATATTTTGTACCCAAGAAATTAGCCCCAAATCCTTCTTCACAATCCTCCAGTTACCCCTACCCTATTGAACACCCCACGGTCTTCCAATCCCTTAGCTCAACTGAATTTAATGAAGCAAAGATTTGTGATAAAACCCCCCAACTTTGGAGGACAAAACCCCAATGGTTTTATTCAAGAAAACACCCACAAAGATCTCTACCCAAATCTGAAATTGCACTTTCAATTCAGACGTTATCAACACAATCCCAAGGACTTGATCAACAAAAATGATTGTGTGTAGTTGTTGATGGTTGATGAGAGGTTGAAGATGAAGAGAGCTCTTGTGTCTATCTTTCACTTTTTCTTGTTCTTTTTCAAAATAGAGGCCAAACAATATGTATAAGTGATTCCCATGATGTAACAACATAGCAGAAAAATGAGACAATCTAGCGATGCATCAGCTCATGCAGGGTGTGCAGAAGGCGTGCGCCTTCTCGAGCGAGAGAGGTTGAAAATTCCTTTAGTTATGCGCCGACTCATTTCCTGATGCGTCAACTCATGTTTTCCCAAAACTATGCGTCGACGCATAGATAAGGCATGCACCTTCCATGAGCCGGCTCATGCAGTCTGTTTTGAGAAAAAATGCTTGTTTTTGATGTTTCTCACTTACACCTGTTTGAAGCATGACATATTTGCACAGATAGATTTTTGACAAGCATTAAAACTCAGTTCTTTCACCCTTTCCCTCACAAAGATGAGATTCCCAAGGTGGCCTTTGAAGAAGTAGCCCAAACTATTGGTGAATCAAGCGATCACCAACCAAGATATGAGCCAGAATCTAGTCCCACAAAGTCAATTGTTTCCCAACAAGATACCATCATGATTGAAGGTTTCATTCCACCGCCTCCGGAGATGGGGGAATCCAATACTTTGCAAATTCCACTCAACAACGTGGATAATTACATAGACCTGCAATATGGGGACCACAATGTAAAAGGTGTTACTCAAGTACCCCAACCAAAGAATGTTGAAAACCCTGTGGCAGTCAACCAATATAAAGCCCTTGAAGAAAGACTGAAAGTTGTAGAAGGTTATGACGCTTTCGACATCGATGCTCTTGAAATGGGTCTGGTTCCAAACGTAGTGATTCCTCCTAAACTCAAAGTGCCTGACTTTGGAAAATATAAGGGACTCACGTGCCCAAGAAATCATCTACGCATGTACTGCAGGAAAATGCATGCTTATGCTCACAATCAAAAATTGATGATCCATTGCTTCTAAGATAGCCTGAGTGGGGCATCTTTAGATTGGTATATGCAGTTGGAGCGAGCGCATGTCCAATCATGGGTAGACTTTGCAAATGCATTCTTAAGACAATACAAGTACAACTTGGACATGGTTGCTAATCGCATGGAACTTCAAAATTTGTCCCAAAAGAAGGACGGATCTTTTAAAGAATATGCTCAACAGTGGAGAGAAATGGCAGCCCGAGTGCAACCACCACTCCTTGAAAGATAATTGGCCGACATGTTCATGGGTACTCTACAAGGTCTATATTATGATAAAATGGTATACAACATCTTCTCTGGATTTTCTGATTTGGTGAAATTGGAGAAATAATTGAAGCATGTGTGAAAAGTGGCAAGATACAAGGGGCGTCATCCAATACTCCTTATAATAAAAAGAAACATACTCCGAACTTCTCAAAGAAGAAGGAAGGAGAAACTAATGTTTTCGCAGCACATCCAAGGGCACAACAACCATTGGTGATCCCACGAGAACAACAACCGCAAAATAGGTTTGAAAGGCCTCCAAGAAGATTTGATCCTCTCCCTATGCCACACAGTCAATTACTATAACGGCTACTTAAGGAATCCTTGGTAGAGCTGAAGCCACTTGCTCCTCCAATTGGGAAACTCCCCCCAAAATATAATGTAAATTCAAGGTGTGAGTATCATGCTAATTCTACAGAGCATACTATAAAGAAATGTTGGGCCTTCAAACACAAGGTTCAAGATTTATTGGACTCCCAAGATATCACTTTTGATAAGCCCAATATCAAGACGAACCACATGCCTAAACATGGTGGTCCAGCTGTGAACGCAATTGAGATAGTCACTAATCTTGGAGAGAACAAACAAGTAAAAGCTCCAATAGATATGTTAAAGGAGCATTTATTGGAGCATGGTTTTTTCTTTGAACATAATGATGCTTTCAAGAACACTTACAAGAAATTGGCGAATAAAGGTGTTGTACCCCAAAAGTTGCCCTCTCATGTTTTCCAAGATTTTCCCTCTCATGGCATTGGGACAAGGTGTCTTTGATTGGCATTGAGACAAGGTGTCTTCGATTGGAATCTGAGTAGGTTGGCCTTTGATTGGAATCTGGACGAGGAGCTTCGATCGGGTGTCCAAAATACTTCAACACAAACTTGGTTCACAAGACTTCGACTAAGCATGGGCTGTTTCATGCCTGATTCGATTGACAAGGAAACGACTTCCCCTGTGCGTGCCTTCAGTATACAAGGCCAAGACTTATTCAGATTTGCCTTCAATCCACTAGGCAAAAAACTTCCTTCGACCGACAAGGCAAATACCTCATTCGTGCCTGATTCGATTCACTAGGGAATGGCCTCTTTTATCCTTGTTTTGGCCTCCCTCATGCTAGCATCCACAAGGCATTGGCTTTCTTTGTGCTAGTTTCGACTAGGCAATGGTTCCCTTTGAAACGATTTCGATTCCACATCTAAAATACTTAACACACAGTTTTCCACCTTTTGACACATAGTAAGGCCTATTCAAAGGACACATAAATGATGCCTTCGAAGGACATGCATTTGGTCCAGTCGAAAGACATACAAGGGTTGGAAACAATTTTTGCTTGCCGGCCAAAGTCTTGCATACTGCTAGGCCAAAGCCTCCTGCACAATCACATTCATGACAAAAGAAGCTTCGACTGGCCATAAAAGAGCTTTTGATTAGGTTAGTTGAAGAGTTTCAAATCAAGCTACTAAGGAAAATAGTGGCTCAATCGAAGGCCACAATGATGAGGCCTAGGGAAATTCGAAGGAAGGTGAGGAGGCTTCTATAAAGCCTTCGATTGATAGAGAGCTGAAGCAGCATTCAACCAGTCAAAAAGGAAGAGTTGATGTTTCGATTGGTTTGAATTGAAAGAAAGGAAATCAAAGAAAGTAACGCTTGGGGGGCTGATCAAAGACACTCTGGTTAAGAAAATTCTGAGCAATTTGAATTCGTACAAGGCGCCAATGCAAGGTGTCCAGGTGCATGCAAAGATGGAAATGGAATGGAATCTTCATTTTTGGCATTTTTTCAAATTATAATCATGGCCTTAAACAACATGGTTATGGCTTGGATTCTTTCCTCATTTCCTTGCCTTTTCCATCTCCTCTATAAATACAGCCTTCCTACAAGCATTACACACGCCTACACACTGCCTAAAGAAGCCACAAAATATCACAAAAATTTCAACAAAGGTGTCAAACTCAAAACCACTGATCCAGTCATATTCAATCCCTTCCAGGAGTCCATTCCAATCATCACACAAGCCCAAAACACTCCAGAACTCGTGAATCACCTTGCTCCGGTTGGTTCAAAACTCTGACTTTTGATCTTTAATTTTCCACGTCATAAATTGTTTATAAACATCCATACAAATTCATACTAATGCTAGGAACAATTTAGGACCTTTTCCTTTGAGTTTAAGTGTAGGAAACACCAAATACCATTACTAGGGCATCCATGGCCGTTGAGCTTCGTTCTCCCAGGATACAATGAATTTTAGACCAAACCGACCCTTCGATTGAATACGCAAGCTTCCATTTAGTCTAGTAGGGTTATTAGTTTGCTTGTTTTCATTAATTTATGTAGGATTCATATTATTGGACCATCAAAGAAGATGACAGAATTTTGAATCCGGCCAAGCCAACTTGTCTGACTCCGGCGCCCATGTGTCTCCTTTCTACTGGTTAGTTAAGATGGTAAGACGTATGCGTGCAATGAGAGAGGACCTGGGTTGATACCCAGGTCTGAGGTTTTAGTTTTCTAATTTCTTCCTGCAGATCCAATACTCAAGATCCCAGTGCGTGCACCATGCACCCTCACTCTCAGCCACTATATCATCCTAAATCCAGATCCAACACCCTAGGCGCATTCCCCATGGTACACCCTACTGGAGCTGTCCTCACTGGATCCAACACTGGCATACTGGGCCTGGATCCATTTTTCAAATTTGCCCCCCCCCCCTCTCCGAGTTGCATCACAACATCAGGCCCATTTTCTGTTTTTTTATATATTTTATTTTAGCTTTATTTGTTAATTCATTTTATATCATTTTAAAACTATTTTTTATTTGTATCATAAAATCAGATAAAAAAATCATAAAAAATAATAGACTTAGGATTTTTCTAAATAATTTTAAATTGTTGTAATTTAATTAATTATTTTGACTTTATTTTATCAATTTAAAACCAATTAGAATTAGATTTATTTAATTAAAAATATTTTCTTAATAAAAATACAAATAATATTAGAATTAGGCTGAAATTCATTTAATAATTATCTTTTTTAATTAAATTTAGATTTAAGGTAGTTTAATTATTTTCTTAACAAAAACAACAAAAATAATTTTCTTTTACTTAGAACTTTTTTAGGGTTTAGACGTTCCTCTCGACTCATGCGAATTATTATGTTTTATTTTTTTTCCAAATTATTATAACTGTTCACAGTATGTAATAGCTTAATTAGGACTTTATTTTTACTGATTTATTTCCCCAAAAGTTTGGACATGTAAATACCCCCTCCCCCGAAGCATTGTAATAACATAGATTTAAATTCCTGCACTTTAAATTCTTGTACATATTAACTGTTTAGATGTATGACTAATAGGATTGCATGACAAGATCATAATAAATAAAAATGCTTGCAAACTTAACACAAAAGACAAATAACTGAAAATAATACAATTGCACATGTGCACCTCTAGGGTACCCCACTTCAGTTGCCTTCAGAAAACAGCCACAACTCTCGAAATGTGAGAGATTTTAGTGGCTACCCTCTAGTTTAAAGATCATAAGTCCCTCGATGACCCTCTCAACGTTTCCTCAGTAAAAATGATCTTAAAACCCTAGGGTAGTTACTAAGGTTTCTTGCCCAGTTGCCTTTGTGACTATAAATCGTCCCTTCGAACGTCCCTCAAACGTCCAACGATAGGGCTACCTACTCACTAATAGTAGGATAACACTGTCTAAAGGGTAGGAGCAAAAGAACAAACCTTTTGAGTATAAGTAGATAGTTCATAGATGCTTGTTCAAAACAAATTTTTCACACTTACACCAAAATATTTCAAAAACATTTTCAAACGCTTTATCAACACTCTTGAGGACTGATATAAGAGTTATCATAAAGCAAATCACCTTACTATTGGAATTTCAAAAACTTTTCAAAACACACAAAACACAAGGTATTTTCAAATGAGCTAAGCATCTAAGAGCCCGTAGAAAACTATGGATAGAAAGGGTTCTTGAAGATGTGAAAAACACAAGAGGGGGGGGGGGGGGGGGGTGGGTGGGGGGGGGGGGGGGGTTGAGTTGAAAACTTGGATCAAAAACAGCTTAATGACACAATATTTTTATCCTGGTTCGTTTGATCTCAAACTACTCCAGTCCACCCGTCAAGGTGATTTTGCCTCTCTCCAACGAGGTGTTAATCCACTAATCTCAACAAGATTACAAAGCTACTTTAACAACTGTTAAAGTCTTCTTGAGTACAACCACAATCCGGTTAATCTCAAGGAAATCTGTTACAATATGATTAAACAAAAATGTGTTGTTGTTTTCTAACAAAAACAGTTTATCACAACTGTGATAAATTACACAAGTTTAGCATAGAATAGAGAATGAATTTTCTAGATCTTGAATATGCGTGGTTGGTGTTCTTAGCAAATTGTTGTGTGTACGTACGTGCTTCTTTTTGCAAGCAGACTTGTTTATATAGACAAGATAAAGAAGTTGTCCATATAGCAAGTTTAATGTTAATAACACACTTTCCTTTTGGAGAAGATCTTGTCTGAAGAAAGCCGTTAGAATTAATTTTGTCTTGAATGTTCAGTAACGCTTCAGAGTCTTCTTTCCTTAACTGCTGATGACGCTTCAAAATATTGATGAATTGATTGATATATCTTTGATTAGAATCAAAGTTTATTGTAATTGAGTGCAGATTCTTGTCACCAATCTTCAGCGTGTAATACTTTATGGCTTATCTTCGGATGCTGATCTGATCAGAACTTCTGCATACATAAAACATATTTTTAAGGAGCATATTTGTTCTATGTATTTATTTATTCTTTGTATTTGTTATCATCAAAACTCTAACCAAGGGTTGTAGAATCAAACTATGTTCTAACAGTTCTAACACCTTTCCTTTCCATAATCTACCTCCTTACTGAGAAATAATCTCGAAAGGTTTTTTTATGTTCTTTTCACCCTTTCCTTTGTTGGATAAAAGAAAAGTAGGTGGAGACTCTTGTTTACCGCAACATTTATGAACACAAACGCAAAACCAGTATAACAGTCGGTTCTGCCACCGTATCACAAAACTGACGACTCTGCCGGGGAAGAAGAAAAGTGAGGTTACCTTAGAGTATTAGTTCATTATTTTAAATTGCTTTCCTTATATGCTTTGCTTGCTTTATCTTTGAGGGTTTGTTGGGGTATTCTTGAAAAGATCCTACACCCGGATATGGGGCATATTTTTAGGTAAACAACAATAGATCGTGGAGACTGTACAGCGTAAACCGATATGGTTTAAGCGATAACTGTGTTGGTTTGACACTTTGGTTGGTACCAGTATCCCTTGTGTTAAATCCAGGAGAGTACGGGGCCGCTGTATGGTATCATAAAGCACTAACGGACCTTAGAACCTCAGTTAAACAAACTTGGCCATTAGAAAGTAGTGAGATAGCCGACCTCGGTATAAATTTGAGGATTGGTTGATACTCAATGCTACACTCATTGAGATTGGACTTTTGGGATATTTCGGCCGCGAGAAAAGATCGCTTGAGCTGAAACAATGCCTGATAAAGAAAGATCAGTGATATTGAGACTCCTTAGAACCCGATTACTTTTCTAAGATAGGTTGAACCAACTAAACTTCAAGAGGGTATTTTCCTATAAAGCCCATGCAAGCCTAAGCCTAAGGTCTCGTGTGTTTTGCTTGTGTGTGATTAAACTGTTCAAACATAACATCATGAATCATAACATCCATATTTAATTTCACTAACCATTTCAAGGACTAAGGGAATTTATCTTTGTTCTGTTTTGCAGATCAAGACTTTCGATCGTAGAAACACCATCCGAATCATCTTTGTGAGAATACCTATCCAACTCAAAGAGCTAGTATCAAGGGTTCTCGAGACTTCCTCATTTACTGAGAAATATGGTCGACTTCTCAACCTGGTTACTACAAGCTTTGATGAGAAGATGATGGGGGTACTCTTTCAGTTCTTTGACCCCAAGCACCATTGCTTCACATTTCTCGATTATCAGCTGGTACCCACCATGGAAGAGTTCTCTCAATTATTGGGTGTACCCATTCTAGATCAGATTCCTTTCACCGGTTTAGAGGAAGCTCCAAAGCCAGAGGTTATTGCAACTGCCTTACATCTGAAACGGTATGACATCATATGTAACTGGGAAATAAGAAGCGGAATCAAGGGTTTCCTAGTCAAATTCCTATTTGAAAAGGCTCAGTTGTTTTGGGATGATTTTAATTTCCAAGCCTTCGAAGAAGTCCCGGCTCTTCTAATTTATGGGTTAGTACTGTTCCCTAATCTGGACTTGCTCATAGATGTGAATGCTGTCAAGAGTTTTCTATCTCGTAACCATGTGCCTACTTTACTCGGAGATATCTTGCATTCCCTCCACACTCGTACCATAAATAGAAGAGGGGTTCTTATGTGCTGCATGTCTTTGTTGTCTAGGTGGTTTATTTCACACCTTCCTCAATCAGTATTGAAGAATGAACAAGGTTTGGATTGGTCACAAAGGGTAATCTCACTTTCTCATTCAGATATTCTTTGGTATTCCAGATCATTGGGAGATATTTCTATCATTGACCGCTGTGGTGAATTCCCTAATGTTCCACTCCTTGGAATTAGGGCAGGTATCACTTATAATCCTTCCCTAGATCTATGACAGTTCGGTTATGCTCGGAGGGATGGTCCCCATGATATGCTTATCCAAGGCATTATGTTCAACTACGAGGATGATGTTCAAGGGTATCGTCAAAGGTTCATACGAGCTTGGGGCATGGTAAATAAGGTGGATAGCAAGACGTTGGGACACAAGAATTCCATTCCTATGGAGCCTTATCTAAAACGGGTACGAGCTCGCGCCCAAAACCTTATGATGCCATATACATCCATCTTACCAATGATTGTGGAACTGGTCGTTGAAGAAGATGTTCCTTATACAGTTTTGCATCATGATATGCCCACTGATCTTGAAGAGCTGCAGAGGTCTTGGATTTAGCTGAAGGAAGAATGGGATACCTTTAGAGATCAATTCTATACCAGTGAGAAGAAAGTGTGGGAGCTTACAAATAAACTTCACAAAGAGGAAAGTCTTAATATCTACCTCGGCACGAAGAGGAAGCGCCCATGGGAAACCTGGTGTTTAGATTTTAAGAATTTTTAATTTTTAGTTATAAGCCTAAGAGGCAGTTGTAATTTGAATTTTACTAATAAAATCTTTGTTTCATTTTGGCTCACAAATTTAAATTTCCCGAAGTCCTTGAAAACATCGCATAAGCATATCATACATTTCATTGCATAAGCAGGTATTTCGAGACAAGTTTCTTATCTTTTCGCTGTTTATTTCAGCAAAAGAAATGACTCTTGAACAAATAGTGAAGGATCTCTAAGATCAAAATGCTCAGTTTCAGCAAATGTTCCTAGCTCTGGCTAAGGGGCAAGAAGATCTGAAAGCCCTGATCGTCAAGGAGAAGACCAAAAAGCCAAAGAAACCAGCTGGTGTGTTGAATTTGGGTAGAAGGTTCAGAGGACTGGCCAAGCGAGCTATATACTTCTCAACCCCGTCAAATGAGGGGGATAATCAAGAAGAGAAACCAACGAAAGAAAACAACAACCCAGGGTCTGAGGAAGATGAAGCTGACTATTCTGAGGAGCAATATCCTCCTGCTGATGATAAATACAAACAGTTGGAGGATCGTTTCAATGCTATGGAGATTCAGAGGGTGCCCAGGATGGATTTTTAAGAGCTAACTGATCTCAGGGGTAGTCATCCCGCAGAAATTCAAGGTCCCTACATTTGCTAAGTACGACAGTGTCTCCTGTCCTAAGCTGCACTTAAGGTCATATGTAAGGAAGATTCAACCCCACACTACTGATAGGAAACTGTGGGTACATTTCTTCCAGGAAAGTTTGACAGGGACTCATATGGAATGGTTCTATCAACTGGAAAGAACCAACATTCGTAATTGGGAAGATTTGGCTGTTGCTTTCTACAAGAAGTACCAATATAACGCTGACCTCACCCCAACTCATACACAATTGCAAAGTATGTCTATGGGTTCCGGCGAAGGTTTTAAAGATTATGCCCAAAAGTGGAGAGACCTTGCGGGAAGATTCCAACCTCTGTTGTCTGATAGGGAGCTGGTGGACATGTTCTTGGGCACATTATCTGGTCCATTCTTTAACCATCTAATTGGAAGCTCGTCTGCCGGATTCACTAAACTGATACTGACTGGTGAACGGGTAGAAGCTGGCATCAAGAGTGGTAAAATCCAGAGAGATGCATCCTCTAGTACTGTAAAGAAACCTTTCACTGGAAAGAAGGAGGTCAGTGTTGCTTATGGCCAAAGAAATCACAACAAAACTGAACGTCGCCCGATGGTAGGGGCTGTTATGATTTCCAATCCTGCATCAAACCAACAACGAAACAATCAGCGCAGGCCAAATGTGCCCAGAAGACAGTTCACCCGGATCAACATGAACTTATCCCAGGTTTTTCCACATATACTGAAGTACAATTTGGAAACTCTGAAGGAAGCCCCTAAGAATCCTAATACTGCATCTCCCCGCTACAACCCAAATTCCCGATGTGCCTACCACTCTGAAACTCCGGGGCATGATACAAACAATTGTTGGGCTTTAAAGAATAAGGTAGAGGATCTCATTGAGATGAAGGAGATTGAGTTTGACCTTTTAGAGACACCTAATGTAATAACTGCGCCAATGCCCAAACATGGACAAGGTGTCAATGATGTTGATGATGATCAGTTTGTTTCTTCTGTGGATGAGTTAGCTACTCTTCTTCTAACTGTTAAAGAGAATCTTTTGCAAGCCGGTTTATTTCCAGGCTATGGTGAAGATTGCCACTTATGTATGTATCTACCATATGGTTGCTTGTTGTTGAAAATAGGTGTCCAACGCCTGATAATTAACAAAGAAATTCTGTTTGAAAAAGTTCCCCTTAAAAGAAGTTTTTGTGAAGATGTCTCGATAATTACCACTTCTGAAAATCCTCCCAGGGTCTCCATCAAAAGACCCGTCAGGATTACATCCGTTCCCAAGTTTGCTCCCTTGATCATCACCCTTTCGGGGCCAATACCATATTTCTCTGATAAAGCTGTTCCCTGGAATTATGGGGCTGACGTCTATTACCATGGTGTCAAGAAAGACCTATTGGTTGTCAAAGATAAAGTTGCCAAAGATACTTATCCTGACATCGATAACATCATCGAGACCAGTAAAATCACGAGAAGCGGAAGAGTTTTCTCTCCCGAGATCTCTCTAAAGACTGTTGCTACTCTTGTGATCATTCCTGCTGCTACTCCTATCAGTACTCCCATTGCTACTCCTACTGTTATCCCTGCTACTGAGTCGGCCGAGACTCGGGGCAAAGAGGTATTGGTTGAGCTTGTCCAGATGAAGGCACGCCAAGAAGTCATTCCTGAGACTTCCAAAAAAGAAATGGAAGAGATATTGAAGATAATAAAGAAGAGTGATTATAACATCATGGAGCAATTGGGGAAGACCCCCTTCAAAAATCTCAATGCTGGCCTTACTTTTGTGCTCTGAAGCCCACACTAAGGCATTAGTAAAATTTCTAAAGTCTGCCCATGTGCCTCAAGAGACCTTCGCTGATCAATTCGAGAATTGTGTGGCCAGCCTAACTGCTGACAATGGACTGGGTTTTTCTGATGCTGATTTAACTCCCAGGGGAAGGAAACACAATGATGCCCTGCATGTCTCCATTGAGTGCAGGGGCACTACATTAGGCCATGTTCTGGCGGATACAAGTTCTTCGCTGAATGTCTTGTCCAAGAATTCTCTGGACAAGTTAGATTACGAAGGACTCACATTGAAGCCCAATAACATTATCGTGAGGGCCTTCGATGGTTCTAAAAGAATGGTGCGCGGGGAGGTGGACATCCCTATCAAAGTTGGTACTAAAACTTTTGACTCAACCTTCTATGTGATAGACATCCGCCCGTCTTATTCCTGTTTATTGGGTCGACCCTGGATCCATGGGGCTGGTGATGTTTCTTTTACCCTGCATCAGTTGTTGAAGTACCCAGTCAACAGAAATATTATCACAGTCCATGGGGAGGAGGAATACATGGTTAGCCACCTGAACTCTTTCAGGTATGTTGAAATGGATGATGAGTTCATTGAGACCCCCTGTCAGAACTTTGAGGAGGTTCCGCAAATAGTTTTTGTGACCAAGACTGCTGCCAGTGTTCTAAAGACTACCAGACCTCCACTAAAGATGGCTTCTCTAAGGGACGCCAAAGCAGTAGTTGAAGAAGGTGGGTGTACCATTTGGGGCAAACTTCCAGACATTCCCTACAAATCTAACAAGTTTGGTTTGGGTTTTACTTCAGGAGCCCAGAGAGCTGCTCTTCGTGCTCGCACCGGGGGACCACCATTACGGATTAGCAGCCATGGAGTCAATGCTCTGGAAGTCAGTGATAGCAATTGCGACTTGGACAAGTGGATCTTCCCAACTTCCAGCGGTGGACTTAATAATTAGAAGGCCAAATATTTTGTGCCTATTACTTTTATTCAAGAGTAATTGTCTCTTTGTTTTTGTTGGGACATGTAATATTTGAACAATTGAAACTTTAAATCCTTGTGTCTTACCCACGACACAATGGTTTGTTTGTGAGGGTTATTGATTCATATTCATATTCCATTAATAAATCATTGGACGTTTTGCATACAAATTTTACGCTCTCTGTTTTTTTTCTACTTCTTACTTTATCAAAAAATATATAGCTATGCTCTTACACACACCCACATATCAAACTGCAAATCCACACCCACTTTGGGTACCATTGATAACGGTTCTGCTATTTCCCATTATGAATTTGGAAATCCGATCTACCAAGCCGAGGACGAAGGTGAGGAAGATTATGAAGTACCAGGAGAACTTGCCAGACTGTTACAACAAGAAGAAAGGGCAATACAACCTCATGGAGATCCGGTTGAGACAGTTAACTTGGGTACTGAAAAGGATAAAAAGGAAGTTAAGATAGGTGCCAATCTAGAGCATAATGTCAAAAAGCGGTTAATACAGATGCTACATGACTATGTTGAGGTTTTTTCCTGGTCATATGAAGACATGTCAGGACTTGACACTGATATTGTGGTTCATCGTCTTCCAACAAAAGAAGACTGCCCTCCGGTGAAATAGAGGGTTCGTCGTATACGGCAAGATATGTCAGAAAAGATCAAGGCCGAAGTCATGAAACAATTCAATATCGATTTCTTAGCTGTCACCTCTTATCCATAATGGGTTGCCAATGTTGTTCCAGCACCTAAAAAGGACAATAAGGTACATATGTGTGTGGATTACAGAGACCTGAATAGGGCAAGCCCTAAGGATGACTTTCCGCTTCCCCACATTGATGTTCTGGTTGAAAACACCGCACAACATAAATTATTCTCCTCCATGGATGGTTTCTCTGGGTACAATTAGATCAAAATGGCGTTTGAGGACATGGAGAAAAAAACTTTCATCACACAGTGGGGCACTTTCTGTTACAAAGTTATTCCTTTGGGTTAAAGAACACCGAGGCAACCTATCAGCGTGCCATGGTAGCTTTGTTTCATGACATAATCTATTACGAGATAGAGGTATGTGTTGATTATATGATAGCCATGTCTCAGACGGAAGAGGAGCACCTTGAGCACCTGCAAAAGCTGTTTGAACGGCTGAAGAAATACAAACTGAGGTTGAACCTGAATAAGTGCACTTTTGGAGTAAGATCCGGTAAGCTCTTAGGATTTGTTGTCAGCGGAAAAGGCATTGAAATGGACCTTGAAAAAGGTAAAGCTATATAGGAGATGCCAACTCCTCGCACTTAGAAGGAGGTCATGGGATTCTTGGGATGTCTAAACTATATTTCCAGGTTTATTTCCCATATGACCGCTACTTGTGAGCCAATCTCCAAGTTATTGAAGAAAGATCAAGCAGTGAAGTGGAATGACGATTGCCAGAACGCCTTTGAAAAAATCAAGGAATATCTTCAAGAGCCTCCAATATTGATGCCGCCAGTTGAAGGAAGACCTCTGATCATGTACTTAACAATATTAGAGAACTCAATGGGGTGTGTGATGGGGAAGCATGACGAGTCTGGTCGAAAAGAGCATGCAATATACTACCTTAGCAAAAAGTTTACCGACTGTGCAACAAGATACTCACTGCTCGAGAAAACTTGCTGCACTTTGGCATGGGCTGCTCGCTCACTAAGACAATATATGTTGACTTACACTACCTTGTTGATATCTAAAATGGACCCTATCAAGTACATCTTTTAGAAGCCTTCTCTCTCCGGAAGAATAGCGAGATGGAAGATGATCCTGACCGAATAAGACATTTAATATACAACCCAGAAAGCAATTAAGGGAACTATATTAGTTGATCATTTATCTCATCAGGCTGTGGATGACTACCAATCCATGAATTTTGAGTTCCCAGACGAAAACATCATGTTAGTAACTGATTATGAAGAACCTGGAACGGATGAAGGACCTTAAAAAGGATCCTGATGAACTATGGTTTTTGACGGATCTTCCAACGCACTTGGCAACGACATCGGTGCTGTGATCATATCTCCTGAAGGCTGTCATACTCCTTTCACCGCCCGGCTATGTTTCAAATGTACCAACAATATGGCGGAGTATGAAGCATATATTATGAGTCTCAAGGCTGCTATCGACTTGAGAATTAAATTCTTGGGTTTATTTAGAGACTCGGCCTTAGTAATCAGTCAAATCAAGGGAGAATGGGACACAAAGCATCCTAATCTTGTCCCTTACAGAGAGCATGTGTTTACACTAATCCCATACTTTGAAGAAGTCACTTTTGAGCATTTTTCGTGAGAGGAAAATCAACTAGCGGACACGCTAGCGACCATGTCATCCATGTTCAAGGTCAGGTGGGATAGCGAAGCTCCTCAGATCACTATTGAGAGAATGGATGAACCAGCATACTGTCATGAGATTGATACTGAAGAAGTAGTGGATAAACCTGTTAGAACATAGTTTGTTTCTACAATCCTTATAAGTTTTGATGATAACAAACACAAAGAACAAATATGCACTCTAAATTTGTGTTTTATGTTGTACAGAAGTTCTGACTGAAACGACATCAGAATTTAAGCTACGGAAGCTTTCAAGCTGAGTAATCAAAATGTTCTGAAGAATCATGATCAAAATTTGCGCTAAAGTAAAAGATATTCTGATTCTGAACAGAAGTCTAACGCACCAACAAATCCTCATGTCTCTGAGTTATCAAAGTTATGAAGTAAAGTAGCATGCAAGATTCCCAAGTTCGGAAGTGTTACTTTTCCATTAAGGTAATATCATATGCAACGGCTTTATTCAGACAAGAATCTTCTCAGTATAGAAAGTGCATTAAGTGTCCATTATCACGTATCAATTTGGACAGATTTCTACGTGTTGTACCCCAAAATTTTCCCTCCCATTTCCTCAATGTTTTCTCACCACAAGACCCTTGAAGCTTAAGATCCAGTTAGGGTTTGCTCTGATCAAGACTCCTCCTTGCACTGTTGACCCAAATTAGAGTTTGAGTTTGCACAAAGATGTTTTGACCCAAAATGCCCAAAGTGACTTTCATGCTTCATGTTGGACTCACAAGTTTATCCATACCAAGTTTCAAGCCTTGATTCCAATCTTTGCCCAATCAATTGGACAGTTGACCTAGAAATCAGCTGTATTGGGGAAAAAGTTAACTGTGGTCAATTGACAGTCAAACCTCATGATTTTTGACCCACATCAACATAATGAACTCATATGGACCATTTGATCAAGTTTGGATCACAATTCCACAAGAAATTTGATCAGATCACCAAAAGGGCAAAATGGTCATTTTTAGGGTTTTGACTGCACAACGGAAATTTTTGACTGTTTGACCTAACCAATGGCAATTCAAGCTCACATATGGACTCAAGGACTCAATGGAATTGTCTTGACATGTTCAACAAGTTCAAAAGATCCCAAATGCACAAGATTGACAGATGAATTTTTCAGTCAACTGATCAATTTTTGACTGTATATTGAAAAGTCAAACTTTGACTTTTTGGTCAAAATCAAGTGCCAAGATTCACTTTTCATCAAGACATGTCAAATTGTGAAACTTGTTCATCAAGAAATCAAAAATCACAAATTAGGGTTTGAAATGAAGAAATTTCATAACTTAGAAATTTTCTAAGTTATGAAAATTCCTAATTTTTTCCTAACTTTGTCCCATTTTTTCATCAGGATGCATTTGGATTCAAACAAAACTCAAAACATGAAAGTTATAGTCCATTGCAAAATCTACAACTTTGAATCACAAAGTTTCCTCAAAATAAGCTTGTATCCCAAGTTATGATTTTTGGAATAGGGGTGCAAAACATTCTTAACTTAGAAATTTTTTAACCTATTCTAGGCAGGATTTTTGCCCAACTTCATGGACACTTTTCACATGCTTCCACTTGGAATTTCAACTTGCATTACAAAGATGGATTGTAGTACACATTCCAAGCTTTCCAAATTGTCCAATAACTTCTCAAACACCCCTGTGGTTAGGGAGAATCATATTTGTCAATATGGGCAAAAGTCACTTTGATTCATGGCCAAATGCATGTTCATAACTTGGGCATTTTTGAAATCAGCTTGCACAATCTAGTTACAGGCCTCTAATCTCATTTACACTCATTAATTAAATTCCAATCCATTGTGATCTAGCATTATCTTGCTCATTTGGTCATTACATGAAGAATTAAGCCATATTTGGAAAAAGTAACTTATCCATTCTTGTAAAGCATGGCTTTATGTCAAAAGCAAATCAAAGAAGTACAAAGCATATCTTCTAGGCACAAGATTATGGACTAATTCCACTGATCAAGGAGAGATTATGCAGCATGCTTGAGGGACCTGCCCTGGCCTATAACTCAACTTGGCAACTTTTGCTTACATAGGAAGAAACTTGCATTTTGAAACACAACTCTCATTTCCTGTAACAACAAGCCTAAGCAAACTTTGTGAACACCTTCCAAACATCAAACCTGACCTAAAACGCGAGCCAACCACCTTCAATACCCCCTCAAACACAGAAACACCATCCTCTTGCAAAAACAGGGCACCTGCTGCAGATTGAGATCCACAACTCAATCCACTAGTGCACTTTGGCTAATAACCTTGCAAACACGTTCCATACCATCCCTTGAAACTGTTCCAAGCCCTAAATACCAACTGTAACATCCCTAACATCATTTGCCATTTTCAGTTTTCAACTTTGCAGGTGAACTTCCATAGCTCGATTCAGCTAGTTTTAAAGCAAGCTAGAGGTTGGAGAAGTATCCCTGGACCTCAAGCAAGCTATACAAGTCCTCACATTGCATTGAAAGTACCTCCATTGTCATACACGATTCAAGCTGAACAGGTAAGTTTTTGAACTTCTATCTCTCTATCCAGGCATAGTTAGGTTTAAGTTTGTGAAGGAAACATGTTCTAATCATAGCCCTGAAGCCATCCATATAGTTACTTTTCATTTATATTGTGTGTGCTAAGAGTATTTTGAATCTGAACATTGAGAAAAACTTAGGTCAAAAATTGGGGGAGAAGAAATTCTCTCTCATTTCTGAGAGTTAGATCAAGTTTTTTATATGTATGAACTCGTGACATGATGCTCTATAACTTTGATGTTGTAAGTTTTTGTTGAAAATCAAGGAATCAGAAGTTAGCAGGGAAGGAAGAAAATGCGCGTTTTTTCTATGTTCAAACAGTCTGGAGGTTGAAGATAACCCTTTTGGGCTGGGCTTGGTTGTTTTTCTATTTACACCCCTTTATTTCACATACACCCCCTTGGCCCATTGTGCTTTAATTTTATCATTCTTGATTTTTTCTTTTTGTTTCTAACTTATTATTTTTTGTCAAAATATAAAAAATATTAAAAACATTTTTTTAACCATTTTTGCATTTTTATTTGAATTTTATTTGCTTTATTTGAGTTTATACATATAAATAAATATCTATATACTTTTATTTAAAATACTAAAAATAATCCAAAATATATTTTATGTTCTGATTTTATTTTATTTTATCTTTTGAAAACATTTTCTAAAAAATATACTTTTTTTTGTAAATAATAAATATTTTATTTTTGCACATATTTAATATATTTAGTAAATAATATAAATACTTATATATTTATTAGAATATTTAGGAAAAAAACATAAAAATAATACATTTTTATTTTTATTAATATTTGACCTCAAAAAACACTTTTTACAATATACTTCCTTTTTATTTATTTATTTGTATATAATTAATAAATATTGCATATAATATATAATAAATACCTTTTTATTTACAAAATTAGGGTTTTGCCCCTAAAAACATAAAAATACCAAAAAAATTAACCTTTTTATTTTTTCTTATTTGACACATAAAAAATACTTTTACATACATATAAAAATCATTTTTGCATCTTGCATATTTATTGTATTTTATTTAATTATTGTACAATTAAATACCTTGTAAATTCCATTTGGATTGTAATAGCTTAGATTTAAATTTCTTGCTAAATATCCCCATTTGAACATTTGTACCCCCCATCCCATAATTTGTGTTGTAATAATTTAGGATTTTATTTTTCGCATTTAAAAGCTTTCTAAAAATGCCATGATAGAATTAGGGTTTTGTATGCAAAAATCAACCAAAAAATAGCTTGACTAAACAAAAGACAAAAAGCATGAAAATGAAAAACACCAATCACACTTGCACCCCTAGGGTTACTCCACTTGTTGCCTTCAATAATGGGCCATATTGCATGTTAGGTGTCTTTGGCAAAACAAAACAAACCAAATGATCATAGTCCCTCGATGACGCTTTCAAAAGTTGCCTAAAAATGATCAAGTCCCTTAAAGGAAAAGTTGCCAAAGACACTTGGCACCATTGCAATCATGGTCTAAACGATGACCCGCGCCCGTCCCGTTAACATCCTAACACAAGATTGTCCACCAAATACAATGGTGGAACAAAATTGTTAAAAGGGTTAAAACATAGAAAAAACCTTTGAGTAAATTTAGGGGTAGACGACTCATAGTTACTTGATTAAACTTGCAAAAACACTTGCCTACTGATTGGGAATTCCACCGCTGACTGACCGTGAACTTGTTGACATGTTCCTGGGGACCCTGTCTGGTCCATTCTTCAACCATCTGATTGGGAATTCCTCTGCTGGGTTTACAGATTTGATCTTGACTGGTGAGAGAATAGAAGCTGGTATCAAGTCGGGGAAGATACAGAAAAGTGCCTCCTCGAGTACTAAAAAGAAGCCCTTCAAGAAGGAAGCCAATGCTGTTTATGGTCCCAGAAGACAAATTAAGCCGGAACGCCGCCAAGCTGTTAACGCGTTGGTAATTTCAAAGCCTGCTGCTGCTCCTCAGCAATTCAACCAACCAAGGGGTGAGAGACCCAAAAGACAGTACACTCGACTCAGCATGACCCTGTCTCAGATTTTGCCGCAACTACTGTCAACCAATCTGGTAACTGTCAAAGAAGCTCCAAAGGTAGTGAACACAACTTCTCCAAAGTACAACCCCAACGCCCGTTACGCTTATCACTCTGATAGCCCGGGGCATACTACGAATGATTGTTGGGCTCTGAGGAATAAGGTTCAGGACCTTATTGATGCTAAAGAAATACAGTTCGAGGCTCCCGAAAGGCCCAATGTTGTGACTGCTCCCATGCCCCAGCATGGAGTGAATGCCGTGGAAGAAGACCCGTATGTGGCCTCAGTGGATGATATTGTTACTCCATTGTTAACTGTCAAGAGGAACCTGTTGCTAGCCGGTTTATTTCCGGGATGTAGTAAAGGTTGCCTTCTATGTGCTGTTTCACCTGCTGGTTGTCCTTTGCTGAAATCAGGCGTCCAAAACCTGATGGATAACAAAGAGATCTTGTTCGAGAAGATTGCCGTTCCTGCTGAAGAAGTTTCTATTGTCACTATTTTCAACAACCCTCCTAAGGCTCCTTCAAAGAAGCCTGTCAAAATCATGTCCACTCAGAAGATTGCTCCTATCATCATCACTGTTCAGGGGCCTCTCCCTTATACATCTGACAAAGCTGTCCCATGGCACTATGGGGCAGATGTTTATGTTCTTGGAGTAAAGCAAGAGTTTGATACTAGTACCGGCGTCAGTAACATCACCGAGCCTGCCAAAATTACTCACAGTGGTAGGCTGTTCTCACCAGATATTGCGCCACCAGCTATTCAGAAACCTCTTATCATCACATCTGCAAGCGTGCCTGCTTCCCTTCCTAATCAAGTTCCTGTTTCTACCCCTGCTGCCGAGTCATCTGACGCTCGGGGCAAAGGGATTGCTACTGATTTTCCTGCCCTGACGGAGGCACCAAAGACAACCACTGTTGAAGCTTCCCAGCAAGAGATGGAAGAGATTCTCAAGATCATTAAGAAGAGTGATTTCAACGTAGTTGAGCAGCTGGGGCACACCCCATCAAAAATTTCTATGCTATCACTGTTGTTGTGTTCATAGGCCCATGCCAAGGCCCTGATCTCCTTCCTGAAGATGACCCATGTGCCACAAGAAACGTCTGCTGATCAATTTATCGATTGTATGGCCAACTTGACTGCCGATAATGGGTTGGGCTTCTCTGACTCCGATCTGACTGCTAAAGGAAAGAACCATAACGACGCCCTGCATGTCTCCATTGAATGCAGGGGCACTACTCTTGCCCATGTGTTGGTAGACACCGGTTCTTCATTGAACGTATTGCCCAAGAAGGCCTTAGACAGGTTGGATTGTGAGGTTTTATAGCTCAAGCCTAGTAACATTGTTGTTCGGGCCTTTGACGGTTCGAAAAGGATGGTACATGGGGAAGTTGACATTCCAATCAGGGTTGGTTCTCAAGTTTTTGATTCAACGTTCTATGTGATGGACATCCGACCATCCTATTCTTGTTTGTTGGGTCGTCCATGGATCCACAAGGCTGGAGCTGTGACCTCCACACTACATCAAAAGCTTAAATACCCGGTCAGAGGGAAAATTGTGATAGTTCAAGGGGAGGAAGAGTATATGGTCAGCCACCTCAACTCGTTCCGGTACATAGAGATGGATTGGTAATTCATTGAAACCCCCTTTCAACACTTTGAAGAGGTTCCTCAAACACTGGCATCAGCTGAAACTGTGATTAAAGACCCTCCTTTGAAGATGGCTTCCTTAAAGGATGCCCGGGCTGTGATTGAGAAGGGTGAGTGCGCAAACTGGGGCCGACTTCCTGATTTCACTCCAAAGACTGACAAGTTTGGCTTGGGTTTCACTGCAGAAGCTCAGAGGGCTGTTCGTAAGGCAAGAATTGGAAAACCTCATGTGTTCATCACCAACCCGGGAGTGAATGCTATTGAAGACGATGTGGAGGAATCTGAATTCGACAGCTGGATCTACCCAACAACCGACGATGGACCAAGCAACTGGACTGCCAAAGACTTCACACCTATTACTTTTGTCACTCAGTAATGAACTCTTTTGTTTTGAATTTGTAACAGACAATATTTTGAAACTTTTATGGCTCGGTGTCTTACCCGGGGCACCGTGGCTTCATTTGTGAGGGCTTTTGTATGTCATTTTCATATATCATTAATCAAAACATTGGATGTTTGTTGCATTTCAAAATCTTGCGCTCCTTTTCTTTCTTTATTATATATTGCAAAACAGCTATATTTACACACACTCACTTATACAGGTTCCAATCCATTCTGGATCTCACTGGTAACGACTCTGCTACTGTCGGTTATGACTTCGAAAATCCGATCAACTTAGCCGAAGACGAAGGTGAAGATGATTGCGAAGTGCCTGGTGAACTTGCAAGACTGCTACTCCAGGAAGAGAGGGCCATTCAGCCACATGAAGAGCCAGTGGAAACGGTAAATCTGGGTACTGAGACAGACAGAAAGGAAGTCAAGATTGGTGCCAATTTAGAGCTCAGTGTGAAACAACGGTTGATTCAGATGCTACATGACTATGTGGAAATCTTTGCCTGGTCATACGAAGACATGCCTGGGTTGGATACCGACATTGTGGTTCATCACCTGCCTACCAAGGAAGATTGCCCTCCGGTAAAACAGAAGGTCCGCCGTATGCGTCCAGAAATGTCTGAGAAAATCAAAGCTGAGGTTATGAAACAATTTGATACCGGGTTTCTAACAGTAACTTCTTACCCTCAGTGGGTTGCCAATGTGGTTCAAGTGCCGAAGAAAGATGGTAAGGTCCGAACGTGTGTTGATTACAGGGATTTGAACAGGGCAAGCCCTAAGAATGATTTCCCTCTGCCTCATATCGACGTTCTGGTTGACAATACTGCTCAGCATAAAGTTTTCTCCTTCATGGATGGTTCTCCGGTTATAATCAGATCAAGATGGCTCCTAGAGACATGGAGAAGACCACCTTTGTTACTCAATGGGGCACCTTTTGCTACAAGGTCATGCCTTTTGGGTTGAAAAATGCTGGGGCAACCTACCAACGTGCCATGGTTGCTTTATTTCATAACATGATCTATCACGAGATAGAAGTATACGTCGATGATATGATTGCAAGGTCCCAAACTAAGGAGGAACACCTCGACCATCTACGGAAGCTGTTTGACCGCCTGAAGTTGTACAAGCTGAGGTTGAACCCGAACAAGTGCACCTTTGGGGTGATATCTGGAAAATTGCTAGGTTTCGTCGTAAGTGACAAAGGAATTCAAGTGGACCCTGCAAAAGTGAAAGCCATACAAGAGATTCTAACTCCCAAGACAGAGAAAGAAGTCAGAGGCTTTCTAGGACGGTTGAACTACATTGCCCGATTCATCTCACATCTAACTGCTACCTGTGAACCAATCTTCAAGCTGCTGAAGAAGGATCAAGTAGTACGTTAGAATGATGAATGTCAGGCCGCTTTTGAAAGAATCAAAGAGTATCTCCAAGAACCACCCATTCTTATGCCACCGGTTGAAGGGAGACCTCTAATCCTATACTTGACAGTACTTGACAACTTAATGGGGTGTGTGCTGGGGCAGCATGACGAGTCTGGCCGAAAAGAGCACGCCATTTATTACCTTAGCAAAAAGTTTACCGACTGTGAGACCCGGTACTCACTGCTCGAGAAAACTTGCTGCGCTTTGGTATGGGCTGCTCGCCGACTGAGACAGTATATGTTGACTCACACTACTCTGTTGATTTTAAAAATGGATCCGATCAAGTACATATTCGAAAAGCCTGCTCTGTCCGGAAGAATAGCAAGATGGCAAATGATCTTGACGGAATACGACATCCAGTACACGACTCAAAAAGCAATCAAGGGAAGTGTATTGGCAGACCATTTGGCACACCAGGCAGTGGATGATTACCAGTCAATGAACTTTGAATTTCCAGACGAGGACATCATGGTAGTAACTGGTTGTGAAGTACCTAGACCGGATGAAGGACCTGAGGAAGGATCCCGATGGTCTATGCACTTTGATGGAGCCTCAAACGCTTTGGGTAACGGTATTGGCGCTGTGATCATATCCCCTAAAAGCACTCATACTCCACTCACCGCCCGACTATGCTTCAACTGCACCAACAACATGGCAGAGTATGAGGCATGTATCATGGGTCTTCAAGCTACAATTGACTTAAGGATTAAGTTTCTGAGTGTCTTCGGAGATTCCGCTCTCGTGATCAATCAGATCAAAGGCGAGTGGGATATGAAACACCCAAATCTTATTCCTTACAAGGAGTATGTGCTGACATTGCTTCCCCACTTTGAGAGATAACTTTTGAACACTTCCCAAGAGAGGAGAATCAGTTAGCGGACGCGTTGGCTACGATGTCTTCTATGTTCAAAGTCAAATGGGACAACGAGGCTCCCCGGATCATTATCTGGAAATTGGATGAACTTGCACATTGCTGCGATCTCGAGACCGAAGAGGTAACTGAAAAACCTTGGTATCACGAAGTGAAGAGGTACCTTGAAGCTCAAGAATACCCCGAAGGCGCATTTGTTAATGACAAGAAATTCCTGAGAAGGTTCGCAGCAAAGTTCTTCCTCAGCAATGGCATTCTCTACAAGCGAAACCATGATTCGACCTTACTGCGTTGTGTGGATAAGACTAAAGCAGAAAAGATCATGGCAGAGCTACATGTAGGTACCTTCGGAACACATTCCAGTGGACATACCATGGCAAAGAAAATCCTTCGGGCAGGATATTTCTGGTCCACAATGGAAGCCGATTGTTATCAGCATTCTCGAACTTGTCATAAATGCCAGATCTATGCTGATAAGGTGCACATTTCTCCGGTTCCTATGAACTTCTTGACAGCACCTTGGCCTTTTGCAATGTGGGGCATTGATATGATCGGCGAAATCAAACCTACGACATCTAACGGGCATCGCTTCATCCTGGTAGCGATTGATTACTTCACAAAGTGGGTTGAAGCAGCTTCCTACGCTACGGTAACCAAGAACGTCGTGGCACGGTTCATTCGGCACAACCTGATCTGTCGATACGGTGTACCTGAGAGGATCATTACGGATAATGGTACCAATCTTAACAACAAGATGATCACTGAGCTCTGCGAGCAATTCAAGATACAGCACCACAATTCTTCTCCCTACCGGCCGAAGATGAATGGGGCTGTAGAAGCAGCGAATAAGAACATCAAGAAGATTGTGCAGAAGATGACAGTGACCTACAAAGATTGGCACGAAATGTTACCATTTGCTCTTCATGGGTACCGTACCTCGGCACGGACGTCAACAGGGGCAACTCCCTTTTCCTTGGTCTATGGCATGGAGGCAGTCTTGCCTATTGAAGTCCAGATACCCTCTCTCCGGATAATGAAGGATGCAGGTTTGAGCGAAGAAGACTGGATCCAGACTCGGCTTGATCAATTAAACCTAATTGACGAAAAGAGACTTGCCGCTATTTTTCATGGTCAGACGTACCAAAAACGGATGATCAAGGCATTTAACAAGAAAGTCAGACGACAAGAGTATCAGGTCGGAGAATTGGTAATCAAGCGCATCATTCTTCCTCAAAGTGATCCCAGGGGCAAATGGACCCCTACGTACGAAGGGCCATTTGTGGTTAAACATATCTTCTCAGGAGGAGCTATGATTCTAACCACCATGGATGGTGACGACCTTCCTCACCCCGCCAATGCAGACATAGTAAAAAGATACTACGCATGAATTAAGGACCCGCTAGGTTGACACACCTAGGCAAAAATAAGGGCTTCCCGGCGAACCAAAAGGGTTCGGGCAAAAATAAGGGATGAAATGAAAAAAATCTGTACACACGGCAAGTCGAAAACCTGAAAAGGCGGCTTGGGAAAAAATGGGTATCCCGGTGGACTGAAAACCCGAAAGGGCGGTCCAGGCAAAAGTTAGGGATAAAGCGTAATACTATGTCTCATTGGATCACTTTGCATCCAGAATTCGGCATCAACTATCGGGCTCAGATGACACAATCAATCAGCTTCATCTTTAACTAAGCAGCAGAGTGACGAGACGCTTGAAGACATAAAGGCGATAGCAGAGTTGGAACCCAGTGGGATTATTTTTCACATAGCTGTTTTGTTTTCTTTTTCACAAAATTGTATAAACTCTATTTTGCTCGGCGGTGTTCTCTTACTAGGACGTCAGCCTCCTGTACATAAAACGCATATTTATAGGAAAACTTCAAAATCAATACAAGTTTCAATTTTTCAGACAAATTACCCATCGTTTTTCCTTTTTTCTGTTTTGTTTTGCAAAGAACGTCCAATGTTCATTTTTTATATATGCATTTGACACTAATTGCTAACTCATAAATATTTGCATACGAAACAAAGGACTAATTACAGGTGACATCAGAAACAGGGGCAATAAAGAAATGTCTAAGCAATTTAGTTGCTCTGTCCACCAAGGTACCAAGGTAAGTTCGGCTGAAGAATGTAACCAAGTTACCTCAACTCCCCACAGAGTAAGACCAGATTTCAGCAATACTCTCCCCAGGCAGAGTTGGTCTCCCATCAGCCCCGAAAAGGCACAGTATTCCCCTAGCAAGTCAGAGATACTCTCCCCAAGCAGAGTTAGTCTACTGTCAGCCTTAAGGAAGTTGGGTATCCCCAGAAGATCTCAACATTCCCCAGCGGAGTATAGACATTCCTCAGCAAGCATCCCCGGCAGTCTTAGTATAAGATTGTTCCCCAGCGGAATACAAGACACCCCAGTGGGGCCATTCCCCAGTACAGTTCAAGAGTTTCCCCAAGAGAGTTGAATCCATCTCCCCAGTAGATTCTGGAAGCTTATCCCCAGTAGATTCTGGAAGCTTGTCCCCTGTAGAGTACATATCTCTCCCCGGATTTATTCAGAAGATTATTCCCCACCAGAGCTTATAACTGGGTTATCCTCAGCTAATTACCACGGAAAGTTCGTCCTCGGCGAAGTTCTTCCTGTTCCCCAGCGGAGTTCATCAAATTCCCCAACATAACTTACCAGTGGAATCCCCAGCAGAGCTCTCATCAAAACCTCAGCGAAGTATCACTTCCCACAGAGTAATTCCCCGCAAAGTATTATCTCCAACAAGTTTATTCCCCAACGGAGTCATCTTCTCCTACCGGTTTATTCTTGCAACCATCATCCCCAGCGGAAACGAAGAACTCCACTCTTCAACATCAGCCCAGGATTCCACAAACTCCCGACACTCGTCAAGGATTTATTTTCCTAGACAAAAATACATTCATCACATTATCGCCACCATGACGCATGCATATACGCATCATATCACACAATCTCATTTATTCTTGAAAACATCATGACATCATGCATTTCATACATCATGACATTGCATACAACTGATGTTTTGCCTTTTCAAGAAAAAGGTCAATCCAAAGATGATTACTATCAACTGTCACAATTCCAGATTCGATTCCTGTATCTAGCCAGGGCATATCTGTGAGTGATTGATTGTAGATTCGATACCTGTATCCAGCCAGGGCATATCTGCATGAAGAATTTCCAGATTCGATACCTGTATCCAGCCAGGGCATATCTGTAGACAGCAAATTCCAGATTCGATTCCTGTATCTAGCCAGGGAATATCTGTGAGTGATTGATTGTAGATTCGATACCTATATCCAGCCAGGGCATATCTGCATGAAGAATTTCCAGATTCGATACCTGTATCCAGCCAGGGCATATCTGTAGACGACTGATTCCAGATTCGACACCTGTATCCAGCCAGGGCATATCTGTAGACGACTAATTCCAGATTCGATTCATGTATCTAGCCAGGGCATATCTGTGAGCGTTTGATTCGATACCTGTATCCAGCCAGGGCACGTCTGTAAGCAACCTTTTGAAGTTCCGGATTCGATTCCTGTATATAGCCAGGGCACATCTGTGAGCAACTAATTGTAGATTCGATACCTGTACCTAGCCAGGGCATATCTGCATGAAGAGTTTGGAGATCAACACCTGTAACAAGCCAGGAAACCATCTTCCTTTCTCAAAGTACGCAAGTTCTCACTAAGGAATCTCTTACGCGATCAACACTTCCAAATGGCATCTATAAGCCCATTCCCGACAAGGTTCTGTCACACCTCCAGATGGAATCTATAAGCCCATCCTCCTATCCACCATCTCTCCAAATGGCATCTATAAGCCCATTCCCGACATCACATTGCTGATACTCCACTATGCGAGTGCAAATTTCTGGGCACTCTAGTGTCCAATCTCCTTTTACCCTCGAGTCGCGAAAGGAAAACTTGCCAATCTAACTCTTCAGGTTCAAGAAGATTGAACAGGGGCAACTGTTGTACCCCAAAATTTGCCCTCCCATTTCCTCAATGTTTTCTCACCACAAGACCCTTGAAGCTCAAGATCCAGTTAGGGTTTGCTCTAATCAAGTCTCCTCCTTGCACTGTTGACCCAAATTAGGGTTTGAGTTTGCACAAAGATGTTTTGACCCAAAATTCCCAAAGTGACTTTCATGCTTCATGTTTGACTCACAAGTTTATCCATACCAAGTTTCAAGCCTTGATTCCAATCTTTGCCCAATCAATTGGACAGTTGACCTAGAAATCAGCTGTATTGGGGAAAAAGTCAACTGTGGTAAATTGACAGTCAAACCTCATGATTTTTGACCCACATCAACATAATGAACTCATATGTACCATTTGATCAAGTTTGGATCACAATTCCACAAGAAATTTGATCAGATCACCAAAAGGGCAAATTGGTCATTTTTAGGGTTTTGACTGCACAAAGGCAATTTTTGACTGTTTGACCTAACCAATGGCA
Organism: Vicia faba; assembly: GCA_948472305.1. Taxonomy (NCBI): domain Eukaryota; kingdom Viridiplantae; phylum Streptophyta; class Magnoliopsida; order Fabales; family Fabaceae; genus Vicia; species Vicia faba. Next base: position 370,497,289 of record OX451735.1, read on the forward strand.
ATTAAAGCTCACATATGGACTCAAGGACTCAATGGCATTGTCTTGACATGTTCAACAAGTTCAAAAGATCCCAAATGCACAAGATTGACAGATGAATTTTTCAGTCAACTGATCAATTTTTGACTGTATACTGAAAAGTCAAACTTTGACTTTTTGGTCAAAATCAAGTGCCAAGATTCATTTTTCATCAAGACATGTCAAATTGTGAAACTTGTTCATCAAGAAATCAAAAATCACAAATTAGGGTTTGAAATGAAGAAATTTCATAACTTAGAAATTTTCTAAGTTATGAAAATTCCTAATTTTTTCCTAACTTTGTCCCATTTTTTCATCAAGATGCATTTGGATTCAAAGAAAACTCAAAACATGAAAGTTATAGTCCATTGCAAAATCTACAACTTTGATTCACAAAGTTTCCTCAAAATAAGCTTGTAGCTCAAGTTATGATTTTTGGAATAGGGGTGCAAAACATTCTTAACTTAGAAATTTTTTGACCTATTCTAGGCAGGATTTTTGCCCAACTTCATGGACACTTTTCACATGCTTCCACTTGGAATTTCAACTTGCATTACAAAGATGGATTATAGTACACATTCCAAGATTTCCAAATTGTCCAAGAACTTCTCAAACACCCTTGTGGTTAGGGAGAATCGAATTTGTCAATATGGGCAAAAGTCACTTTGATTCATGGCCAAATGCATGTTCATAACTTGGGCATTTTTGAAATCAGCTTGCACAAGCTAGTTACAGGCCTCTAATCTCATTTACACTCATTAATTAAATTCCAATCCATTGTGTTCTAGCATTATCTTGCTCATTTGGTCATTACATGAAGAATTAAGCCATATTTGGAAAAAGTAACTTATCCATTCTTGTAAAGCATGGCTTTATGTCAAAAGCAAATCAAAGAAGTACAAAGCATATCTTCTAGGCACAAGATTATGGAATAATTCCACTGATCAAGGAGAGATTATGAAGCATGCTTGAGGGACCTGCCCTGGCCTATAACTCAACTTGGCAACTTTTGCTTACATAGGAAGAAACTTGCATTTTGAAACACAACTCTCATTTCCTGTAACAACAAGCCTAAGCAAACTTTGTGAACACCTTCCAAACATCAAACCTGACCTAAAACGCGAGCCAACCACCTTCAATACCCCCTCAAACACAGAAACACCATCCTCTTGCAAAAACAGGGCACCTGTTGCAGATTGAGATCCACAACTCAATCCACTAGTGCACTTTGGCTAATAACCTTGCAAACACGTTCCATACCATCCCTCGAAACTGTTCCAAGCCCTAAACACCAACTGTAACATCCCTAACATCATTTGCCATTTTCAGTTTTCAACTTTGTAGGTGAACTTCCATAGCTCGATTCAGCTAGTTTCAAAGCAAGCTAGAGGTTAGAGAAGCATCCCTGGACCTCAAGCAAGCTATACAAGTCCTCACATTGCATTGAAAGTACCTCCATTGTCATACACGATTCAAGCTGAACAGGTAAGTTTTTGAACTTCTATCTCTCTATCCAGACATAGTTAGGTTTAAGTTTGTGAAGGAAACATGTTCTAATCATAGCCCTGAAGCCATCCATATAGTTACTTTTCATTTATATTGTGTGTGCTAAGAGTATTTTGAATCTGAACATTGAGAAAAACTTAGGTCAGAAATTGGGGGAGAAGAAATTCTCTCTCATTTCTGAGAGTTAGATCAAGTTTTTTATATGTATGAACTCGTGACATGATGCTCTATAACTTTGATGTTGTAAGTTTTTGTTGAAAATCAAGGAATCAGAAGTTAGCAGGGAAGGAAGAAAACGCACGTTTTTTCTATGTTCAAACAGTCTGGAGGTTGAAGACAACCCTTTTGGGCCGGGCTTGGTTGTTTTTCTGTTTACACCCCTTTATTTCACATACACCCCCTTGGCCCATTGTTCTTTATTTTTATCATTCTTGATTTTTTCTTTTTGTTTCTAACTTATTATTTTTTGTCAAAATATAAAAAATATTAAAAACATTTTTTTAACCATTTTTGCATTTTTATTTGAATTTTATTTGCTTTATTTGAGTTTATACATATAAATAAATATCTATATACTTTTATTTAAAATACTAAAAATAATCCAAAATACATTTTATGTTCTGATTTTATTTTATTTTATCTTTTGAAAACATTTTCTAAAAAATATACTTTTTTTTGTAAATAATAAATATTTTATTTTTGCACATATTTAATATATTTGGTAAATAATATAAATACTTATATATTTATTAGAATATTTAGGAAAAAAACATAAAAATAATACATTTTTATTTTTATTAATATTTGACCTCAAAAAACACTTTTTACAATATACTTCCTTTTTATTTATTTATTTGTATATAATTAATAAATATTGCATATAATATATAATAAATACCTTTTTATTTACAAAATTAGGGTTTTGCCCCTAAAAACATAAAAATACCCAAAAAATTAACCTTTTTATTTTTGCTTATTTGACACATAAAAAATACTTTTACATACATATAAAAATCATTTTTGCATCTTGCATATTTATTGTATTTTATTTAATTATTGTACAATTAAATACCTTGTAAATTCCATTTGGATTGTAATAGCTTAGATTTAAATTTCTTGCTAAATATCCCCATTTGAACATTTGTACCCCCCATCCCATAATTTGTGTTGTAATAATTTAGGATTTTATTTTTCGCATTTAAAAGCTTTCTAAAAATGCCATAATAGAATTAGGGTTTTGTATGCAAAAATCAACCAAAAAATAGCTTGACTAAACAAAAGACAAAAAGCATGAAAATGAATAACACCAATCACACTTGCACCCCTAGGGTTACTCCACTTGTTGCCTTCAATAATGGGCCATATTGCATGTTAGGTGTCTTTGGCAAAACAAAACAAACCAAATGATCATAGTCCCTCGATGACGCTTTCAAAAGTTGCCTAAAAATGATCAAGTCCCTTAAAGGAAAAGTTGCCAAAGACACTTGGCACCATTGCAATCATGGTCTAAACGATGATCCGCGCCCGTCCCGTTAACATCCTAACACAAGATTGTCCACCAAATACAATGGTAAAACAAAATTGTTAAAAGGGTTAAAACATAGAAAAAACCTTTGAGTAAATTTAGGGGTAGACGACTCTTAGTTACTTGATTAAACTTGCAAAAACACTTGCCTACTTTTCAAAACCACACTCCACCACACTTTTAAAACAACTTTCAAAAACATTGAAAAACTTTTCAAAAGATATACACCTTTGTATACATCCAAACATGGGTCATTACAAAGGTTGCCACAACATTGGCCTCTTTTCAAAACATTTTCAAACCCACACACAAAGCACCATTTCAAACAATTGAAAGCACCATTTCAAACAATTGAAAATCAAGGCAAGTTGATCTAAGCAAGTAACTAAGAGCCCATGGATAGAAAGGGTGCTAATACCTTCCCTTTCTATAATCTACTCCCCGAACCCAAGAAAACATCTCAAAGGTTTTTGCTGTGCTTTTTAACCTTTCCTTAGGATAAAATAAAATGTCGGTGGCGACTCTTGCTCAACCGAAACATTTGCGAAAACAAACGCAAAACCTCAAGTCAGTTCTCCCACCGTATCACACTACGACTATATAAACAAGCTCAAAGGGTAAATCGTTCACGATTTTCCTCACGACTGCTCTATACAATTTCAAAAAGTTGCAAATATTCATATTCATTCTATATTTAAATTGTGTAATACATCACAGTAGTGATACCGTTTTTGTAACGAAAAACAAATAGTACACAGTAAATTTTTCTTTGATTAAGATATTTTCCTTGAGATAAACTGGGTTGTGGTTATACTCAAGAAGACTCTGGAACTTGTCAAAGTAGATTTGTAATCTGTTTGATTAGTGAATTAAGTCCTCGTTGGAGACAAGCGAAATCATCTTGGCGGGTGGACTGGAGTAGTTTGAGATCAAGCGAACTAGGATAAAAATCTTGAGTCTATTGCTTTTGATTTTTGTTTTAATTCACCCCCCTTCTTGTGTTTTTGAATTCTTCAATTGGCATCAGAGCGTCTGGTTCTGAGTTCATACACTTAACCGTGTCAGCATAAGATCCAAGCTTTAGAAAAACACTATGGTGGGACCAAGCCAAAACATCAGCAATGGCTATCACGATGACAAGGACAAAATCAGCGAAAAACCTCCAGTCTTTGATGGAGAAAATTTTGACTACTGGAAAGACAGAATTGAGAGCTTCTTTCTGGCTCATGATGCTGACCTATGGGACATGGTAATTGATGGATACATGCATCCAGTGGATGAAAGTGGTCAGAATATAGATAGAAAAAGAATGTCTGAGCAACAAAAGCGTGATTTCAGAAACCATCATAAGGCCAGAACAATTCTTCTCAGTGCCATCTCATACTCAGAGTATGAGAAGATCTCAAACAGAGAGACAACCAAAAACTTGTATGACTCTCTGAGAATGACGCATGAAGGCAACATACAAGTTAAAGAAACCAACGCCCTTGCGCTAATTCAGAAATATGAAGCTTTCAAGATGGAAGACAGTGAATCCGTAGAAGCGATGTTCTCAAGATTCCAAATTCTAGTTGTTGGGTTGAGAGTTCTTGACAAAGGGTATTCTACTGCTGATCACGTAAAGAAGATCATAAGAAGTTTACCAAAGAAATTGAGGCCAATGGTCACTGCTCTTAAGCTGGCTAAAGATCTCAGCAAGATATATCTAGAGGAACTTGTTAGCTCCCTCAGAAGCCATGAGATTGAGCTAGAAGATAACGAGCCTTAGAAGCAAGGTAAGCCTTTAGCATTAAAATCTAACAAGAAACTTGATTCTAAGGTTTTGCAGGCTATGGAAGAAACCTCTGATGGATCCTCATCAGAAGAAGACGAACTGTCTCTTCTCTCTAGAAGGGTCAATCAGCTGTGGAGGCAGAGGCAAAGAAAATTATGAAATTCTAGAAGATCAGGGAATCAGAATGAATCCTCCTCTGGATACAGAAAGTCTGATCCCTCCTCTGGACACAAGATCTGAAGCTTCGTCTGGTCACAAAAATTCAAACAACAGAGACATCATCTGCTATGAGTGCAATGAACAGGGGCACTACAAAAGTGACTGTCCAAGGCTTCGGAAGGAGAAGCCCAAAAAGAAGTTCTTCAAAGAGAAGAAGAAAAGTCTCATGGCAACATGGGATGATTCAAATACTTCTGATGCAGACTCAGAATCAGATGATGAAAGAGCCAACATTGCTCTTATGGATAATGTGGCAGAAGACAGCGAAGCATCTCAGTCAGACTCAGAATCAGACACAGAAGAGGTATTTCCTGATTTTACTGTTAATTTCACTAAAGTTGAACTAGCAGAAAGCCTGAATGAGATTCTGGAAAGGTATCAGCAGATCAGAGTCAAATTCAAGAACCTAAAAAGGGATCTTGTCTCTGACTCTGAAGAAATTGTGAGTCTTAGATCAGAAAATTCTGAGCTAAAAGAAAATATTTCAAAACTAGAAAATGATTTACAAAACTCTCAAAGAAATAATCTCAGAGGCTACCAGTAGTGCTGATAAAATCAAAAAAGAATATGATCACATCTTTCAAAAGTTTCTGGCTAAAAACATAGATAGAAGCAAGATGGCTTCAATGATCTATGGAGTTAGCAGAAATGGAAGAAAAGGAATAGGATACTAAGATAAGGTATCTCCACCTAAGAAAGTCACGTACCTAGTAATTAAACTCACACCACTAAAATCACACTTCACATATGGGCACACACATGATCTGAAATACACTAGCAATGATTATTTTGCCAAACCAAAATTCAAACAGAATTTTGGTAAAACTAACAAACCAGGACCCAAAAAGATATGGGTACCTAAGGACAAAATTAGATATGTAGCAGATATCTTTAGCAGCAAGGCTAAAACAACAGTCATGGTACCTGGACTCTGGATGCTCTCAACACATGACGGGAAGAAAGAATATGTTCCAAAGCATGGAACTTAAACCTGGAGGCTACGTGGGATTTGAAGGCAACCAAAGAGGGAAGATCATTGGCTCTGGAAAAGTAGAATGAATCCTTTGCAGATATAGAAGTTGAATTCATATATGCTGAAGAGAACTCATCAGAAGTTCCCAACAGAGACGCTCCAACAACGTAAGAAGGAAATGTCACAAGCATTCCAGTACCTTCTGTTGATCAACTCCAGAAAAAGTTATCCAGAATCAGCATAGCTCACCCTGAAGATAAGATTCTGGGAAAGAAGGATGATCCAATCAGAACAAGATCAACATTTAGAAACTCTGAAGAATCCCTCATGGGATTGGTATCTCTGATTGAACCAACAACAATTGATGAAGCTCTTCTGGACAATGACTGGATTCTGGCAATGCAGGAGAAGTTAAACCAATTCACTAGAAATGATGTATGGGATCCTGGGTCCCAAACAAAAAGGATTCAACGTCATTGGAACAAAGTGGGTGTTCAGAAACAAACTGAATGAGCAAGGAGAAGTTATCAGAAACAAGGCACGACTGGTGGCACAAGGTTATAGTCAGCAAGAGGGGATAGACTATACAGAAACCTTTGCTCTAGTCACCAGGTTAGAATCTATCAGACTCTTAATCTCTTTTGCTGTAAATAATGGCATCACTCTGTATCAGATGGATGTCAAAAGTGCATTCTTAAATGGTTACATTGATGAAGAGGTATATGTGCACCAACCCCCTGGGTTTGAAAATTCCAAACACCCAAAATATGTCTTCAAACTAAAGAAGTAACTTTACGGTCTGAAACAAGCTCCCAGAGCTTGGTATGAAAGGCTAAGTAACTTTCTGTTAGAAAAGGAATTCACTAGAGAGATAGTGGACACAACCCTGTTTTGTAAGACATTTAAGAATGACATTTTAGTTTGTCAGATTTACGTAGATGACATTATATTTGGATCTACTAAACCTTCTCTGGAAAGAGAATTTGCTAAGTGCATGCAGGCAGAGTTTGAGATGAGCTTAGTGGGGGAACTTAAATTCTTTTTGGGAATTCAGATCAATCATAATCCAGAAGGAACTTACATTCACCAGAGCAAATACGTCAGATAACTTCTGAAGAAATTTGACCTCTCAGAATGTAAGCCCTCAAAGACTCTAATGCATCCCACGTGCATTCTGGAAAATGAAGAGGTAAGTAAAAAGGTAGAGCAGAAGATCTACAGAGGTCTGATTAGTTCTCTCCTTTATCTGACAACTTCAAGGCCTGATATTTTATTCAGCATTTGTTTATGTGCTAGATTCTAGTCAGATCCTATAGAATCTCACTTAACAACATTTAAGAGAATTTTCAAGTATCTGAGAGGTACTACTAACCTGGGTTTGTTTTATAGAAAATCCAATGAATACAGCTTAGTAGGATAGTGTGATGCTGATTTTGCTGGAGACGGAGTAGAGCGTAAAAGTACTTCTGGAAGCTGCCAGTTTCTGGGAGACAATCTGATCTCATGGACCAGCAAGAGACAGTCCACAATTGCATTGTCAATAGAAGAAGCTGAATACATAGCAGTTGCTGGATGTAGCACACTGATGCTCTGGATGAAAAGTTAGCTTGAAGACTTCAACATATTTGAGAGTAATATCCCTATTTTCTGTGATAATACTTCTACTATCTGTTTATCCATAAATCCCATTATGCATTCTAGGGCTAAGCATATAGAAATAAAACATCATTTTATTAGGGACTATATTCAGAAAGGAATTCTCTCTTTAAAATTTATTGACACATACCATCAATGGCCTGATGTGTTTACAAAACCCCTTTCTGAAGATAGATTTAATTTCATTCTGAAACATCTCAGCATGAAATTATGTCTAGAATAAGAAGTTTTATTTGCATATTCTAACCCTCAGAACTTTATTTTTCTGAACATCTGATCAACTTGTCTTCAGAAGTTAGGAATACAGTTGCTTGAGAATCTATCTATGAAGATCTGAACCTTTCATATCAAAGATAGAGGCGTGCAATTCACACCATCAAACATATGTCATCCTCTCACAAGCTACCTTCTGAGGCTGAACACGCATTCAAATTTTGAAGGGTCCAAGGCTCTAATTGGATGCATTGAGACACTTGTCAATGGTAATTGTTCAGTATCTACACGCAATCCCCTAATTTCAGGTTTCATTAATTCAGTATAATCATTAATCATTTTCTCTTTCTTACTGATTAAGTTTTCAAAAGTGTTTATAAACTCAACATTTACTATTTCATTCACTTCTTACTGCTTTCGCTATTCTCTCTCGCTCTAGTTTTTCAAAAAACCCTTTTCCCAGTTTTCTTCAACGAATCTGTGTGAACAATGGCATCCTCATCAAGCATCAAGAATATCAATAGTGCTCCTGGTTCTTCTTTTACAGAAAATTATGAGGAACCCATTAGAACACTGCTCACTTCTGTCGATAACCTTGAAGTTCTATGTGAATTGATCATCGATTTTAAGAGTTTATAGGAAAACGGGTTTGATCTGTATGAAGATGTAATGGCACAGGGATGGAACAGATACTTTGATCGTCTGTTGGGTCCAACATTTCCTGTTCTTGTTAAGGAATTCTGGATTCATGCTACCTCATCCAACCATCAGGTTACGTCATATGTTATGGAGAAGAAGATAGTGATTACAAAAGACTTGATTGGGAAACTTATTGGGTACAATGGCGGCGGAGTCAGATGCATTGACATGGATGACAAGTGTCCTGACCTAAAATCTATTGCTAGGGTCATTTTCACTTCTGGACAATCATCCAGCAAGATAAGAGACTTGAAAGATTATTACAGAATCTGGGCTAGGATCATTCTAGGATGTATTAATCACAGGAAGCCTACAAGCTCTCCTGAGTACATCAATATTGATCAGCAGTTTTTGTTATACTTCATTGCAAAGAAGACCAAAATAAATCTTCCACATTTGCTCTTCAACCATCTGAGAACAAGTGTGAAAGAGACAAGAGATGAAGAAAGAACAAAGAGGGATTGGATTCCTCTGGGAAGATTGATTTCAGATATTCTGATAGAAAACAGTCTGATAGAACATCTGACAGAGGCTCAGGAGATCAACACTCTGGAAGCAACAGTTGGGAAACCACTAAATGCCAAGAATCTGAAGAAAATGAAGATTGTTGAAAGCATTAAGAAGGAACCAACAATTGCTTCTCATGAGGTCATCACGTCTAGAAGAATCCCTCTGAAGAATTTTCCACTATTCTCTGAGATAGATGCTTCTCTAGAGATTGTGGTCAGATACCTTGAAGCTTGCAAGGAAGATGGAACTATTCCAGATATCAACATCCATGACCTGCACAAGGCAGCTCCAGAGGTTGTACTGAAGAAATCCATAAAGAGGAAGGCATCAGGAGAAGGATCCTCTCAGAGGACACCCAAAGCTGCAAAAAATAAAGGTAACACATCTTTTGTTTCTGTTGTAGAATCTATAGTTTTTCCAACATCTGAAACCATTCCCCCGCAACCAACAGAAAATCCCTCACCACAAACATTTAAGGATTTTGACATAGAATTTGATCCATCTGTAACTCTTGGCAGTTTCTTAAATGAACCTCACTCCCCAATCCAAATTCAGAACAAAATCAACCAGAACTTGCAAGAGTTCTCTCTGATATTGAACTGTTTGATCAAGACTTTCACTCACCAATCCCAGAAAATCCAAATATCCAGTCTCAACAACTAGAAAATCCACACCCACACTCTCCACAATTAGAACATCAAAACCTCAACTCACCTCAACCAGAAAATGAAAACCCTCTCACTCCTAAATCTGAAAATCCAAATTCTAAAACACCTAAACCAGAAAATCAACACGCTACCACAAACCAATCTAAAGACTCCCTTACAGGCTCTGATACCACTACCCTAATTCCTGGAATAACAGAACCTCTTATGGTTCGTTTACCTCTCTCCATGCATGATATTCCACAAATACCTTCACCATATGATTTCACACCACTAAACACTCCTCACTCACCAATCCTGATTTCTGATTCTCCTACTCCCTCACCAATTAACCGTCCAGATGATCATCTCAGAACTGTCATTGATCTAGAAGCGCTGGACCATCTAGCTTCCACCTCAAATAAAATTGCCATTCCCAAACCCAAACCAACCTTAACCAAATCAGATGTTAGTAAGAACTTGTTGATTTTTGAAACAGAAATACAGGAATGGGTTACTTCTTTGAAGCAAGCAAGTCAAGAGATTTCTAACCTTGCTGCTTCTGATTCCCAATGGGATAGATTCAGAAAATGGTTCAACTCTGAATCCCAGAGGCTGGAAGAATTGAGCTATGAGATGGCTCAGCAGAACTTCAGTGATCAGCTGAAAGCCTTCAAAGACCAAGTTCTAAGTCACTAGGACAAGAAAGAAATTCTTCTGCTGGAAAATGCTCCCTGGAAAGAGCACCAACCTTCAGAAGCCACTGAACCAGGTTCTGATAGTCACCCTCTGACTATTTCTCCAGAAAAGGAAATTGCAACAAAAGAAGTAGTTGAATCAGAAGAGGCTGTAGAGTGTTCTGAACGACATGCAACCTCTGAGGATACACCAGCTACATCTCTAGCCATGCAAACTCTGGAAGAGTTGAAGAAGGAGAATACTTTAATCCATGTAAGGTTGGATAAGCAAGAAGACACAAACAAAGAGATAAGGGGTATATTGGACAAGCAAGAAGATACAACAAAAGAAATCAAGGATATTCTGGGAAAGAAGGAAGAATCAAGTACTCAAATTAAGAGCTTCCTGGAAGCGTTGTTCACACGACTTCCCCCCCCCATCTTAGATTTTCTTTAACTTATATTATGCATTCTTCATCTTATCTTCTTTGTTTCTGGAAAATGTCATTGCAATTTGTTTTCAATATAAATCATCATCTTTTTTACTCTGGTTATATTTCTTTTTGATACCTGACAAAAAGGGGGAGAACGTAAGATATTTTCAATAACAGTATACTGAGACAAAGTCTCAAACATTTTGAATATCTTAATTTCTATTTTTCTCTGAAAGCATGAACATGAACATATTCTGATAAAGACAGAAGGAGATGCATCAAAATCTCTGATGAGAAGGAACTTCAGGGAAGTAATTCATCTCTATCTGAGTACTCAACTCAGGGGGAGACTCTCTTAAGCTTTTTGTTCTGTATATTTTTTTTATTGAAAATCCTAGTTTTTGTCATCATAAAAAAGGGGGAGATTGTTAGAACATAGTTTGATTCTACAACCCTTATAAGAGTTTTGATGATAACAAACAAAAAGAAAAAATATGCACTCTAAATTTGTGTTTTATGTTGTACAGAAGTTCTGACTGAAATGGCATCAGAAGTTAAGCCACAAAAGCTTTCAAGCTGAGTAATCAAAATGTTCTGAAGAATCATGATCAAAATTTACGCTAAAGTAAAAGATATTCTAATTCTAAACAGAAGTCTAATGCGCCAACAAATCCTCATGTCTCTGAGTTATCAAAGTTCTGAAGTAAGCAGCATGCAAGATTCCCAAGTTCTGAAGCGTTACTTTTCCATTAAGGTAGTATCATATGCAACGACTTCATTCAGACAAGAATCTTCTCAGTATAGAAAGTGCATTAAGTGTCCATTATCACGTTTCAATTTGGGCAGATTTTCATGCCTATATAAACAAGCTCAAAGGGTAAATCATTCACGACTTTCCTCACGACTGCTCTATACAATCTCAAAAAGCTGCAAATATTCATATTCATTCTATATTCAAATTGTGTAATACATCACAGTAGTGATACCGTTTTTGTAATGAAAAACAAATAGTACACAGTAAATTATTGTTTGATTAAGATATTTTCCTTGAGATAAACCGGGTTGTGGTTATACTCAAGAACACTTTGGCAGTTGTCAAAGTAGCTTTGTAATCTATTTGATTAGTGAATTAAGTCCTCGTTGGAGAGAGACGAAATCACCTTGGCGGATGGACTGGAGTAGTTTGAGATCAAGCGAACCAGGATAAAAATCTTGAGTCTATTGCTTTTGATTTTTAAGTTTCAATTCACCCCCCCTTCTTGTGTTTTTCACTTCTTCAAAACCTTGGTTCCGTGAAGTCAAAAGATATCTCGAAGCCTAAGAGTACCCTGAAGAAGCTTCAGACAACGATAAGAAGTTCCTAATAAGGTTCTCAGCCAAGTTCTTCCTCAGTAATGGAATCCTCTACAAGCACAACCACGACTCTACCTTGCTTTGGTGTATAGATAAGAGTGAGGCAGAAAAGATTATGGTTGACTTGCATGAAGGTACCTTTGGCACCCATTCTAGTGGGCACACGATGGCTAAAAAGATACTACGGGCAGGATACTACTGGTCCACTATGGAAGCAGACTGTAATCAGCATTTGCGAACTTGGCACAAGTTCCAGATCTATGCTGATAAAGTACATGTGCCTCCAGTTCCTCTGAATGTCTTGACTGCTCCCTGGCCATTCGCAATGTGGGGGATTGACATGATTGGAGATATTATACCTATGACTTCTAATGGGCACCGCTTCATCCTCGTCGCCATTGATTACTTCACAAAGTGGGTCGAGGCGGCCTCATTCGCTTCTGTTACCAAGAATGTTGTGGCCTTATTCATTAGACATAACCTTATCTGTCGGTACGGTATTCCAGAAAGAATCATTACAGATAATGGTACCAATATCAATAACACCATGATCACCAAGCTCTACATGCAATTCAAGATCCAGCATCATAACTCTTCTCCTTACCGGTCGAAGATGAATGGCGCTGTAGAAGCTGCTAATAAAAACATCAAGAAAATCATACAGAAGATGACGGTGACATATAAAGATTGACACGAGATGTTACCATTTGCTCTCTATGGTTACCGTACCACAATGCACACATTAACAGGGGCAACTCCTTTCTCTTTGGTATACGGTATGGAAGCTGTCCTACCCATTGAAGTCCAGATCCCTTCCTTGAGAGTTATGAAGGATACAGGTTTGAATGAAGATGAATGGGTTTATACCCGACTTGACCAATTAAACCTGATTGACGAGAAAAGGCTTGCGGCTGTCTGTCATGGTCAGATGTACCAAAAACATATGATTAAAAATTTTAACAAGAAAGTCAAACGTCAGGTATATCAATCTGGTGACCTGGTAATCAAACGCATCATACTGCTGCAAGCTGATCCCCGGGGCAAATGTACTCCTACATACGAAGGGACATTTGTGATCAAGAACATATTTTCTGGTGGAGCCATGATCTTAACCACTATGGACGGTGACGACCTTCCACACCCGGTAAACACGGACTTAGTTAAAAGATATTATGCATGAAAAAGAACCGCTAGGTTGAATGGCCTAGGAAAAAATAAGGGCATCCTGGTTAACCAAAAGGGTTCGGGCAAAAATTAGGGATATACATGAAAAAAATTTGTACACCCGGAAAGTCGAAAACCTAAAAAGGCGGCTTGGGTAAAAAAAGGGTATCCCGATGGACTGAAAACCTGAAAGGACGGTCCAGGGAAAAGTTAGGGTTTTAAAGCGTATGGCTATGTCCCGTTGGATCACCTTACAGCCAATCTTCAGTATCAACTATCAAGTTCAAGTGGTACTAATCAATACAGTCAGCTTCAGACAAGCAGCAAAGAGATGAGACGCTCAAAGGCATAAAGGCAATAGCAGAATGGGAACCTAATGGGATTATCATATATAGTTATTTTTCTTTGTACACTATTTTGTATTAGTTTCATTCTTACAACGACATTCTCTTACTAGGATGTTCGTCTCCTTGTACAAAAACACTTATTCAAGTTAATATAAAGTTATTCCTTTGAAAGTGCAAAACTATTTGTTTTTATTTTTCTATTTTGTTTGCAAAAACGTCTAGTGATTATTTTTGAACATATGCATTTGAATGTGATTACTGCTTACAAATATACGCATAAAAAAACAGAAAGACAGTTACTAATGGCTTTAAGAAAAAGGACAATATCTAAGGGCCATCCACAAAATTCTCGTAGATATTTCCTCCAACAGATACCTTCTCTAGCAAGTACAGAGGCAGAGACATCCTGCTACATGGTCACTGCCATATTCTTAGTATGCAGCCTAATAATGTCAGGTGTTCTTATATCCCCGGCGCAACTGGAATCTTCAAATTACTGGTCCAATTAAAAAAATTTCCCTAGTGAAGTCGCCAAGCTTCTCAGGATTCCCCAACAGGATTTCACAAAGTCCCCAAACATTGCACGAAGTTTTCCTTCCCCGGCAGAGTTTATTTCTCTAAACAATGGAAGTCTATCTCCCAGCATTCAACTTCAACAAAATTTGGAGACTCACGTTTTTCACCCCTAGCTACAATCAGGGATTTATTTTCCCTAATTCTGCAACACTGCAATAAAACATCTGATACATTCATAGACTGCATTCGTGCATCATCCTACAAGCATCATAGCATATGCAGCATAAATGCATATATCACAATCTCATTTATTTTGATAGCATCATGCAATTCATACATCATAACATCACATGAAACTGAGTTTACCTTTTCAGGTTAAATTCGCAGACAGACAAACACTATCAACTTATACAATAGGTCAAAGATTAATGCCTGAAACCAGATGGGGAAACTATCTATGCAACCAATTAGTATGAACTCCCGAAACAAGACGGGTTTACCAACAACTACAACAGGCCACAAATTAATGCCCGAAACCAGACGGAGAAGCTATCTATGTGACCAATGTTTCCAAGTCCTAGATTAATACCTGTAACAAGCCAGGAAAACTATCTGTGAACGACTGATTGAAGATTAATACCTGAAACCAGATGGGAAAACTATCTTCCTTTCTCTAAGGTCAGAGATTAATACCTGTAACCATCCAGGACAAATATCTCAATGACCGACAAAAACAAGTTCCAGATTAATACATGTAACAAGCTAGGATAACTATCTGGGGACGATTGATTATAGATTAATACCTGAAACTAGACAGGAAAACTATCTACATGAGAAATTTAAAGATTAATACCTGTAACAAGCCAGGAAAACTATCTTTCTTTCTTAGGTCAGAGATTAATACTTGTAACCAGCCAGGACAACTATCTCAACAACCGACAAAAACTAATACCTGTAACAAGCCAGGACAACTATCTGGGGACGACTAATTGTAGATTAATACCTGAAACCTGACAGGAAAACTATCTACATGAGCAGATTGAAGATTAATACATGTAACAAGCCAGGAAAACTATCTTTGTTTCTGAGGTCAGAGATTAATACCTGTAACCAGCCAGGACAGCTATCTCAACAACCGATAAAAGCAAGTTCCAGATTAATACCTGAAACCAGACAGGACAACTATCTTTGAACAGCTGATTGTAGATTAACACCTGAAACCAGGAAGGAAAACTATCTACATGACCAGACAAAGCAATCTTACACGGGTTTCTTCTTATGATCTCTAGATGCAGTCTAACACGGACTCATCCTGAAGTAATCTTACACGGGTTCCTTCTCATCATCTAGCTGCAGTCTAACACGGACTCATCCTGAAGCAGCCCCACACAGGCTCCTTCTCATATATCTCCGGATGCAGACTAACACGGAGTCATCTCAAAACAACCCTACACAGGCTCTTTTTTATTACATTTTCAGATAATAGTTAATTCTATTATCCCCAGCAAGTCGATGTGAAGCCTGGATCTCAACCCGAAAACAACAAAATCTCATCTCTTCAGTATAAAGATAACTCTTCAGTAGAGCCTTGGACAACTGAAGCTCCTAGATTCTATTCCCCATAGAGTTTTCCCCAAGCAAGAGAACAACAGAAATTAACCTTCCCCAACGGGCTCCTCCTCAGATAGCAGGAATAGGCACTCCCTATGCAGTGACCTCTTATGAAGTCAGCATCTACCCTAGATGGCATCTTTAAGCCAATCTCTGACAATTCTCAGTCAGCTCCTCCAAATGACATCTATAATCCCATTCCCTACATGATCAACCATCACATCATCAAGTGCAAATTTATGGGCACTCTAGTGTTCAATCATCTTCCACCTTCAGATCCCGAAAGGCAAAAAAGCCAATCTAAATCTTTAGGTTTAAGAAGATTGAACAGGGGCAGCTGTTGTACCCCAAAATTTCGCCTCTCATGTTTTCCAAGATTTTCTCTTACATGGGTGATTAGAAACACTTTCTTAAAGAAAATAAGAATTTTGAATATAAATAAGGTATATTCGATTGGCATTGGGACAAGGTATCTTTGATTGGCATTGGGACAAGGTGTATTCGATTGGCATTGGGACAAGGTATCTTCGATTGGCATTGGGATAAGGTGTCTTCGACTAAAATTGGGACAAGGTGTCTTGGATTGGCACTGGGACAAGGTGTCTTTGATTGGCATCTGAGTAGGTTATCCTTTGATTGGCATCTGGACGAGGAGCTTCGATCGGGTGTCCAAAATCCTTTGACACAAACTTGGTTCACAAGACTTCGACTAAGCATGGGTTGTTTCATGCCTGATTCGATTGACAAGGAAATGACTTCCCCAGTGCGTGCCTTCGGCACATAAGGCCAAGACTTCTTCAGATTTTCCTTCAATCCACTAGGCAAAAAGCTTCCTTCGAACCACAAGGAAAATACCTCCTTCGTGCCTAATTTGATTTACTAGGGAATAGCCTCTTTTATGCTTGCTTTAGCCTCTCTCATGCTAGCATCCACAAGGCATTGGCTTCCTTTGTGCTAGTTTCGACTGGGAAATGGTTCCCTTTGAAACGGTTTCGATTCCACATCTAAAATCCCTAACACACAGTTTTCCACCTTTTGACACCTAGTAAGGCCTATTCGAAGGACACACAAATGATACCTTCAAAGGACATGCATTTGGTCCAGTTGAAAGACATACAATGGTTGGAAACAATTTTTGCTTACTGGCCAAAGTCTTGCAAACTGCCAGGCCCAAGCCTTCTGCACAACCACATTCATGAGAAAAGAAGCTCCGATTGGCCAGAAAAGAGCTTCCGATTGGGTTAGTTGAAGAGTTTCAGATCAAGCTACTAAGGAAAATAGTGGCTCAATCGAAGGCCACAATGATGAGGCCTGGGGAAATTCGAAGGAAGGTGAGGAGGCTTCTATAAAGCCTTCGATTGATAAAGATATGAAGCAGCATTCGACCATTCAAAAAGGAAGAGTTGATGTTTCGATTGGTTTGAATTGAAAGAAAGGAAATCGAAGAAAGTAACGCTTGGGGGGCTGATCGAAGACACTCTGGTGAAGAAAATTCTGAGCAGTTTGAATTCGTACAAGGCGTCAATGCAAGGTGTCCAGGTGCATGCAAAGATGGAAATGGAATGAAATCTTCATTTTTGGCATTTTTTCAAATTATAATCATGGCTTTAAACAACATGGTTATGGCTTGGATTCTTTCCTTATTTCCTTGCCTTCTCCATCTCTATAAATAAAGCCTTCCTGCAAGCATTACACACGCCTACACACTGCCTAAAGAAGCCATAAAAAATCGCAAAAATTTCAACAAAGTTGTCAAACTCAAAACCATTGATCTAGTCATATTCAATCCCTTCCAGGAGTCCATTCCAATCATCACGCAAGCCCAACACACTCCAGAACTCCTGAATCACCTTGCTCTGGTTGGTACAAAATTCTGACTTTTAATCTTTAATTCTCCACATCATAAAATGTTTATAAACATCCATACAGATTTACACTAATGCTAGGAACGATTTAGGACCTTTTCCTTTGAGTTTAAGTGCAGGAAACACCAAATGCCATTACTAGGTCATCCATGGCCGTTGATCTTTGTTCTCCTAAGATACAATGAATTTCTGACCAAACCGACCCTTCAATCGGATTCACAAGCGTCCATTTAGTCTAGTAGGGTTATTAGTTTGCTTGTTTTCATTGATTTATATAGGGTTCGATTTATTGGGCCATCGGAGAAGATGACGGAATTTTGACTCCGGCCAAGCCAACTTGTCTGACTCTGGCGCCCATGTGTCTCCTTCCTACTAGTTGGTTGAGATGGTAAGACCTATGCGTGCGATGAGAGAGGACCTGGGTTCGATACCCATGTCTGAGGTTTTATTTTTCTAATTTCTTCCTACAGATCCTATACTCCAGATCCTAGTGCGTGCACCATGTGCTCTCACTCTCAGGCACTATATCATCCTGAATCAAGATCCAGCACCCCAGGCGTGTTCCCCATGGTACACCCTACTGGAGCTGTCCTCACTGGATCCAGCACTAGCATACTAGGTCTGGATCCAGTTTTCAAATTTGCCTCCCCGGGTTGCATCACAACATCAGACCCATTTTCTGTTTATTTTTAATTCTATTTTAGCTTTATTTGTTTAATTATTTTATATCACTTTTAAAACTATTTTTTATTTGTATCATAAAATCAGATCAAAAATCATAAAAAATAATAGACTTAGGATTTTTCTAATTAATTTTAAATTGTTGTAATTTAATTAATTATTTTGACTTTATTTTATCAAGTTAAAACCAATTAGAATTATATTTATTTAATTCAAATATTTTCTTAATAAAAATACAAAAAATATTAGAATTAGGCTTAAATTAATTTAATAATTATCTTTTTTAATTAAATTTAGATTTAAGGTAGTTTAATTATTTTTCTTAATAAAAACAACAAAAAGAATTTTCTTTTACTTAGAACTTTTTTAGGGTTTAGACGTTCCTTTCTGCTCGCGCGTATTATTATGTTTTATTTTTTTTCCAAATTATTGTAACTGCTCACAGTATGTAATAGCTTAATTAAAACTTTACTTTTACTACTTTATTTCCCAAAAAGTTTGGACATGTAAATACCCCCTCCCCCGAAGCATTGTAATAGCATAGATTTAAATTCCTGTACTTTAAATTCCCGTACATATTAATTGTTTAGATGTATGACTAATAGGATTGTATGACAAGAGCATAATAAATCAAAACTCTAGCAAACTTAACACAAAAGACAAATAACTGAAAATAATCCAATTGCACATGGCACCTCTAGGGTACCCCACTTCGGTTGCCTTCGGAAAACAGTCATAACTCTCGAAACGTGAGAGATTTTAGTGGCTACCCTTTGGTTTAAAGATCATAAGTCCCTCGATGACTCTCTCGACATTGCCCAGGTAAAAATGATCTTAAAACCCTAGGGTAGTTACTAAGGTTTCTTACCGAGTTGCCTTTGTGACTATAAATCGTCCCTTCAAACGTCCCTCAAACATCCAACAATAGAGCTACCTACTCACTAATAGTAGGATATCACTGTCTAAAGGGTAGGAGGAAAAGAACAAACCTTTCGAGTATAAGTAGATAGTTCATAGATGCTTGCTCAAAACAAATTTTTCAAACTTACACCAAAATATTTCAAAAACATTTTCAAACACTTTATCAACACTCTTGAGGACTGATACAAGAGTTATCATAAAGCAAACCGCCTTACTATTGGCATTTCAAAAACTTTTCAAAACACATAAACACACAAGGTATTTTCAAATAAGCTAAGCATCTAAGAGGCCGTAGAAAAATACAGATTGAAAGGGTGCTAACACCTTCCCTTTCCATAATCTACCCCCTTACTCAAATAATCTCGAAAGGTCTTTTTCTGTTCTTTTCACCCTTTACTTTGTTGGATAAAAGAAAAGTCGGTGGCGACTCTTGCTTAGCGCAACATTTGAGAACACAAACGCAAAACCAGTATAACAGTCAGTTCTGCCACCGTATCACAAAAGGGATAGTCCAGTTCGGACATTACCCTGAAGAAGGATATGTAATTGCTATTAATGGAAATATAAGAAGGCCATTGGTGATTCCTTGCCGAAGTCAGAATTCTGCGAAGAAAACACTTGTAATTCCTTGGAGAGAGAAAACTTCAACAACAATACCAGTAATTCCAAAGAGTACAATGGTGATCAAGAGACCGTCTCCCACTCCATATGAAAGTGATAAAGTTGTGCCATGGGGTTATGACCCTACTTTCTATATCAATGGGAGAAAACAAGAATGTGAACCATCAACAAGCTAAGAACCTGCAGTTATAAATATAGCAGGTATAGGGGGCATGACTCACAGTGGTCGTGTATTCGCTCCCGATCAACATAAGAAGGATGATGCTTTGGTTAAGCATAAAGGAAAGGTTGAGGATGAAACTAATAAGGGGAAAGAGCCTCCAAGTAAAACTTTCACTGATCAAGAGGCTCAAGAATTCTTAAAAATGATTAAGAAAAGTGACTATTAGGTGGTGGACCAACTACACCAGACCCTAACCAAGATTTCAATACTCTCGCTACTAATCAATTCAGAGGCACACCGAGAATCTCTGATGAAAATTATAAGCTCTGCGCACGTTACAAAGGAGATCACGGTAAACCAATTTGATGGAGTCATGGCCATTTCAATCCAGATAGAGCTCACAATAAGGTACTGCACATTTCAATCCAGATAGGGACAACTAGCCTATCTAGAATACTCACTGATACTGGTTCTTCCCTAAATGTTCTACCAAAGGCCAACCTGATGAAACTAACAATAGACGGCTGTGATACGGTGGGAGAACTGACTTGAAGGTTTTGTGTTTGATCACAAATGTTACGGTTAGCAAGAGTCGCCACCGACTTTTCTTTTATCCAAAAGGAAAGGTGAAAAAGCACAGGAAATACCTTTGAGATTATTTCTTGAGTTCGGGGGGGTAGATTATGAACAGGGAAGGTATTAGCACTCTTTTCATCCATGGTTTTCCATGGGCTCTTAGTTACTTGCTAGATCACTTGTTTTTGTTTGAAATTGTGTTTTATGTGGTTTTTGAAAGTATTTTGTAAAGAGGCCATTGATTAGGCAAACTTTGTAATGATTCTTGTTTGTAAGAATGTATACAAAGATGTTTGATCTTTTGAAAATGTTTTCAATTTTGTAAGATGTTTGTAAGTGTAGGTGATTGTTTTGAAAATAGCAAGGATGCTTGTTTGAAATTAAGCAAGTAATTAGGAGCATTCAACATACTCAAATGTCTTTCTTGTTCATTTTCTTTCCTTTGACATTGTTATCTTACCATTGATTTGGTAAGTAACCCTATCTTTGGATGTAAACAGGACGGGCATGGGTCATCATATAACCATGATTAGCAATGTTTCAAGGTATCTTAGCATTCCTTTTTAGGGACTAAGATCATTTGAAAGGCAACTTAGATAGCGTCATCGAGGGAATATGATCTTGTATTTGCTTTGTTTTTGCTAAGATACCTCACATGCGTAATATGGTCATTTGTAAAGGCAACCAAGTGGATTTACCCTAGGGGTGTTTGTGTGCAAGTGTATTGCTTTCATGCTTGATTTTGTCTTGAACTAGGGTTTTCTAACCATTGGTTTTAGTCTTTCCATACAAACCCTAATTACTAGCATTTGTATAAAGCGATAAATTGCGGAAAGTAAAATTACTAAGCTATTACATCATTAGGTGAGAGGGTATACAAATTTTCAAATGGGGATTTTGCAAGAAAATTAAACCTAATTATCTATTACAACCATATTGAATAAATGTACAAGAATTGGAAAATATAATGTATAAATGCAAATGGAAAAGGAAATGATTTTTTTGTTTGGTTTTTAATGAGAGGGTTTTAACCTTGACCTAATTAAGAAAATGATTAGCTAAAATAAACAAAATTAAATTTAAACTAATTAAGAAAATAATTAAGTTAAAAAAATATTTTTTAACGTTTTTATGAAAAAAGGTTTTAATTTAATAAAATAAATGAAAATTAATTAACTAAAACAAACCTAAGTTCTAAATTAATTTTAATAAAAAAAAAAAAAATAATAATAATTAAATCTAAGTCTAAATATTAATTATTTAAGAAAATTAATTAATTTGTTAAGAAAATGTTTTTGTTCTTTTTGTTTTTATAAAGAAAGTAAATAAATAAGTGTAAATGATAAAATAAAAATATTTTTATATTTTTCATTAATAAAAATAATAACAATAATAAAAAGAATAATAAAATAAGACTAAAATAAAATGAAATAAGAAAAAGAAATAAATAAAAATGAAATAAATAAAATAAAGTTGGGCCAAGTGTGCAATAGTAAGGCAGGGGGTTAGAGGCGGCAAAAACACCAAGCCCAATGATCTAGGGCCCATGCGCTGCTCCGTGACAAAAAAAAAGAGAAAATGTGAAAAATAAGGAAAAGTGGCAGCGCTGGGGCTTGAACCCACGCCCTTAGCATGAAACGCGCCCTGCCTTATCACTGGGGTGGCTATACATCTGTTAACTTAACTTAAATGATAAATACATAATACAAAACAAGTTTCATAAATGAACTTCATCTTCAACCTCCAGCCATGGATCCTGTAACTTCACCATTTCTCAATAAAAATGAAATATGCAAACATGAAAGTTGCTCCATTTTTTCATACAAATCCAACAATATAAACATCATAAACTATAAATCAAAGATGAATGCGAATTTCTAAAAGTACCAAATTCTGACTTAAATATTTCAGAAAGTTCAAACTAAAAATTCTCACTACTCAAGCAATATAAATGAAATCTATGGACATGTACAGTTTCAGGGCAATGATGTCTACATTTTATCTTTGAAAATGGAAAGCTAACAATGCCTATATGAAGATTTCAAAAGTCAGAAAACTTACCTCAAAAATGGATTTCGTGTTTTGCAAATGAGCTTGATTCAAAGTGTTACAATGATCATGTTAGCTTCCTTGAGTCTCTAGGAAGCTAATGCAATGCTTAGCTTGAGTTGAGAGTGGCTGAAATGGATTGGAGAAGTCCAACTGCAATGCTCTGTTTTTGGTTATGGAAGTTGTGGTGAATGATGTTACAGTGATGAAACAGGAACTGGGATAGGTTACACTTGATGTAAGGAAGCTTTTGGAACTAAAAGGCCAGGAAACGCACGAGGGAAATATGAGTTTGGTGTTCAAGATCTGAAGTTGTGCAACCATGGAGTTTTTGGGCAATTTCTGATTTGAGAGAGTTTTGGTGTATTTCAGGGTGCTCTAGCTCGTCCCTTAGCTAAAAAATAGTGCCTCTATTTATAAGCAACAAGTATGGAGGCTTGTATCTGATCAGAATTCAAAATCACATGTTTAAGCTCAACATGTGATTTTTAGAGAAATCAAGTTTCAATGCTTTGTGTACTGGATATTGTAGAGTGGTTATGCTTTAAATAAACTTGTTTTTGACTTTGTAGATGGAGTGTGATCAGAGGGAACAAGTTAGAGGCTCAAGAATTGACTTTGTGCATAAAGCTTGCTTTTCAAATAGAAGTGTTCACTTTGTGTCATTAATGGAAATGTGGATCAGATAAAGCTTAAACTACTTGGATTAAAGCTCAAACGTTTGTGTAATCCATTAATGATGGATAGATACACAAGTTAGAAGGCCTGAAAAGCAAGATTATGCAGCCTAACATTGAAATTTCATTTTTGTTCATCATGAAAATGACCTATAATCAAAGTGACAAAACCCTAACTTCATCTCTTCGATTATCCCTACTCAAGAATGATCTCAAGGAGTTCTTGGACATTTTGGAAAGCTTGAAATGTTCTCTGCAACCCATATATGAATTTATTTTGAAGATTACCCTTGGAACTATATGAAAAAGTGCCATGAAGCTGGGTCAAAATCCTGACCAAATTAGGGCAAAATTTCACTAAGTGTTTAATTTCATGACCACATGTTCATAAAATTATAACTTGAGATCCAAGCATTTTTGGAAGGAGTTGTGTAAAGAAAAGTTGTATATTTCATGGAGATATATAACTTTCATTTTGGAAGTTTCTCTTGAATCATCTTGCATCATGGTGAAAATTTTGCTCAAAGTTATGAAAAAATAAGAAATTTCCAACACTTAGAAAAATTTCTAAGTTTATAAATTTTGACTTTTCAAAATGAAATCTTGAATTTTTGATTTCTTGATGAATAAGTTTCATATTTTGACATGTTTTAATGAATTGTGGTCTTTGGTATTTGAATTTTACCAAAAAGTCAAAGTTTGACTTTTCAGTATACCGTTGACTTTTGATCAGTTGACTGCAAAATTCATCTGCCAATCCAATGGACTTGCAATGTTTTGAACCATGTCATTAGGTGAAAATGATGTAATTGGACTCTTGAGATCATCACTTAAACCAATTGACCATTTTCTAGGTCAAAAATCAGAAATTGCCCTTTCCCAGTCAAAACCCTAATTTTGACCATTTTGCCCTTTTGGAGATTTGATCAAAATTCTTGAGGAATTATGGTCCAAATTTGATAAAATGATATCTATGAGTCTAAAATGTTTATGTGGATAAAAAATTATGAAGTTTTACTGTAAATTGGCCATGGTTGACTTTTTCCCCAATACAGTTGATTTTTAGATCAACTGCTCAATTGACTGAGCAAAAGTGTGATCCAAGACTTGAAACTTGACATGAGTAATCTTGGGGGTCGATAATGATCCACGAAAGTCATATGGGGAATTGGAAGTTCAAAAATCCTTGTGCAAACTCAAACCCTAATAGTGCAATCTTGAGTCAAGGAGATCTTCTGAGAAATTTTTTGATGAGTGAGAGGGAAAATTTTGGGGTACAACATCTGCCCCTATTCAATCTTCTTAAGCCTGATGAGTTATATTGGTGAGCTTTGCCATTCGTGACTCGAAGGTGGAAGATGATTGGACACTAGAGTGCCCAGAAATTTGCACTTGGTGATGTCATGGTAGAGGGAATGGGCTTAAAGATGCCATTTTGGAGGGATGATAGAGAGTTGTTGGAGATGGTCTTGTAGATGCCATCCAAAAGTGATTTTTTGAATCTGAAAGAGAATCAGAATGGCGTCCGTGTCTGGAGCGTATCTGAACTGTATCTGAAAGTTGAATCTGATTGAGTATCAAAATGGCATCCGTGTCTGGAACATATCTGAAAGTTGAATCTGAATGAGTATCAGAATGGCATCCGTGTATAGAGTGTATCTAAACTGTATCTGAAAGTTGAATCTGAATGAGTATCAGAATGGCATCTGCGTTTGGAGCGTATTTGAACTGTATCTGAAAGTTGAATGAGTATCAGAATGACATCCGTGTCTAGAGCGTATCTGAACTGTATCTTAAAGTTGAATATGAATGAGTATCAGAATGGCATCCGTGTTTGGAGCGTATCTGAATTGTATCTGAATCAGTATCAGAATGGCATCCGTGTCTGAAGCGTATCTGAACTGTATCTGAAAGTTTTGAACATTGTTAATGGTAGCTGTTAACCTTATCCTGAAAAGGGTAAAATGTTAGCCAAAATGTAAGGTCATGTTGTATGAAATGCATGGTATGATGCATTCGTGTTATCAATTTTTATGATATATGGATGCGATGTATGCGTATGTGAGATAGTCTGCCGCACTGCTGTTGTATTGGGGAAAATAAATCCCTGGCCACTGCTTGAGGATATGTAAGTCCTCATGTTGTGAAGTTGAAGTGTTGATGAATTTCCATCTTATAGAAATAAACTCTGTTGTCAGGGAAATGCTGCGTACTACTTATAAAATCCGCTGGGAAATCCTGAGAAATTTGGTGACTTCTATCGGGGATTGATAACTGGAAGCTTTGTTCCGCAGGGGATTAAACTGTATACTGTGGGGAATTTTATGGAGATAAACTTAGAGAGATTTCCCTACCTCTTAAATCCACCAGTCATTGTATTTCTATTTTGTTTATTTGTAAACAGAAATTATGTTCAAATGCATATGTTCAAAAGTGAATCATTTGGACGTTTTTGTAAACAAAACACAAAAGTAAAGAAAAACATATAACTTTGAACTTTCAAATGGATATCTTTGTATTGACTTTGAGTAAGTATTTGTGTACAATGAGACAAACATTCTATTAAGAGAATGCCGTCGTAAAAAATGAAAATTTTGATACAAAGAAAAGATAGCTATGTGCAATAATCCCATGGGGTTCCCATTCTGTTATAGCCTTCGTGTTTCTGAACATATTGTCTATTTGTTGCCTCGTCTGAAGATGATTGAATTGATCAGAACCTCTGAGTTTTTCAGTGGAAACCAAAGGTTGTCCGTAAGGTGATCCAACGGGACATAGTCATACGCTTTAATTCCCTAACTTTTGCCTGGACCGCTGTGATACGGTGGCATAACCGACTGTTATACTAGTTTGCGTTTTGTATTCGCAAATGTCGCGGTAAGCAAGAGTCGCCACCGACTTTTATTTCATCCAACAAAGGAAAAGGAACAGAAAAAACCTTTTTTCGAGATATTTCTGAGTACGGGGGGTAGATTATAGAAAGGGAAGGTGTTAGCACCCTTTTTATCTGTGGTTTTCCACGTGCTCTTAGGTACTTTCTCATTTTTAAAATTGCTTGTGTGTGCTTGTTTTGAAAAAGTTTTACTTCGTGATAACCCTTATATCAGTCCTCAAGAGTGTGACGAAGTTGTTTTGAAAATTGTTTTGAAAAGTGTTTGTGTGAAAATCTTTGTTTGAGCAAGTACCTAAGAACTAATTTGCCTACTCAAAAAAGGTCTGTTCATTTTCCTTTAGACAACACTATCCTATTATTAAGGAATAGGTAGCACCGTTGTTGGAGTTTAAAAGGGACGTTCAAAGGGACGAAATGGTCTCTGAAGGCACCAAGTCAAGATACCTTAGCATTTCGAAGGGACAATCGTCATAAGATCAATTCGCAGGCAACTCGAGGGACAAGTAGGGACTATGATCTTTATGACGATTTTGAATAGTGGGTCATTGTTAAGGTATCCCTATGTTTGAGGGACATGACCAATATTTCCGAGGCAACCAAGTGGGGAAAACCCTAGGAGTGAGCATGTGCAAGTGTATTTTTTTCCAGTTAATTATCTTTGCACAATTAGGGTTTTCTACTATTTAATTTCAATTTGTCTTTCCATACAATCCTATACATACATCTAAGCAGTTTATAGTTTGCGGAAATTAAAATGCGAGAAATTATAGTCCTAGCTATTACATTGCTTTGGGTAGATACATAATTATTTTGACTGAAAATAAAATGCGGAATTAAAAACCCTATTTAAATCTATTACAAACTCGGGGCATTTACAAATAATAAAAAAGGAAAATCACAAAGCGCGTGGCAAATTAAATGTGAGAAATAATTCGGCGACCTAAAAATCTAATTTAAGAAAATATTTATGTTGTTTTTTAGTGTGATACGGTGGCAGAACCAACTGTTTAATATTGGTTTGCGTTTTGCATTTTGTGTTTGCAAAATGTCGCGGTAAGCAAGAGTGGCCACCGACTTTTATTTCATCCAACAAAGGAAAAGGAAAAAACTACAGAAAAAATCCTTTTTTCAAGATATTCTGAGTACAGGGGGTAGATTATAGAAAGGGAAGGTGTTAGCACCCTTTCTATCCATGGTTTTCCATGGGCTCTTAGGTACTTGCTCATTTTTTAAATTGCTTGCGTGTGCTTTGTTTTTTTGAAAAATGTTTTACTTCGTGATAACCCTTGTATCAGTCCTCAAGGGTGTGGCGAAGTTGTTTTGAAAATTTGTTTGAAAAGTGTAAGTGTGAAAAGCTTTGATTTTAGCAAGTACCTACTAGCATCTACCTACTCGAAAAAAGATTGTTTCTATTCTCATTTCCTTTAGACAGCGCTATCCTACTATTGAGGAATAGGTAGCACCGTTGTTAGAATTTGTAAGGGTCAATTCGAAAGGGACGTACGGTCACTAAAGCAATATTAGGACACCTTAGTAGTAACCCTAGAGTCTTAAGATCATATTCGAGGCAACATTTCTGAGGCAACATTTCCGAGTCAACATTCGAATGGGACATTTGATCTTTTTAGACAGGAGGGCAACCACTAAGACACCCTATGCTTGATGATCGTCTACCGAGGGCAACCGAAGTGAGAGTATACCCAAAGAGTGAATATGTGCGAGTGATTTGTTTCAGTTATTTAATCTTTGCACATTAGGGTTTTCTAACCATTTTAATTTTGTCATACATTCTTGCCATACAATCCTATTAACATACATCTAGACAGTTAAATATTTGCAGAAAATAAAAATGCGATAAAATAAACCTATGCTATTACAAGGCTTCGAGGAGGGGGATTAATTACATAACAAAAAATCGAGGATTTAAACAGTAAATAAAAACCTAAGTTAACTATTACAAACCCTGGACAGTTACAAAATATGGCAAAATAATCAACAAGTGCGCGGCGAATTAAATGCGAGGCAATTAGGGTTTTAACCCTTTGACTAATCATACTTGCGATTGATTAAAGAAAAAAAGTTTTTTTGTCATGTTTTGTTATTGGAGAAAATAATGAATAATTAAAAGAAAAATCCTAAGTTCTAATTTATATTAATTTTTGAAAATAAATTAATTAATTCTAAACAACCTATTTTTTTTTTATTTGAGAAAAAGAGAAAAATTTAAATCAAGAGTTAACCTAATTTTCTAATTTTATTTTAATTGTGGAAAAAACAAATTAAAGTTACCCTAATTTAAATTAAATTAATTAAATTAAATTTGATAAAAAAAACTAATTCTAATTTTTATGAATTCTTTTTTGTGATTTTAAAAAATGATTTTTAAATATAAATTAATAAATTGCAAGGAATAAAGAAAAAATAATAAAACAAAACAAAGAAATTTAGAATGGACTTGTGTTGAATAACATGTCGGGGGGGTGAAAATCTGGATTTTCTGGGCCCAAAATGCTCCAAGCCTGGTTGACCATGCTTGTTCCCATGCAATGTTGACTTTGAGGTGTACGGTGGTCCCTTGCTATCTGGGCGTTGAATTTGATGGCACGCTGGATCAAAGGATGGATGTTTGATGGAGCATGGTGGGCGCTTGAATTTGTGAAGCACTGGATTGGATGACTGAAAATAACATAAGTGAAAACGCTGGGACCTGGGGATCAAACCCAGGTCCTTATACTCAAATCCAATATCACGCTGCCAGCTGAGCTACGCGTTCTTATTGTTAGTGCAAGGGAAACAAAATATATTATTTAACAAATAAATGGATTACTGAATGAACTAAAAAAACGCGCCAGTTTTCAAATGGCCCAATAATGCTGGGACACGTTATCTTCTTCTTCCTCCTCCGTCGTTTTACACCTTGGCACTTTTACCTACAACAGTTTTACTATAACTACAAACCTGTTCATCTCCAAAATTGCACACGAGCAAGATAAATGAAAAGTACTGGTACCAATCAACTCGTCTCATCCTCACGAGCATCAAGGTACCAGAATCAAGTCCTAATTTTTCCTGCATTGAAAAATGCTAAACAAGAACAAAAAACCCTAACAATGGCAATATCAGGTACAGGCATAAAAGATGCAATCAAATGGCATGGTTAGCTTGCAAGCATGATGACAAACACGAATATAACAACCAAAGGTGATAATGATGCAAGAATTGTGATAATCAAATTGCAAAAATGTGTTAAACTGTGTGAGGTGTAGCGCGCGTTTCTGGGCATTTTGAAGCTTGCAAAGGGTGTTATTAGCTTCCTGAGATGTCTAGCAAGCGATTGGGATCACTAGGATGGCTTGAGATAGCCTGTGGAATGAAAACCAACTCCCACTTTTCTTTGAATTTTCCAGTTTTGTTATGTGCTTTACACGACCTCTAACCCTTGTTTTTTGATCTGGAAAGCTTCATTATATAACCTAGAATGAATTAGGTTAACAAACTTGGCATGGATCTTTGCATTTATCCAAAATTTGATTTGATTTTCAAGTTGTATGATATATTCCTATTTTGAGTCAAATCATTCCTTTCTTGTATCAATTTCCCTTGATTCTAATTGATCTTGTAAACTCAGCATATCTTGATTGCTAATCTATCAAAAAACAAATCAAATCATATCTTTATTAATTTTCATCATTTATTTGATTTAATCCACCTTTTTAATCAATGAAAAATCAAAATAAATTGAAAAATGAAGCACATAATGGGTGAGTGAACATTTGAGTCGTTGACCACATTATAATTGAGGTGCAAGTATAAAAAGTTAGGCCCATTTAGCAAAAATGCAAATTTGAGCACATTTGACTTTTGGCAATTTTGCAAAAATGGTCAACTTGGCCAATACATAACTCTTTCAATTTTAACCCTAGAGAGATGTTCTTGGACTTTTTAGAAAGCTTAGGATGTCCTCTAAACAACCCTGTTAGTTTCATCTCAATTGAGTCTTCCATATTCATGTATGAAGCTTTTATCTAAAAGGTGTTTTTGTTGACTTTTCAAAAGGACCTATAATGTCAAAATTTATATCTTTTTGTGAGTGCATATTCTGGACTTGGGAGCTGAAGATGAATTGTAGGGAATTACATCCTCTTCAAAATGAGATCTGGATGGGTCATTTTTTATGAAGTATGAGAAAGTTATGCTTGGTCAAAGTCGAGTTAATTTTACTGCAAAACCCTAATTTAGCAACTTTTGGGTTTTGATGAATTGTGAGCAATCCTTGAGGAATCATGACCAACCCTTGATCAAATGATGAATAATACTTCAAAATGAGGATGTTGACCAAAAATCTTGAAGTTTGACTGTGTGTGGGCCACAGTTGACTTTTGACCTAGCATAATTGATTTTCAGGCATTTGAGCAATTGACTGAGCAAACTTCCTCTGCAAGGCTTGAAACTTGACATGGATGATCTTGATAACATATTAGGATAATTGTGAGAATTTGAGTCCTTTGTGGTTCACACATCTTGATGAAGATGGAAACCCTAATTTGAGGTATACTGCCTTAGGAGAGAGTTTGTCTGGTCAACTCTTGAACTTCCATGAGCAATTTGGGGACCTCACTTGCCATGTGTTGAGAAATATGGGATGGAAAATTTTGGGGTACAACAACTGCCCATGTTCAATCTTCTTAAACCTGAGGATGTAGATTGGCTCGTTTGCCTTTCGTGATCTGAAGGTGGAAGATGATTGAACACTAGAGTGCCCAGAAATTTTCACTCGCATGAAGTGGCACTTGATTTGTGATATCGGGAATGGGCTTACAGATGCCATTCGGAGGTTGAGGATTGAAGATTATCGGGGATGGGGTTAAAGATGCCATCCGAAGAGGTGTCAATCGCATAAGAGATTCTTTTGCGAGAACCCGCATTCCTGTTGTTGAGGAGGACTTCGCTGGGGAATGATGGTCTATGTCTTGGGAGAAATAGAGTTTTAGGAGCTTTAGTTGTCCGTTACTCTACTGGGGAATAACTTTTGCTTGAGGAAGCGAAAGTCAATTGCATATCCGGTCGTTGTACAGGTTGTACCACGACTTACTAGGGAAATGTGAAACCAATCGTGTTTGATCGGGTCCCAGTCTTACAGTGTTGTGGACTGTTATCTGGGGATAAGAGAGGAAGAACCCGGATAGTAAGGTTATGAGAAGGAACCTGGGTAGTAAGGTTATGAGAAGGAACCTGGATAGTAGGGTTACTTCGAGATGAAAGCCTGGATAGTAGGGTTGTGAGAAGGAACCTGGATAGTAGGGTTACTTTGAGATGAAAACCTGGATAGTAGGGATGTGAGAAGGAACATGGATAGTAGGGTTACTTTGATATGATAGCCTGGATAGTAGGGCTGTGAGAAGGAACCTAGATAGTAGGGTTACTTCGAAATGAAAGCCTGGATAGTAGGGCTGTGAGAAGGAACCTGGATAGCAGGGTTACTTCGATATGAAAACCTGGATAGTAGTGTTGTGAGAAGGAACCTGGGTAGTAGGGTTACTCCGATATGAAAGCCTGGATAGTAGGGATGTGAGAAGGAACCTGGGTAGTAGGGTTACTTCGATATGAAATCCTGGATAGTAGGGCTGTAAGAAGGAACCTGGATAGTAGGGTTACTTCGATATGAAAGCCTGGATAGTATGGTTGTGAGAAGGAACCTGGATAGAAGGGTTACTTCGATATGAAAGCCTGGATAGTAGGGCTGTGAGAAGGAACCTGGATAGCAGGGTTACTTCGATATGAAAGCGTGGATAGTAGGGTTGTGAGAAGGAACCTGGGTAGTAGGGTTACTCCGATATGAAAGCTTGGATAATAGGGATTTGAGAAGGAACCTGGGTAGTAGGGTTACTTCGATATGAAAGCCTGGATAATAGGGTTGTGAGAAGGAACCTGGATAGTAGGGTTACTTCGATATGAAAGCCCGGGTAGTAGGGATGTGAGAAGGAACCTGGATATCAGGGTTACTTAAATATAAAAGTCTGGATAATAGGGCTGTGAGAAGGAACCTGGGTAGTAGGGTTACTCCGATATGAAAGCCTAGATAGTAGGGCTGTGAGAAGGAACCTAGGTAGTATGGTTACTTCGATATGAAAGCCTGGATAGTAGGGCTTGGGAAGGAACCTGGATAGTAAGGTTACTTCGATATGAAAGCCTAGATAGTAGGGCTGTGAGAAGGAACCTGGATAGTAGGGTTACTTTGACATGAAAGCCTGGATAGTAGGGCTATGAGAAGGAACCTGGATGGTAGGGTTACTTCGATATGAAAGCCTGGATAGTAGGGTTGTGAGAAGGAACCTGGATAGCAGGGTTACTTCGATATGAAAGCCTGGATAGTAGGGCTTGGGAAGGAACCTGGATAGTAGGGTTACTTCGATATGAAAGCCTAGATAGTAGGGCTGTGAGAAGGAACTTGGATAGTAGGGTTACTTCGACATGAAAGCCTGGATAGTAGGGCTGTAAGAAGGAACCTGGATGGTAGGGTTACTTCGATATGAAAGCCTGGATAATAGGTCTGTGAGAAGGAACCTGGATGGTAGGGTTACTTCGATATGAAATCCTAGATGGTAGGGCTGCGAGAAGGAACCTGGATAGTAGGGTTACTTCGATATGAAAGCCTGGATAATAGGTCTGTGAGAAGGAACCTGGATGGTAGGGTTACTTCGATATGAAATCCTGGATGGTAGGGCTGCGAGAAGGAACCTGGATAGTAGGGTTACTTCGATATGAGTTTGTGTAAAACTGCAGAGGGAACCTGGGTAAGGTTGCTTTGTGATGAGCCTGTGTAGGACTTCTGTGAGGATCCTGGGTAAGGTTGCTTTTGTCGCACCGATGATAACTCTATTTAGCTTCGAGTGTTGATCATGGACCTGCTGGAAATTGTTGATAATAAATGTCTTTCCTGAAAGAAATACAGGGTTAGTTATGTGTGATGCATGAGTTGCATTGTGATGAGGTTCTCAAAATAACCGAGATTATGTTATATGTAATGTATGCACATGTCTTGATGTATGAACATGAAATGCTGACATAATAATCTGTTTCCGGGAAAATAAATCCCAGACTGCTGTTTGGAGAGTATGAGAAACGGTATTCTTGACTGCTGTAAAAAAAACATAGTTCCTCTACTTCTGTTGGGGATGATGAACAAAGATGACTAACTGGGGATTCACATCCATTTGGCTGGTGAATATTCTGCCGAAAGAGACCCTGTCTGAGGATAACTCTGCGAGGAATAACTCTGTTGGAGAAGAGATACTCTGTTTGATAGATCTGTTGGTTTGGAGAAATAAACTCAGTTGGGGATGAATTTCCGTTGCTGGTGATAATGAATTTTGTTGGAGATTGAATTTCTGCTTGTGGGAGAAATAAAATCTGCTTGGGGAAAAACTTTCTGACTCACTCGCGATTGTGAACCTCAGCTGGGGAGAGTTATGTCCTGTTCGGGAAAGCTAACATCATTGTCTTTGGATATTTTTTTACTCTGTGGGGAGTATATGTATCACTACTCATGTTCTCAAGCTGGCTCTATCACGGTACCTGATGGACAGAGTAACTGTAAAGTTTGGGCGCTTCTTATTTTTCCCTGTTCCTGGAATTACGAGTAATTGTCTTTTTTTCTCATGTAAATATTTGTGAGCAGTCATTATTTTCCAATGCATATATCAAAAATAAATCATTGGACGTTCTTGGAAAAAAAAACAGAAAAAGAAAAAACAAATTGAAATTCTTTCTGAAAATGAATTGTATTTATTTTCGAAGTTGGCCTGTAACAGGCGTTTTGTACAAAGAGGTTGACGTCCTAGTAAGAGAACGCCGCTGAAAGCCAAAAATTATACAATTTGTGTGAAAGAAAGAAAAGCAGCTATGTGAAACGACCCCATTAGGTTCCAACTATGCTATTGCCTTTATATCTTCAAGCGTCTCATCACTTTGCTGCTTGGTCGAAGGTTGATCAGATTGATTGGCGCCGTCTGAGCTTGATAGTCTATACCGAAGTCTGGTCGCAAGATGATCCAATGAGACATAGTGTTACGCTTCAATCCCTGATTTTTGCCTGGACCTCCCTTTCGGGTTTTAAGTCCACCGGGATACCCTTTTTTGCCCAAGTCGCCTTTTCAGGTTTTCGACTTGCCGGGTGTACAGTTTTTTTTTCATTTTCATCCCTTACTTTTGCCCGAACCCTTTTGGTTCGTCGGGAAGCCCTTATTTTTGCTTAGGCCAGTCAACCTAGCGGGTCTTTGATTATGCGTAGTATCTTTTCACCATGTCTGCATTGACGGGGTGAGGAAGGTCGTCACCATCCATGGTAGTTAGAATCATAGCTCCTCCCGAGAAAATGTTCTTAACCACAAATGGTCCTTCGTATGTGGGGGTCCATTTGCCCCTGGGATCACCTTACGGTAGTATGATGCGTTTGATCACTAGATCCCCGACTCGATATTCTGGACGTCTTACTTTCTTGTTAAAAGCCTTGATCATTAGTTTTTGATACGTCTGACCATGACAGATAGCAGTAAGTCTCTTTTCATCGATTAGATTCAGATGATCAAGTC
This sequence comes from Vicia faba, assembly GCA_948472305.1. Classification (NCBI taxonomy): domain Eukaryota; kingdom Viridiplantae; phylum Streptophyta; class Magnoliopsida; order Fabales; family Fabaceae; genus Vicia; species Vicia faba. The sequence continues at coordinate 370,532,162 of OX451735.1, forward strand.
GGGTTTGGATCCAGTCATCTTTGTTCAAACCCGCATCCTTCATAATCCTGAGAGAGGGTATCTGGATTTCTATGGGTAGGACTGGCTCCATGCCATATACCAGGGAGTAGGGTGTTGCCCCTGTCGACGTCCGTGCTGAGGTATGGTACCCATGAAGAGCGAATGGTAAAGTCTCATGCCAGTCTTTATATGTCACTGTCATCTTCTGTACAATCTTTTTGATGTTCTTGTTAGCTGCTTCAACAATGCCATTCATCTTTGGCCGGTAGGGAGAAGAATTATGATGTTGTATCTTGAACTGTTTACAAAGCTCGATGATCATTGCGTTATTGAGATTTGTACCATTGTCAGTAATAATTCTCTCTGGGACACCATATCGACAGATCAGATTATGTCGGATGAACCGCGTCACGACGTTCTTAGTAACTGTAGCAAAAGAAGCTGCCTCAACCCACTTCGTGAAGTAATCAATTGCTACCAGAATGAAACGATGCCCGTTAGACGCAGTAGGTGTGATCTCGCCGATCATGTAAATACCCAACATCGCAAAAGGCCAAGGGGCCGTCAAAACATTCAGAGGCATCGGAGGTACATGCACCTTATCAGCATAGATTTGGCACTTATGACAGGTTCGAGAGTGCTGATAACAATCGGCTTCCATAGTGGACCAGTAATATCCTGCTCGTAGGATCTTCTTACCCATGGTATGTCCACTGAAATGAGTTCCGAAGGTACCTTCATGTAGATATTTCATGATCCTTTCTGCCTCGCTCTTGTCTACACACCGTAGCAAGGTTGAATCATGGTTACGCTTATAGAGGATTCCATTACTGATGAAGAACTTCGCAGCGAACCTTCTTAGAAACTTCTTATCATTAATAGATGCCCCCACGGGGTATTCCTGAACCTCGATATACCTTTTGACTTCGTGGAACCAGGGTTTATCCGCTACTTCTTCAGTGTCGATATCACAGTAATGTGCGGGTTTCTCCAACCTCTCAATGGTAATCTGGGGAGCTTCATTGTCCCATATGAATTTGAACATAGAAGACATAGTAGCTAGCGCGTTCGCCACCTGGTTCTCTTCTCGTGGGAAATGTTCAAAGGTTACCTCCTCAAAGTGTGGGAGCAATGTCAGTACATACTCTTTGTAAGGAATAAGATTCGGGTGCTTCGTATCCCACTCGCCTTTGATCTGACTTATTACCAGAGCGGAATCCCCGAATACACTTAAGAACTTAATCCTCAGGCCAATAGCAGCTCGAAGACCCATGATACATGCTTCATACTCCTCCATATTGTTGGTGCATTTGAAATATAATCGAGCGGTGAACGGAGTATGACAGCCCTCGGGAGATATAATTACAACGCCAATGCCATTACCCAACACGTTCGAGGCTCCATCAAAGTACATAGACCATCGAGATCCCTCCTAGGGTCCTTCATCTGGTCCAGGTTCTTCGTAGTCGGTTACCAACATGATATTCTCATCCGGGAACTCGAAATTCATGGACTGGTAGTCATCAACGGCCTGATGTGCCAAATGATCCGCCAATACACTCCCCTTGATTTCCTTTTGGATTGTGTATTGGATTTCGTACTCGGTTAAGATCATCTTCCATCTTGCTATTCTTTTGGATAAGGCGAGCTTCTCGAAAATATACTTGATCAGATCCATCTTTGGTATCAACAAAGTAGTGTGAGTCAGCATATACTATCTCAGTCGGCGAGCAGCCCATGCCAAAGCGTAGCAAGTTTTCTCGATCAAAGAGTATCGGATTTCACAGTCGGTAAACTTTTTGCTAAAGTAATAAATGGCGTGCTCTTTTCGACCAGACTCGTCATGCTACCCCAACACACACCCCATTGAACTGTCTAGCACTGACAGGTATAATATCAAAGGTCTTCCTTCAACTGGAGGCATCATAATTGGTGGTTCTTAAAGGTATTCTTTGATTCTTTCGAAAGCGGTCTGGCACTCATCATTCCACTTTACCACTTGATCTTTCTTCAGCAGCTTGAAGATTGGCTCACAAGTAGCAGCCAAATGTGAAATGAACCTGGCGATGTAATTCAGACATCCGAAGAAACCTCTAACTTCCTTTTCTGTGCGGGGGACCGACATCTCTTGTATGGCCTTTACCTTTGCAGGGTATACCTGAATGCCTTTGTCACTGACAACAAAACCCAAAAGCTTACCAGACCTTACCCCGAAGGTACACTTGTTCGGATTCATCCTCAACTTGTACGTCTTCAACCCGTCAAACAGTTTCTGGAGATGATCAAGGTGATTTTCCTCGGTCTGGGACCTGGCTATCATGTCATCAACATAAACCTCGACCTCGTGGTGAATCATATCGTGGAACAAAGCGACCATAGTGCGCTGATAAGTTGCCCCAGCATTCTTCAACCCAAAAGACATTACCCTGTAACAGAAGGTGCCCCACTGTGTAACTAAGGTTGTCTTCTCCATGTCTTCAGGAGCCATCTTGATCTGGTTGTAGCCAGAAAAACCATCCATGAAGGAGAAGATTATGTGCTACGCGGTGTTGTCGACTAGAACATCAATGTGAGGAAGTGGGAAGTCATCTTTGGGGCTTGCCCTATTTAGATCTCTGTAGTCCACACATATCCGTACCTTACTGTCCTTCTTAGGTACCGGAACGATGTTGGCAAACCACTGCAGATAAGAAGTGATAGCTAAGAATCCTGCGTCGAACTGTTTCATGACCTCTGGCTTGATTTTCTCTGACATTTCAGGGTGCATACGGCGGACCTTCTGCTTTACCGAAGGACAGTCTTCTTTAGTCGGCAGGCGATGTACCACAATATCAGTGTCCAAACCAGGCATGTCTTCATAGGACCAGGCGAAGATCTTAAAATAGCCGTGTAGCATCTGTATTAACCGTCGTTTGACACTAGGCTCCAGATTCGCGCCTATTTTAACCTCTTTCCTGTCTTCCTCTGTACCCAAATTCACTGACTCAACTGGATCTTCATGACGTTGTATGGCCCTTTCTTCCTGCTGTAACAGTCTAGCAAGTTCTCCAAGCACCTCACAATCATCCTCACCTTTGTCCTTGGCTTGGTTTATCGGATTTTTGAAGTCATAACTGGCAGTAGCAGAGTTGTTATCAATGGGATCTAGAGTGGATATGGATCTGCAGTATGATACGTGAGTGTGTGCAAGAGAATAGCTGTTTTGATAAAGTGAGAGACAGAAAAGAAAAATAAGGAGTGCAAAATTTGTATGCAAGAAACGTCCAATGCTTTATTAATGATATATGAAATGAAGAATAATAGCCCTCACAAGCAAAGCCAAGGTGCCTCGGGCAAGGCACCGGATCGTAAAGTTTCAATTTGTTTATTAAAAATCTTATCAATTACTGCGGAATAAAAGAAACAGGTATGAAGTCCCTAGCCGTCTAGTTATTCGGTCCACCATTGGTCATTGGGTAGATCCACCTGTCAACATCCGGGTTCTCATCATCAGCATCCTCTGTGGCGGAGACAACCTCGATAACATTGATTCCTGATCCATGCTTGGGCATGGGTGCAGTTATAACATTGGGCTTCTACGGAGTGTCGAACTCAATCTCTTTGGCTTCGATCAGGTCCTGCACCTTATTTTTCAGGGCCCAACAGTCGTTTGTATCATGACCTGGACTTCCTGAGTGATAAGCACAACGGGCATTCGAGTTGTAGCGGGGAGATGTGGTGTTGGGGTTCTTCGGGGCCTCTCTCAGGGTTGCCATGTTGGATTTTAATAAATGAGGTAGAACTTCAGCCAAAGTCATGTTGATGCGGGTGAACTGCCATTGTGGTCTTTCACCCTTTGTTGATTGTTGCATTGTGGAGCAACTGCGGGTCTCGGTATCACTACAACATTTACCGTTTGACGGTGTTCAGATCTGCTTTGGCCCCTCGGGCTATAGACTGCACTGGATTCCTTCTTACCAGTGAAAGGCTTCTTTGCTGAACTCGAGGAGGCATCCTTCTGTATTTTACCACTATGAATTCCAGCTTCTACTCTTTCTCCAGTTAAAATCAGCTCGGTGAATCCAGCTGATGAACTGCCGATCAAGTGATTGAAAAATGGACCAGATAGCGTCCCTAGAAACATATCAACCAACTCCCTATCAGACAAAGGGGGTTGGACTCTCCCAGCCAAGTCTCTCCACTTTTGAGCATAATCTTTAAAATGTTCACCTGCGCCCATGGACATACTCTGGAGTTGAGTACGAGTGGGAGCAAGGTCGGCATTGTACTGATACTACTTGTAGAAAGCAATAACAAGATCTTCCTAGTTTCAGACACTGGCTCCCTCCAACTGGTAGAACCATTCAAGCTGACTCCTAGACAGACTATCTTGAAAGAAGTGCACCAACAAGTTTCTATCAGGGGTGTGGGGTTGAATCTTCCTGACATAAGAGCGGAGATGGAGTTTTGGGTAGGATACCCCATCATACTTGGAAAAAACCGGAGCTTTGAACTTATGAGGGATGACCACTCTCGATACCAGTCCCGGTTCTCCGAAATCTAAACTAGGTATCTTCTGAACTTCCATAGCACTCAGACGGTCTTCTAACTGCTTGTATCTATCCTCAACAGGAGGATATTACTCATCATTGTAATCCATATCATCGTCAGAAACTGCAGGACTAGGGTCCTTTTCCCCTTCTTGGTTATCCCCTTCCTTGGATAAAGAGGTCGGATCAATTTGATGCTTCAACCTTTCTCCAAACCTTCTGCCCATATTCAGAATACCAGTCTTCTTCTTCCTCTTCTTCTCTTTCAGAATAAGGGCTTTCAGATCTTCCTGCCCCTTAGCCAGATTTATGAACATCTGTTTGAACTGGGCATTTTGTGCCTGAAGATCTTTGATGGCTTGATCGGAAGACATTCCTGCTGAAATAAACAGCGAAGAAGATGAGAAACCTGTAGTGGTACCTGTAATGATGTGTATGATAATGGGATGCGCATGTAATGATTTCAAAGACTTCAGGAAATTTAAATTTGCAAACCAAAAATAAATAAAAACTTTATTAGCTTAAATTTGAAGGTTCAAAATGCCTTTAAGGCGTTACAAATAAAACAAATCTAAAACTAGGAAAGAAAAATCAAAAGTCCCATGGACGCTTTCTCTTTGTGCTGATATAATCATTGAGCACTCTTTCTTCCTGGAGCTGCCTGGTGAGCTTTAAAACCTTCCTCTCTTGATCATGGAATTGTTTCCTGTAAGTATCCCGCTCATTCTTCAGCTGAATCCAAGACCTCTGTAACTCCCCAAGATCAGTGGGCATGTAAGGATAAAGAACCGTGTAAGGAATGCCTTCTTCAGTAATGGACTCCACAATCACTAGTAATACGACCACATAAGGCATCATAAGCTTCTGGGCACGAGCTCGTACCCATTGGAGGTAAGGATCCATAGGAATGGAAGTCTTTGGTCCTAATTCTTTGGGGTCAGATCTGTTTACCATGCCCCAAGCTTGTATGAACCTCCGACGATACTCATTAACATCATCCTCATAGTTGAATACAATGCTCTCAATAAGTAACTCATGGGGACCATCCCTTAGAGCATGACCAAATTGTCGTAAGGCTAGACAAGGATTGTAAGTTATACCCCCTTTGATACCAAGTAATGGGACATTAGGGTACTCCCAACAGCGGTCAATAATAGCAATGTCTTCCATAGCTCGGGAACACCAAAGAGTATCTGTATGAGCGAGTGACATTATCATGTGCGACCAACCCAAACCTTCTTCGTTCTTCAGTACAGGCTTAGGGAGGTGAGAAATAAACCACCTCGACAGCAACGACATGCAGCACATAAGAGTCCCTCTTCTCTTCATGGTACGAGTATGGAGAGCATGTAAAATATCTCCAAGCAAGGTAGGCACAGGGTTGCGAGAAAGGAAAATCTTGACAGCATTCACATCTACGAAGGAGTACGGATTAGGGAAGAGAAATAAACCATAGATAAGAAGAGCTAAGACCTCCTCAAAATCCTGAAAATCCAAATCATCCCAAAATAGCTGAGCTTTGTCTATCAGAAATTTGGCTAGAAAACCCTCGACTCTGCTTCGAGTTTCCCAATTGGATACCACGTCGGCCCATTTCAAATGTAAAGCTGAGGAAATGACTTCTGGCTTAGGAACTTCTTCTATACCTGTGAAAGGTACCTGTTCAAGAATGGATATGCCCAATAGTTGAGAGAATTCCTCCAAGGTGGGTACCAACTGATAATCTGGAAAGGTGAAGCAGTGATGCTTGGGATCGAAGAACTGAAAAAGTACGGTCATCATTTTTTCATCAAGGTTTGAAGTAACCAGGCTGAGAAGTTGACCGTGTCTCTTAATGAATGTAGAAGTTTCATAAACTCTTGATGCTAGCTCTTTGAGTTGGGAAGGTGTTGTACCCCAAAATTTGCCCTCCCATTTCATCAATATTTTCTAACCACAAGACCCTTGGAGCTCAAGATCAAGTTAGGGTTTGCTCTGCTCAAGACTCCTCCTTGCACTGTTGACCCAAATTAGGGTTTGAGTTTGCACAAAGATGTTTTGACCTAAAATGCCTACAATAACTTTCATGCTTCATGTTGAACTCACAAGTTTATCCATACCAAGTTTTAAGCCTTGATTCCAATCTTTGCACAGTCAATTGGACAGTTGACCTAGAAATCAACTGTATTAGAGAAAAAGTCAACTGTGGTCAATTGACAGTCAAACCTCATGATTTTTGACCCTCATCAACATTATGAACTCATATGGACCATTTGATCAAGTTTGGATCACAATTCCACAAGAAATTTGATCAAATCACCAAAAGGGCAAAATGGTCATTTTTAGGGTTTTGACTGCACAAAGGAAATTTTTGACTATTTGACCTAACCAATGGCAATTCAAGCTCACATGTGGACTCAAGGACTCAATGGCATTGTCTTGACATGTTCAACAAGTTCAAAAGATCCCAAATGCACAAGATTGACAGATGAATTTTCCAGTCAACTGAGCCAAATTTGACTGTATACTGAAAAGTCAAACTTTGACTTTTTGGTCAAAATCAAATGCCAAGATTCATTTTTCATCAAGACAGGTCATATTATGAAACTTGTTCATCAAAAAATCAAAAATTACAAATTAGGGTTTAAAATGAAGAATTTTCATAACTTAGAAATTTTCTAAGTTATAAAAATTCCTAATTTTTTTCCTAACTTTGTCCCATCTTTTCATCAAGATGCATTTGGATTCAAACAAAACTCAAAACATGAAAGTTATAGTCCATTGCAAAATCTACAACTTTGATTCACAAAGTTTCCTCAAAAGAAGCTTGTAGCTCAAGTTACAATTTTTGGAACAAGGGTGCAAAACATTTTTAACTTAGAAATTTTTTTACCTATTTTAGGCAGGATTTTTGCCTAACTTCATGACCACTTTTCACATGCTTCCAATTGTAATTTCAAATTGCATTACAAAGATGGATTGTAGTACACATTCCAAGCTTTCCAAAATGTCAAAGAACTTCTCAAACACCCTTGTGGTTAGGGAGAATTGAATTTGTCAATATGGGTAAAAGTCACTTTGATTCATGGCCAAATGCATGTTCATAACTTGGGCATTTTTGAAATCAGCATGTGCAAGCTAGATTACAGGCCTCTAATCTCATTTACAATCAATAATTAAATGCCAATCCATTGTGTTCTAGCATTATTTTGCTCATTTGGTCATTACATGAAAAATTAAGCCATAATTAGAAAAAACATTTTATCTATTCTTATAAAGAGCAACTTTATGTCAAGTTTACAATCTATGAGGTACAAAGAAAATCTCTGAGGCACAAAGGCATAGACATATCCCACTGATCAAGAACCAACTTTGCAGCATGTTTAGGGGGCCTGCATAAGCTTGTACCCAACTTGGCATTTTTTGACTTAGAAAAGAAGAAACTTGCATAACTGACCACAACTCACATTGCTGCAACAACTAGCCAAATGATAACACGAAATCGTATCGTTTATTTTCTATGAAATTCACACGTTCTATATTATTTTGACCCGATTAATTCCCGAATATTTCGAGTTTGTCATTACTTTTTGCAGGTATTCATAACTCAGCTCAAAACAGAAGAAAACATGAAACAATGCAAGAAAGCATCGAAAGAACAGAAGAAAAAGATAAATCTGTCAAAGAACTGCATTTTTGTAGCTGTGACGGTCGTAATGTAGCTGCCACGACCGTAAGCCATCTTGAAGAGTGTTACGACCGTAACACAGTGGCCACGACCGTAACACGGGGAAAGACCAAAGCTGCTCGTAACGCTCATGTAACGAACGTAATGCATATATCAGTAAACTGAAGAGTGCGAAACGTGGCAAAGCATAACAGAAGGAGTTTCCAAACTCCTTATTTCTCTCCAGTCAAACTCCACGTTCACCACTTCTTCCTTAACTACTCACGTTCCTACATTTTTGGAGATTTTCAAGGAAAGCTTAGTTACAAGTTTTCAAACCAACTGCCAGATTTTATTTTTCTATAAATACCTCAACATTCAACGTTAGAAGTACGGAGTTTATTACAGCTTACTTGTGCGGAAGCTCTGCCAAAATCAAAACCAGTGGCCCATTGGCCCATTGTGCTTTATTTTTATCATTTTTGTTTTTTTCTTTTTATTTCTGATTTGTTATTTTTTGCCAAAATATAAAAAATATTAAAAACATTTTTTCAACCATTTTTGCATTTTATTTGAATTTTATTTGTTTTATTTGAGTTTGTACATATAAATAACATATATATCCTTTTATTTAAAATACTAAAAATAATACTAATACATTTTTATTTTCTGATTTTATTTTATTTTATATCTTGAAAACATTTTCTAAAAAAATATACTTTTTTTTTGTAAATAATAAATATTTTATTTTTTGTATATATTTAATATATTTAGTAAATAATATAATCACTTATATTTATTAGAATATTTAGGATAAAAATACAAAAATAATACATTTTTATTTTTATTAATATTTGACCTCAAAAATACTTTTTTTTTACAATATACTTCCTTTTATTTATTTTTTGTACATAGTTAATAAATATTATATATATTAAATAATAAATACCTTTTATTTAGCAAAATTAGGGTTTTTGCCCTAAACATGAAAATATCCAAATTAACTTTTTTATTTATTTTTATTTCACTTGTAAATAAAACATACACTTACACAAAAACATTTACACATACACATTGCTTTATTCTTATACATCTTTACATTTACATTTGCGCAATTCAATTTGGTTGTAAATATTGGACTCTACTCTCCTATTAAGTCTCATCCCCATTTGAACATTTGTACCCCCATCCCCATGATTACGTTGTAATAATTTAGGACTTTAAATTCCGAACTTTAAAGCTTTCTAAGTATGCCATGATAGACTTAGGGTTTTGTATGCAAAAATCAACCAAACAAATAGCTTGACCTAACAAAAGACAAAAAAAGCATGAAAATGGACAACACCAATCACACTTGCACCCCTAGGGTTACTCCACTTGTTGCCTTCAATAATGGGCCATGTTGCATGTTGGGTGTCTTTGGCAAAACAAAACAATTCAAATGATCATAGTCCCTCGATGACGCTTTCGAAAGTTGCCTAAAAATGATCAAGTCCCTTAAAGGAAAAATTGCCCAAAGACACTTGACACTATTGCAATCATGGTCTAAACGATGACCCGCGCCCGTCCCGTTCACATCCTAACACAAGATTGTCCACCAAATACAATGGTGGAACAAAATTGTTAAAAGGGTTAAAACATAGAGGAAACCTTTGAGTAAATTTAGGAGTAGACAAACTCTTAGTTACTTGATCAAACTTGCAAAAACACTTGCCTACTTTTCAAAACCACACATCACAACACACTTTCAAAAACAACTTTCAAAAACATTGAAAACTTTTCAAAAGACAAACACCTTTGTATACATCCAAACATGGGTTATTACAAAGGTTGCCACAACAAATGGCCTCTTTTCAAAACATTTTCAAACCCACACACAAAGCACCATTTCAAACAATTGAAAATCAAGGCAAGTTGATCTAAGAAAGTAACTAAGAGCCCATGGATAACCATGGATAGAAAGGGTGCTAATACCTTCCCTTTCTATAATCTACTCCCCGAACCCAAGAAAACATTTCAAAGGTTTTTGCTGTGCTTTTTAACCTTTCCTTAGGATAAAATAAAAAGTCGGTGGTGACTCTTGCTCAACCGAAACATTTGCGAAAACAAACGCAAAACCTCAAGTCAGTTCTCCCACCGTATCACAGAACTGGCGACTCTACTGGGGAAAATTTTAAAGTGGAGTAACCTTAGGGCTTAGATCACCCTCTTGCATGACTAAATTGTTTGCTTTGATTGCTTTATATATTGGCTCTCTTGTTTGGGTTTGCAATCCTACACCCGGATTTGGGGAAACATTCATAGATAGCAATACGTTGTGGAAACTGTGCAGGGTATACCGACACGGTTGAAGCAATAGCTATATTAGTGCGACATATTTGTGAGTACCGGTAACCCTTGAGTTCAATCAAGGAGAGTACGGGGCCGCTGAGTGATGTCACTAAGCACTAATTGAAATTCTGGCTGCAGATACTCAATGTCACGTTCAATGTTATGACACCGTATCTAACTTACTATATGACAGTAAATTCAAAAGCAATAAAGAACACAGTCAATTGTTTACCCAGTTCAGTGTGCAACAACACCTACTCTGGGGGCTACCAAGCCAGGGAGGAAATCCACTATAAGAGATTTTAATTCAGGAATAAACCAACCAGTTTATCTCCTTCACTTAAGACCTACCCAATGCAATTCCAATCTAAGTACAACTTAAACCTGAGTTCCTACTCACTCCCCCTCAATCACAGCAGTGATACATAAACCAATTTGACTTAAGAATTGATGAAGACACTCTTCAAAAACAAACACTTGATTAAGCTTCACAGCTTTTTAATCAAGCAACACAATCACTCTTGCTTCACAGCTTTGAGTGATGTACACAACTAACTTGACTCTGCTTCACAGCTTTAGTCAAGTGACATTCAAACACTCTTGCTTCAAAGCTTAGAGTGCTACACAACCCTTACAATTTGAAACCTATTCCAAGGCACTTATCACAATGATAATTGCTTGGAGTACAATGAACAAATCTATACAGATTACAAATGATCTTATAATCAATAAAAGCCATACATAAAAAACAGCAGCTCTGTTGAATATATAGCAGCTGCAACTTCAGTTAGGGTTTCCAAAAACCTAGGGTTAATTCCGTTTTCCCTAAAGACCAGGTCACAGGACTTTATTTAACCAGGTTAGGGTTGAGCTAGGTTACCCCTCAGAAAACGCAGGATTCTGTTCAGAAAGGACTGAGTTATTTCCTGAAAAAACTCAGACTTATCCAATCCTGCAATCCTGTTAGTTCAGAACAGGATGTCATAACATCTGTTATGACATCTGAGAAAACCTGTCTACTGATTTAGCAAAATGTGATCATTTTGCAAAAATGCTCAGATACACACTTATAAACATCAGTATTTGAATTACAATATTTTTCTGCAAAGGTACCTAATGAGTTAGTACAAACTGAACTAGAATGTTATGACATCAGTCATGACATTCACACATACACTTGGGATTTACCAAAAATGCAAGCCAATACCTAAACACCTACACTAATGACCTAGAACCTTACTTGACCATCTTGGCCTTTTATTAGGGGTAGTGAGATGACCGGCTTTGGTGCAGTCCGAAGTTGGTAGATACTCGATACTACACTCATTGAGGGTTGTTTTCTTGGAATATTTTGGTCGCTAGTTAAGTGGCTAAACCAAAACAATGAACATGGAAAACAATCCAGTGATATTGAGCTCCTTAGAACCCGGTTACTATTTATAGGACAGGTTTTTAAGCCAACTACACTCAAGAGGGTACTTACCTATGAAACCCCATGCAAGCCTGAAACTAGGGTTTTGTGTGAATTGCTTGTACATATGTTTGTGCATACATCATGAGCATCATGAAGCATCATATGCATACACTAACCATTTCAGGGGTTTAGATCTTCATCTTTGTTTTTGTTTTGTAGGTCATGGAGATTCTTCGCAATAAAACTATCCAAGTCAACCTTGTGAGAATCCCTCCTCAACTCAAAGAGCTCACATCCAAGATTCCGGAAAGCTCTCCCTTCAGTGAAAGACATGGTAGACTGCTCAACCTAGTCAACACCAACATTGAAGAGGACATGGTAAAGGTGTTGTTCCAGTTCTTTGACCCCCTTCACCACTGTTTCACTTTCCCCGACTACCAATTGGTGCCCACTTTGGAGGAATTTTCTCAACTCTTGAGAATTCCTATTCTTAATCAACTACCCTACAACGGTACGGAAAAAGAACCAAAGCCTGAAGATGTTGCTCAAGCACTACACTTGCAACCATCTGACATCAAGGGGCATTGGGAAACTAGAAGCGGTGTCAAAGGCTTCTTGGCAAAATTCTTGTTTGAGAAGGCACAAGAGTGTTGGAATTCATTGGACCTACAAGCCTTTGAAGAAATTGTGGTACTCCTCATTTATGGGTTGGTCCTGTTCCCAAATCCTGACCAACTTGTAGATGTCAACGCCGTCAAGATCTTCTTATCCAGGAATCCAATACCAACATTGCTTGGGGACATTCTTCACTCATTTTACACACGAACAATGAGAAAGAGGGGTGTTCTCATGTGCTGTACTCCTCTCCTTGCAAGGTGGTTTATTTCGCACCTTCCACAATCTGTTTTGAAGAATGACCAAGGCTTAAGGTGGTCACAACGATTGATGACCCTCACTCACTCTGATGTACATTGGTGTTCTCGGTCCAGAGAAAATGTCATCATCGTCGATCGTTGTGGAGAGTTCCCTAATGTTCCATTGCTTGGCATTAGGGGAGGCATTACCTACAACCCTTGTCTAGCTTTGAGACAATTTGGATATGCACGGAGGGATGGCCCTCACGACATGTTGATTCCTGACCTAGTTTTTGACTTCGACAACGATGCGCAAGGACTTCGCCAAAGATTCATCAGAGCTTGGAGGATGCCTAACAAGGTAGACAGCAAGACACTGGGGCACAAGAACTCCATCCCTCTTGAGCCTTATCTCAAGTGGGTACGAACCCGAGCCCAGAGTCTAATGATGCCTTACCCTCATGTTCTCCCTGTGATTAAAGAGACCGTTAAGGAAGGAGAGGTTCCCTACACAATCCTATATCCTGACATGCCTACATCGTGGGAGGAGATGCAGAAGAGTTGGATCCAACTCAAGGAGGAACGGAACACTTTTGAAGCCAGCTTCTACGCCAGTGAGAAGAAGGTTTTGGAGCTTACCCGCCGACTCCACGAGGAAGAGACCCTCAACACCTACATCGCACCAAAGAGGATGCGCAACGTATTTTTACCTTGAGAAGTTTTTTTTGTAATATTTGGCCCATGGGGAATTTATGTACTGACAAATTTCTTCTTATTAATATGACGTGCGTACTTTTTGTTTACAACAATTTTGAATTTTCTAAATCCTTGAATGCATTGCATACATAAGCATATCATTCATCATGCACATAAGCAGGTCTCCACACCAGGTTTCCTTATCTTTCTGCTGTTTATTTCAGTAAGATGGATCTCGAACAGACGGTCAAGGACTTGCAGTCTCAAAACTCACAGTTTCAACATCTCCTGATGACCTTGGCCAAGGGTCAGGAGGATCTAAAAGCCCTGCTTGGGAACAAAGAGCAAGTGAAAAATAAGAAGAAGAGAGTCGGGGTGGCTACCCTAGGAAGAAGGTTTGAGGGTGAAGCCAGAAGAGTTCTTGAATTTCCCCCTACATCTGAAGAGGGAACCAGTAAAGGGAATGCGGTTGTGGTACCTTCCGAATCTGAAGCTGAAGAAGGAGAGGCTGAAGAAGACGAAGACTACTCTGAGAAACAATATCCGCCCGCCGATGATAAGTATAAGGGTTTGGAAGACAGGTTGGCAGCAATGGAGCTGCAGAGAGTTCCCAGCTTAGATTTCGAAGATTTAGGATTAGTTGCTGGAATTGTGATCCCCCCGAAGTTCAAAGTGCCAATCTTTGCAAGATATGACGGGCTGTCTTGCCCAAAGATGCATCTCAGATCATATGTAAGGAAGATCCAACCTTACACTGCAGACAAGAACCTGTGGATCCATTTCTTTCAGGATAGCCTTTCAGGGGCTCAACTCGAATGGTTCTATCATCTGGATGGAGCCAGTATCCGAAACTGGGAGGACTTGGCGACCGCATTTTATAAACAGTATCAGTACAATTCTGACCTTGCTCCCACGCATACCCAACTCCAGGGTATGTCACTGGGGACGGGCGAAGGATTCAAGGAGTATGCGCAAAAGTGGAGAGACCTGGCTGGCAGGGTGCAGCCACCTTTGACCGACCGCGAACTTGTTGACATGTTCCTGGGGACCCTGTCTGGTCCATTCTTCAACCATCTGATTGGTAATTCTTCTGCTGGGTTTACAGATTTGATCTTAACCGGTGAGAGGATAGAAGCTGGTATCAAGTCAGGGAAGATACAGAAAGGTGCCTCCGTGAGTACTGAAAAGAAGCCCTTCAAGAAGGAAGCCAGTGCTGTTTATGGTCCCAGAAGACAAATTAAGCCGGAACGCCGCCAAGCTGTCAATGCATTGGTAATTTCAAAGCCTGTTGCTGCTCCTCAGCAGTATAACCAACCAAGGGGTGAGAGACCCAAAAGACAGTACACTCGGCTCAGCATGACCCTGTCTCAGATTTTTCCGCAACTACTGTCAACCAATCTGGTAACTGTCAAAGAAGCTCCGAAGGTAGTGAACACAGCTGCTCCAAATTATAACCCCAACGCCCGTTGCGCTTATCACTCTGATAGCCCGAGGCATACTACGGATGATTGCTGGGCTCTGAGGAATAAGGTTCAAGACCTTATTGATGCTAAAGAAATACAGTTTGAGGCACCCGAAAGGCCCAATGTTGTGACTGCTCCCATGCCCCAGCATGGAGTGAATGTTGTGGAAGAAGATCGCTACTCCGTTGTTGACTGTCAAAAGGAACCTGTTGCTGGCCGGTTTATTTCCTGGATGTAGTAAAGGTTGCCTTCTATGTGCTGTTTTACCTGCTGATTGTTCCTTACTGAAATCAGGTATCCAAAGCCTGATGGATAGCAAAGAAATCTTGTTCGAGAAGATTGTCGTTCCTGCTGCCCCTACTGAAGAAGTTTCTATTGTCACTATTTTCAACAACCCTCCTAAGGCTCCCTTAAAGAAGCCTGTCAAAATCATGTCTACTCAGAAGATCTCTCCTATCATCATCACTGTTCTGGGGCCTCTCCCTTATACATCCGACAAAGTTGTCCCATGGCACTATGGGGCATATATTTATGTGCTTGGAGTTAAACAAGAGTTTGATACTAATATCGGCGTCAGTAACATCACCGGGCCTGCCAAAGTTACTCGCATTGGTAGGCTGTTCTCACCAGATATTGCGCCACCAGCTATTCAGAAACCTCGTGTCATCACACCTGCAAGTGTGCCTGCTTCCCTTTCTAATCAAGTTCCTATTTCTACCCCTGCTGCCGAGTCATCTGACGCTCGAGGCAAAGGGATTGCTACTGATTTTCCTGCCCTGACGGAGGCACCAAAGACAACCACTGTTGAAGCTTCCCAGCAAGAGATGGAAGAGATTCTCAAGATTATCAAGAAGAGTGATTTCAATGTTGTTGAGCAGCTGGGGCACACCCCATCAAAGATTTCTATGCTATCACTGTTGTTGTGTTCAGAGGCCCATGCCAAGGCCCTGATTTCCTTCCTGAAGACGGCCCATGTGCCACAAGAGACGTCCACTGATCAATTTACTGATTGTGTGGCCAACTTGACTGCTGATAATGGTTTGGGCTTCTCTGACGCCGATCTGACTGCCAAAGGAAAGAATCATAACGATGCCCTGCATGTCTCCATTGAATGCAGTGGCACTACTCTTGCCCATGTGTTGGTAGACATCGGTTCTTCATTGAATGTATTGCCCAAGAAGGCCCTAGACAGGTTGGATTGTGAGGGTTTGGAGCTCAAGCCTAGTAACATTGTTGTCCGAGCCTTTGACGGTTCGAAAAGGATGGTACATGGGGAAGTTGACATTCCAATTAGGGTTGGTTCTCAAGTCTTTGATTCTACTTTCTATGTGATGGACATCCGACCATCCTATTCTTGTTTGCTGGGTCGTCCATGGATCCACAAGGCTGGAGCTGTGACCTCCACACTACATCAAAAGCTTAAGTACCGGTTAGAGGGAAAATTGTTACAGTTCAGGGGGAGGAAGTATACATGGTCAGCCACCTTAACTCGTTCCGGTACATAGAAATGGATGGGGAATTCATTGAAACCCCCTTTCAACACTTTGAAGAGGTGCCTCAGACACTGGCATCAGCTGAAACTGTGATTGAAGACCCTCCTTTGAAGATGGCTTCCTTAAAGGATGCTCGGGTTGTTATTGAGAAGGGTGAGTGCGCAAATTGGGGCTAACTTCCTGACTTTACTCCAAAGACTGACAAGTTTGGCTTGGGTTTCACTGCAGAGGCTCAGAAGGCTGTTCGTAAGGCAAGGATTGGAAGACCTCATGTGTTCATCACCAATCCGGGGGTAAATGCTATTGAAGACGACGTGGAGGAATCTGAATTCGACAGCTGGATCTACCCAACAACCGATGGTGGACCAAGCAACTGGACTGCCAAATACTTCACACCTATTACTTTTGTCACTCAGTAATGAACTCTTTTGTTTTCAATTTGTAACAAACAATATGTTGAAACTTTTATGGCTCGGTGTCTTACCCGAGGCACCGTAGCTTCATTTGTGAGGGCTTTTGTGTGTCATTTTCATATATCATCAATAAAAACATTGGACATTTGTTGCATTTCAAAATCTTACGCTCCTTTTCTTTCTTTATTATATATTGCAAAACAGCTATATTTACACACACTCACTTATACAGGTTCCAATCCACTCTGGATCTCACTGGTAACAACTCTGCTACTGCCAGTTATGACTTCAAAAATACGATCAACTTAGCCGAAGACGAAGGTGAAGATGATTGCGAAGTGCCTGGTGAGCTTGCAAGACTGCTACTCCAGGAAGAGAGGGCTATTCAGCCACATGAAGAGCCAGTGGAAACGGTAAATCTGGGTACTGAGACAGACAGAAAGGAAGTCAAGATTGGTGCCAATCTAGAGCTCAGTGTGAAACAACGGTTAATTCAGATGCTGCATGACTATGTGGAAATCTTTGCCTGGTCTTACGAAGACATGCCTGGGTTGGATACCGACATTATGGTTCATCACCTGCCTACCAAGGAAGATTGCCCTCCGGTAAAATAGAAAGTCCGCCGTATGCGTCCAGAGATGTCCGAGAAAATCAAAGCTGAGGTTATGAAACAATTTGATGCCGGGTTTCTAGCAGTGACTTCTTACCCTCAGTGGGTTGCCAACGTGGTTCTAGTGCCGAAGAAGGATGATAAGGTCCGAATGTGTGTTGATTACAGGGATTTGAACAGGGCCATCCCTAAGGATGATTTCCCTCTGCCTCATATCGACGTTCTGGTTGACAACACTGCTCAGCATAAAGTATTCTCCTTCATGGATGGCTTCTCCGGTTATAATCAGATCAAGATGGATCCTGAAGACATGGAGAAAACCACTTTTGTTACTCAGTGGGGCACCTTTTGCTACAAGGTCATGCCTTTTGGGTTGAAAAATGCTGGGGCAACCTACCAACGTGCCATGGTTGCTTTATTTCACGATATGATCCACCATGAGATCAAAGTGTATGTCGATGATATGATTGCAAGGTCCCAAACTGAGGAGGAACACCTTGACCATCTACGGAAGTTGTTTAACCGTCTGAAGTTGTACAAGCTGAGGTTGAACTCGAACAAGTGCACCTTCGAGGTGAGATCTGGAAAATTGCTAGGCTTCATCGTAAGCGACAAAGGCATTCAAGTGGACCCTGCCAAAGTGAAAGCCATACAAGAGATGCCAACTCCCAAGACAGAGAAAGAAGTCAGAGGCTTTCTAGGACGGTTGAACTACATTTCCCGATTCATCTCGCATCTAACTGCTACCTGTGAACCAATATTCAAGCTGCTGAAGAAAGATCAGATAGTACGTTGGAACAATGAATGTCAGACCGCTTTCGAAAGAATCAAAGAGTATCTCCAAGAACCACCCATTCTTATGCCGTCGGTTGAAGGGAGACCTCTAATCTTATACTTGACAGTACTTGACAACTCAATGGGGTGTGTGCTGGGGCAGCATGACGAGTCTGGCCGAAAAGAGCACGCCATTTATTACCTTAGCAAAAAGTTTACCGACTGTGAGACCCGATACTCACTACTCGAGAAAACTTGCTGCGCTTTGGTATGGGCTGCTCGCCGGCTGAGACAGTATATGTTGACTCACACTACTCTGTTGATTTCAAAAACGGATCCAATAAAGTACATCTTCGAAAAGCCTGCTCTGTCTGGAAGAATAGCAAGATGGCAAATGATCTTGACGGAATATGACATCCAATACACGACTCAAAAAGCAATCAAGGGAAGTGTATTGGCAGACCATTTGGCGCACCAAGAAGTGAACGATTACCAGTCGATGAACTTTGAATTTCCAGACGAGGATATCATGGTAGTAACTGATTGTGAAGTACCTGGACCGGATGAAGGACCTGAGGAAGGATCCCGATGGTCTATGCACTTTAACAGAGCCTCAAACGCTTTGGGTAATGGTATCGGCGCTGTGATCATATCCCCTAAAGGCACTCATACTCCACTCACCGCCCGACTATGTTTCAACTGCACCAACAACATGGCGGAGTATGAGGCATGTATCATGGGTCTTCAAGCTGCAATTAACTTAAGGATCAAGTTTCTGAGTGTCTTCGGAGATTCCACTCTCGTGATCAATCAGGTCAAAGGCGAGTGGGATACGAAACACCCAAATCTTATTCCTTACAAGGAGTATGTGCTGACATTGCTTCCCCATTTCGAAGAGATAACTTTTGAACATTTCCCAAGAGAGGAGAATCAGTTAGCGGACGCACTAGCTACGATGTCTTCTATGTTCAAAGTCAAATGGGACAACGAGGCGCCCCAGATCATTATTTGGAAATTGGATGAACCTGCACATTGCTGCGATCTCGAAACCGAGGAGGTAACTGAAAAACCCTGGTATCATGAAGTGAAGAGGTACCTTGAAGCTCAAGAATACCCCGAAGGCGCATCTGTTAATGACAAGAAGTTCCTGAGAAGGTTTGCGGCAAAGTTCTTCCTCAGCAATGGCATTCTGTACAAACGAAACCATGATTCGACCTTACTGCGTTGTGTGGATAAGACTGAAGCAGAAAGGATCATGGCAGAGCTACATGAAGGTACCTTCGGAACGCATTCCAGTGGACATACCATGGAAAAGAAAATCCTTCGGGCAGGATACTTCTGGTCCACAATGGAAGCCGACTGTTATCAGCATTCACGAACTTGTCATAAATGCCAGATCTATGCTGATAAGGTGCACATTCCTTCGGTACCTCTGAACATCTTGACAGCACTTTGGCCTTTTGCAATGTGGGGAATTGATATGATCGGCGAGATCCGACCTACGGAATCCAACGGGCATCGCTTCATCCTAGTAGCGATTGATTACTTCACAAAATGGGTCGAAGCAGCTTCCTACGCTACGGTAACCAAGAACGTCGTGGCACGGTTCGTTCGGCACAACCTGATCTGTCGATACGGTGTACTTGAGAAGATCATTACGGACAATGGTACCAATCTTAACAACAAGATGATCACTGAGCTCTGCGAGCAATTCAAGATACAGCACCACAACTCTTCTCCCTACCGGCCGAAGATGAATGGGGCTGTAGAAGCAGCGAATAAGAAAATCAAGAAGATTGTGCAGAAGATGACGATAACCTACAAAGATTGGCACGAAATGTTACCGTTTGCTCTTCATGGGTACCGTACCTCAGCATGGACGTCAACAGGGGCAACTCCCTTTTCTTTGGTCTATGGCATGGAGGCAGTCTTGCCTATTGAAGTCCAGATACCCTCTCTCCGGATAATGAAGGATGCAGGTTTGAGCGAAGATGACTGGATCCAGACTCGAATTGATCAATTAAACCTAATCGATGAAAAGAGACTCACTGCTATTTGTCATGGTCAGACGTACCAAAAACGGATGATCAGGGCATTTAACAAGAAGGTCAGACGACAAGAGTATCAAGTCGGAGACCTGGTAATCAAGCGCATCATTCTTCCTCAAAGTGATCCCAGGGGCAAATGGATCCCTACGTACGAAGGACCATTTGTGGTTAAACATATCTTCTCAGGAGGAGCAATGATTCTAACCACCATGGATGGTGATGACCTTCCTTACCCCGCCAATGCAGACATAGTAAAAAGATACTACGCATGAATTAAGAACCCGCTAGGTTGACGCACCTAGGCAAAAATAAGGGCTTCCCGGCGAACCAAAAGGGTTCAGGCAAAAATAAGGGATGAAATGAAAAATCTGTACACCCGGCAAGTCGAAAACCTGAAAAGGCGGCTTGGGCAAAAATGGGTATCCCGGTGGACTGAAAACCCGAAAGGGCGGTCCAGGCAAAAGTTAGGGATAAAGCATAATACTATGTCTCATTGGATCACCTTGCATCCGGAATTTGGCATCAACTATCGGGCTCAGATGACTCAAATCAATCAGCTTAATCTTCAACTAAGCAGCAAAGTGATGAGACGCTTGAAGACATAAAGGCGATAACAGAGTTAGAACCCAGTGGGATTATTTATCACATAGTTGTTTTGTTTCCTTTTCACAAAATTGTATAAACTCTATTTTTTCTCGGCGGCGTTCTCTTACTAGGACGTCAGCCTCCTGTACATAAAACGCCTATTTATAGGCAAATTTCAAAATCAATACAAGTTCAATTTTTCAGACAAATTACCCATCGTTTTTTCCTTTTTCTGTTTTGTTTTGCAAAGAACGTCCAATGTTCATTTTTGATATATGCATTTGACATTAATTTCTAATCATGAATATTTGCATGCAAAACAAAAGACTAACTACAGATGACATCAGAAACAGGGGCAATAAAGAATTGTCTAAGCGATCTAGTTGCTCTGTCCACCAAGGTACCAAGGTAGGTTCGACTGAAGAATGTAACCAAGTTACCTCAACTCCCCACAGAGTAAGGCAAGATTCAACAATACTCTCCCCAGGCAGAGTTGGTCTCCCGTCAGCCCCGAAAAGGCACAATATTCCCCTAGCAAGTCAGCGATACTCTCCCCAAGCAGAGTTAGTCTACTGTCAGCCTTAAGAAAGTTGGGTATCCCCAGAAGATCTCAACATTCTCCAGCAGAGTATAGACATTCCTCAGCAAGCATCCCCGGCAGTCTTAGTATAAGATTGTTCCCCGGCGGAATACCGACATCCAGTGGAACCATTCCCCAGTACAGTCTGAAAGGTTTCCCCAGGAAAGTTGAATCATCCTCCCCAGCAGATTCTGAAGCTTATCCCCAGTAGATTCTGGAAGCTTATCCCCTGCAGAGTACGAACGCGTCTCTCCCCGACTCTATTCAAAGGTTATTTCCCCACCAGGGTATAACTGGGTTATCCTCAACTAATTACCACGGAAAGATCGTCCTCGGCGAAATTCTTCCTATCCCCAGCGGAGTTCATCAAATTCCCCAACATAACTCATCAGTGAAATCCCCAGCGGAGCTCTCATCAAAATCTCAGCGAAGCATCTCTTCCCACAGAGTAATTCCCTGCAGAGTAATCTCTCCAACAAGTTTATTCCCCAATGGAGTCATCTTCTCCTACCGGTTTATTCTTGCAATCATCATCCCCAGCGGAAGCTAATAACTCTACTCTTCAACATCAGCCCAGGATTCCACAAACTCCCGGCACTCGTCAAGGATTTATTTTCCTAGACAAAAATACATTCATAGACATTTCACATTTCATACATCCTGCTTACATACATGATAAAGTGCATACAACACTATCTCACTTTGAGCATCATGACATCATGCATCTCATACATCATGACATTGCATACAACTAATGTCTTGCCTTTTCAGGAAAAGGTCAATCCAAAGATGTTTACTATCAACTATCACAATTCCATATTCGATACCTGTATCTAGCCAGGGCATATCTGTGAGTGATGGATTGTAGATTCGATACCTGTATCTAGCCAGGGTATATCTGCATGAAGAGTTTGAAGATCAACCCTTGTAACAGGCCAGGAAATTATCTTGCATTCTCAGGTCAGAGGTGTACACCTGTATCCAGCCAGGAAAGCTATCTCTACCAACCTTTTGCAATTCCAGATTCGATACCTGTATCCAGCTAGGGCATATCTGAAGACGAAGAATTCCAGATTCGATATCTGTATCCAGCCAGGGCATATCTGAAGACGACTAATTCCATATTCGATTCTTGTATCTAGCCAGGGCATATCTGTGAGTACTTGATTGTGGATTCGACACATGTATCTAGCCAGGGCATATCTGGATGAATAGTTTAGAGATTCGATACCTGTATCCAGCCAGGGCACATCTGTAAGCAACCTTTTGAAGTTCCGGATTCGATTCATGTATCCAGCCAGGGCATATCTATGAGCGATTGATTGTAGATTCGATACCTGTACCTAGCCAGGGCATATCTGCATGAAGAGTTTGAAGATCAACACCCGTAACAAGCCAGGAAACCATCTTCCTTTCTCAAAGTACGCAAGTTCTCGCTAAGGAATCTCTTACGCGATCAACACTTCCAAATGGCATCTATAAGCCCATTCCCGACAAGGTTCTGTCACGTCTCCAGATGGCATCTATAAGCCCATCCTCCTCTCCACCATCTCTCCAAATGGCATCTGTAAGCCCATTCCCGCCATCACATTGCTGATACTCTACTATGCGAGTGCAAATTTCAGGGCACTCTAGTGTCCAATCTCTTTTTACCCTCGAGTAGCGAAAGGCAAACTTGCCAATCTAACTCTTCAGGTTCAAGAAGATTGAATAGGGGCAACTGTTGTACCCCAAAATTTGCCCTCCCATTTCATCAATATTTTCTCACCACAAGACCCTTGAAGCTCAAGATCAAGTTAGGGTTTGCTCTGCTCAAGACTCCTCCTTGCACTGCTGACCCAAATTAGGGTTTGAGTTTGCACAAAGATGTTTTGACCTAAAATGCCTAAAATGACTTTCATGCTTCATGTTGAACTCACAAGTTTATCCATACCAAGTTTCAAGCCTTGATTCCAATCTTTGCCCAGTCAATTGGACAGTTGACCTAGAAATCAGCTGTATTGGGGAAAAAGTCAACTATGGTCAATTGACAGTCAAACCTCATGATTTTTGACCCTCATCAACATTATGAACTCATATTGACCATTTGATCAAGTTTGGATCATAATTCCACAAGAAATTTGATCAAATCACCAAAAGGGCAAAATGGTCATTTTTAGGGTTTTGACTGCACAAAGGTAATTTTTGACTGTTTGACCTAACCAATGGCAATTCAAGCTCACATGTGGACTCAAGGACTCAATGGCATTGTCTTTACATGTTCAACAAATTCAAAAGATCCCAAATGCACAAGATTGACAGATGAATTTTCCAGTCAACTGAGCCAAATTTGACTGTATACTGAAAAGTCAAACTTTGACTTTTTGGTCAAAATCAAATGCCAAGATTCATTTTTCATCAAGACATGTCAAATTATGAAACTTGTTCATCAAGAAATCAAAAATTACAAATTAGGGTTTAAAATGAAGAATTTTCATAACTTTGAAATTTTCTAAGTTATAAAAATTCCTAATTTTTTTCCTAACTTTGTCCCATCTTTTCATCAAGATGAATTTGGATTCAAACAAAACTCAAAGCATGAAAGTTATAGTCCATTGCAAAATCTACAACTTTGATTCACAAAGTTTCCTCAAAAGAAGCTTGTAGCTCAAGTTACAATTTTTGGAACAAGGGTGCAAAACATTCTTAACTTAGAAAATTTTTGACCTATTTTAGGCAGGATTTTTGCCTAACTTCATGACCACTTTTCACATGCTTCCACTTGGAATTTCAAATTGCATTACAAATATGGATTGTAGTACACATTCCAAGCTTTCCAAAATGTCCAAGAACTTCTCAAACACCCTTGTGGTTAGGGAGAATCGAATTTGTCAATATGGGCAAAAGTCACTTTGATTCATGGCCAAATGCATGTTCATAACGGGAATTTTTGAAATCAGCATGTGCAAGCTAGATTACAGGCCTCTAATCTCATTTACACTCAATAATTAAATGCCAATCCATTGTGTTCTAGCATTATTTTGCTCATTTGGTCATTACAAGAAGAATTAAGCCATAATTAGAAAAAACTTTTTATCTATTCTTGTAAAGAGCAACTTTATGTCAAGTTTACAATCTATGAGGTACAAAGCAAATCTCTGAGGCACAAAGGCATGGACATATCCCACTGATCAAGAACCAACTTTGCAGCATGTTTAGGGGGCCTGCATAAGCTTGTACCCAACTTGGCCTTTTTTGACTTAGAAAAGAAGAAACTTGCATAACTGACCACAACTCACATTGCTGCAACAACTAGCCAAATGATAACACGAAATCGTATCGTTTATTTTCTATGAAATTCGCCCGTTCTGTATTATTTTGACCCGATTAATTCCCGAATATTTCGAGTTTGTCATTACTTTTTGCAGGTATTCATAACTCAGCTCAAAACAGAAGAAAACATGAAACAATGCAAGAAAGCATCGAAAGAACAGAAGAAAAAGATAAATCTGTCAAAGAACTGCATTTTTGTAGCTGTGACGGTCGTAATGTAGCTGCCACGACCGTAAGCCATCTTGAAGAGTGTTACGACCGTAACACAGTGGCCACGACCGTAACACGGGGAAAGACCAAAGTTGCTCGTAACGCTCATGTAACGAACGTAATGCATATATCAGTAAATTGAAGAGTGCAGAACATGGCAAAGCATAACAGAAGGAGTTTCCAAACTCCTTATTTCTCTCCAGTCAAACTCCACGTTCACCACTTCTTCCTCAACTACTCACGTTCCTACATTTTTGGAGATTTTCAAGGAAAGCTTAGTTACAAGTTTTCAAACCAACTGCCAGATTTTATTTTTCTATAAATACCTCAACATTCAACGTTAGAAGTACGGAGTTTATTACAGCTTACTTGTGCGGAAGCTCTGCCAAAATCAAAACCAGTATTATTTCAGTTATTATTTTCCAGCATTTGTTTATTTCAATTCTTTTAATTCCACTGTCCAAATAATAATTTCCAACATCAGGGAATTATTATTATAGTTTAGGATTTATCATTCAAGCCTCAGAATTTGCCATATTCCCGATACCAAGTCCGAGTTTCCGATTTGTGGAAGAAGGATTGAAGTATTGGCTTTACTGTCAGGTTTCTATTTTGCAATTGTATTACATTCCTTTTAATTAATTAATTAATGCATGCTTATTATTTATTATTTATAATGTCCAATTTATATTTGTTTGTTTTTATTTACAGTATGTTTATTATAATTTCTATGGCTAGCTAAACCTTTAGTGTCGGTATGGGATAGTAAGAGACATTAGACATCTGATCAAACTTAGGCTAAAAATTTAATAAACTTAACTCTGGTTATAACTTTTTATGCTTAATAATAAAATCTTTGTTACGAAAGTAAGAAGAGTAAATAGGTTAGATCGAGACCACGAAAGTGTGAGGTTTTTAACCGGATAGCTAAAGTTAGGCATTTGATTTAAATATAGTGAAAGCGCTTTAAACCAAATTAGAATTAATTATGTTTCCAAAAAATACTTCTAAACACTTATAGGCTAGCGAAAGCAGGTATAGGGCTTTAGACGTATAATCCGAGATAAGACCATGAAAGTGTGAGTTGAGGGTTTTTAAACTGATTAATTCTACAGATAAACCAAGTTGACCATCCTTATATGCCTAGGTCCGATTAGATCCTTTAGGTCGACTCTATTGCATACCGACCATTTCATTTTATAATTACTTTAAAATCAATTAATTTACCTTCTTTAATCTTCCCAAAACCAACGTGACAATTTCCGCCTTAGCTAAACCAACCTGTTTTACAACACTAGCGTGATTACAAAGTCCCTGTGGATTCGAAAATCTTTTATTACTACCGCGATAGGCTGTGCGCTTGCAGTTAAGATACCGTCAGACATTAAGTCGATCGCAGACCCCATCAAGTTTTTGGCGCTGTTGTCGGGGACTTTAGTTTAGTCACTAGTGTAATCTGAAAACAACGTTGTCTAGACTAAGGCAACTTTTTATATTTCCCTCTGTTGTATGCCAAACACTCGTTCTCAAAACGAGCCTTTGCATTTACAAATTAACGATATCAAGCGTTACTTAAGATTAAGACGCCGAATTCAAGAATACTGATCTCTCAACAATCTTCCTCCGACTAAAATTCCTGATATCCCGCTATCGGAATCTATCGAAGAATCGACAATGGCTGACGTACCAAATCCGCCTCGCGCTCTTAAGGACTACGCAGTTCCTTCGCAAGCGGAGCCTCACAACAGCATTGCCGCCCCTGCTATCGCTCGAAACAATTTCGAGCTGAAACCTTCGCTTCTATCCGCCGTTCAGCAGAACCAATTTTCTGGATCTCCTACTGACGACCCTAACCTACATCTGTCAGTGTTTGTGCAGTACGCAGACACTGTAAAAGCGAATGGTGTAAACCCCGAGGCGATACAATTGCGCCTATTTCCTTTTTCTTTAAGAGACAGAGCCCGAGCCTGGCTCCAATCCCTTCCTTCAAATTCAATCACCACATGGGATGAATTGAAAAAAGTCTTCTTGGCTAGATATTTCCCACCAAGCAAAACTGCTATGCTTAGAGCTAACATCAACGGATTTAGACAAAAAGATAACGAATCACTTTTCGAAGCATGGGAACGTTACAAGGATATGATTAGACTCTGTCCTCATCATGGTTTAGAAGAATGGCTAATCATTCATACGTTTTATAACGGTCTGTTGTATAACACAAGAATGACTATAGACGCCGCTGTTGGTGGCGCGCTGATGGATAAACCATATGCCGAAGCAAATCAACTTATCGAAAGTATGGCCCAGAACCACTATCAATGGGGAAGCGAAAGAGCTAATGTGGAGAAATCCCAAACCAAAGGTGGAATGTCTGAAGTGAATATCCTGGACCAAGTCAATGCTAAAGTGGAAGCTCTTACCCAAAAGCTAGAAAACCTTACCACTGCTCCTGCAGCTACCGTAGCTGCAGTTGTCCAAACTTGCGATCTATGTGGTCTTCAATCACATCTTGCTCCAGAATGCCCACTTCTAATAGGAGTTCCAGCTGAACAAGAAAACTATGTACAAGGGAACCCTTATAGCAATACCTATAACCCAGGCTGGAAAAATCATCCGAACTTTTCATACAAAAGTAACAACGCGTTATACGCGCCTGTACAAGCTCCTGCCACACCACCCGGTTATCCAAAAGCTATCCCAAATCATCCTGGTAATGTACCTAATGCTCCTAGGAAATCTAACCTAGAAATCATGATTGAACACTTCGTTGCTTCCCAAGCTCAGACTAATAAAGACGTTATGAATCAAAATTTACATACTAATGAGCAGATAAAACAATTAGCTAGCAAGGTTGATGCTTTAGCCACCCATAACAAGATGCTTGAGACGCAAATCTCACAAGTAGCTCAACAACAAGCATCTACTGCGGCACCAGCTGGAATTTTTCCTGGTCAACCACAGCCCAACCCGAAAGGACATGCTAATGCTGTGATACTGAGAAGTGGAAAAGAACTCGACGGACCTGTTGACCCGAGACTAGAAAATCCAGCCATGTACCAAAAGCAGAGCGAGCCGCCTGAACAAGCCAATGAGCCTAAAGAAAAAGAAAAGGAAAGCGAAACACAAGAGGAAGTGGAGCAAGAGAAGCCTTATGTACCTCCACCACCTTATAAACCACCAATCCCGTATCCTCAGAGACTTACAAATTCCAAAACGATGGGCCAGTTCAAGAAATTCGTTGAACTTCTGAAACAACTCAATATAACAATACCTTTTACAGAAGCCATTACTCAGATGCCCTCGTACGCTAAATTTCTTAAGGAAATCCTATCCAACAAGAAGAAGATAGAGGATAACGAAACAGTTACACTCACTGCCGAGTGTAGCGCGATCATTCAAAACAATATGTCTCCTAAGCTAAAAGACCCAGGTAGTTTCTCTATACCTTGTAATATTGGAAAATTTGTCATAGACAAAGCTCTATGTGACTTAGGAGCAAGCATTAGTGTCATGCCCTTATCTATCTGCAAAAAGCTAGAGATGGGAGAACTCATACCCACGAAAATGTCCGTCCAATTAGCCGACCGATCGGTTAAATACCCTGTAGGTATACTGGAAAATGTTCCAGTTAGAATAGGTCAATTCTATATCCCTACAGATTTTATCATCATGGACATAACCGAGGACTCAGTTACCCCTATCATACTAGGAAGACCATTCCTAGCCACAGCTGGAGCTATAATTGATGTAAAAAAGGGCAGATTAACATTCGAAGTCGGAGAGGAAAAAGTGGAATTCATCCTCACTCAATTTCTACAAGCACCCGCCATGAATGACACATGTTATTTACTCGATATTATAGACGAGTGCGTGAGAGAAATGGAAGTTGAACAAACCACATATTCCGAAATAAAGAAAATTGAAACCCCTCTGATATTCGAAGACGACAATTGGCGAGAACCATATAAAGATGACAGTCTAAGCGAAAGTCTAGCACTTACACCCGATCATATGCCATGTTCCAAGAAACCAAAACTAGAATTGAAAGTTCTACCTAAAAATCTACGATACGAATTCCTTGATACTGAACAAACGCAACCTGTAATAGTGAATTCCAGTTTAGAACGCTCGAAACTCAGAAACTTTTAGACGTTCTAAGGAAATACCCTACTGCGTTAGGTTACAACATATCAGACTTAAAAGGAATTTGTCCTTCAATTTGTATGCACCGTATTCTATTAGAAGAGGATTGCAAAACCTCTCGAGAACCTCAAAGAAGAATCAATCCGATTCTAAGCATTGTAGTCAGAGATGAAATCAAAAAGCTAATGGAAGCTGGAATTATATACCCGATCTCCGACAGTAAATGGGTTAGCCCAGTGCATGTCGTACCTAAGAAAGGAGGTGTCACTATCGTGAAAAACGCACAAGGCGAATCGATAACACAAAGAGTAGTTAGTGGACACAGAGTGTGCATTGATTATCGAAAACTGAACAAAGCTACTCGGAAAGACCATTTTCCTTTACCCTTTATTGATCAAATGTTAGAACGATTAGCCAAACACTCCTACTTCTTCTATTTAGACGGTTATTCCAGATTTTTCCAAATCCCGATTCACCCTGATGATCAAGAGAAGACTACATTCACGTGTCCCTATGGAACGTTCGCGTACAAACGAATGCCATTTGGATTATGTAATGCTCCCGCAACTTTCCAACGATGTATGATGGCCATCTTTGCAGATTTCATTGACGACATCATGGAAGTGTTTATGGACGACTTCTCTGTGTGTGGACAAAGCTTTGAAGGATGTCTGTCTAATTTAGAAAGTATTTTAGAATGATGTGTGAAAGTAAACCTTGTGCTCAACTGGGAAAAATGCCACTTCATGGTCAGAGAAGGAATCGTACTTGGACATGTTATTTATAATAAAGGAATTGAAGTTGATAAAGCTAAGATAGAAGTGATTAAAGAACTCCAACCACCAAAGACCGTTCGAGAGATACGAAGTTTTCTAGGACACGCTGGTTTTTACCGACGCTTTATTAAAGATTTCTCGAAAATTACAAAACCACTTACCGGTCTATTAATGAAGGATGCTGAGTTCATATTCGATGACGATTGTCTTAAAGCTTTTGAAACCCTTAAAGCCTCACTTATTTCTGAACCAATCATGCAACCGCCCGATTGGAGGTTACCTTTCGAAATCATGTGCGATGCAAGTGATTACGCTGTCGGCGCAGTTCTTGGACAAAGGAAAGATAAGAAACTTCACGCAATTTACTACGCCAGCAGAACGCTAGACTCAGCTCAGATGAACTACGCCACCACTGAAAAAGAACTCTTAGCCGTGGTCTTCGCGCTTGACAAATTCTGTTCTTACCTGGTAGGAGCGAAAATCATCATTTACACGGACCACGCTGCTATCCGATATTTACTTGCCAAGAAAGATGCAAAACCCAGACTCCTCCGATGGATCTTACTTTTACAAGAATTCGACTTGGAAATTAAAGATAAGAAAGGAACCGAAAACGTCGTAGCGGATCATTTATCCCGTTTAGAAGGTATAAAACCCGAACAAGTGCCAATTAACGACGATTTTCCGTATGAACATCTGATAGCACATATGATAGGCGACCTAGCTCAATTAAATTTAAATAAACCAGAAGCTAAAGAAGTCGTGGAAGCCATCGACATGACCATAGGATTGTCTTGGTATGCTGACATCGTTAATTATTTAGCTGTCAGAGCGCTTCCACCTGACTTAACTTACCAACAGAAAAAGAAATTCTTCCATGATCTCAAGAGTTACTATTGGGACGAACCACTTTTATTTAAACGAGGACCTGATGGAATTTTCCGCCGATGTATACCCGACAAAGAAATAGAAAACGTCATTTCCCATTGTCATTCATCTCCTTATGGCGGACATACTAGCACCTCTAAAACGTGTGCCAAAATTCTCCAAGTCGGCCTTTTCTGGCCTAACATGTGGAAGGATGTCCACGTCGCCGTTAAAAACTGTGACCGATGCCAACGCACCGGTAATATCTCAAGACGCGACGAAATGCCTCAGAAAGGAATACTTGAAGTGGAAATCTTTGACGTTTGGGGAATAGATTTTATGGGACCTTTCCCATCTTCTTTTGGAAACAAGTTTATACTCGTCGCTGTCGATTATGTTTCAAAATGGATCGAAGCAATAGCTTCTCCTACAAATGACACACGAGTAGTGATAAAGCTTTTCAAGAATATAATTTTCCCGCGTTTTGGTGTTCCCCGACTTGTTATCAGTGACGGTGGATCTCATTTTATTTCGAAGATATTTGATAAATTACTATCTAAATATGGAGTGAACCACCGCGTAGCAACACCTTATCATCCGCAAACTAGCAGACAAGTCGAAGTTTCGAATAGAGAGATTAAACAAATATTAGAAAAACCATCACGATATCTCGAAAAGATTGGTCATCCAAGCTTAACGAAGCCTTATGGGCTTATAGAACGGCCTACAAGACTCCTATCGGAACTACACCTTTCAAACTTGTTTACGAAAAATCATGTCATCTCCCGGTAGAATTAGAGCATAAAGCTTATTGGGCGATAAAGACACTCAATATTAATTACACTGCTGCTGGCGAGAAACGAATCCTCGATTTACATGAACTGGAAGAATTAAGACTAGACGCTTACGAAAACGCTAAAATATACAAAGAACAAACTAAAAAATGGCACGATCAGCGTTTATCGCGGAAAGAATTTAGTGTGGGAGATGTCGTACTTTTATTTAATTCTAGACTTAGACTCTTCCCTGGGAAACTTAAATCTAGATGGTCCGGTCCTTTCGAAATTACAAGCGTTTTCCCTAGCGGAGCGGTAGAAATCAAGGATAGAAATAGCGCCCCGTTTATTGTAAACGGGCAGCGGTTAAAACAATATCATTGTATAGATGATAAAGATTATAAGAATAAGCTTAAACTCGTAGAACTGCTACCTATTTCTCCCGACTAATCTTTCACTAAGTATTTCGTCAGGCTTATGACGTTAAAAACAACGCTTCATGGGAGGCAACCCATTTTATTTATTTTTACCTGCTATTTTGTTTATATTATTTGTTTTTGCTTGCTATATAAGTATTTTTCATTTTTTAAAAAACCTTTATGAAACTGCTGCTGATTTCAAAACAATTTTACTTGCCACAGGATTTATGAATAGTCTTTTTCTCTTTACTTTCTCCTCTACTCTGTTTCCCCGCTTTGTTTTTGCTATGGCTCCTCCACAGAACTTTATGGAAACCACCTTTAGAGGTAGAAACCAACGAAGAAGATTTGAGGCTTTGTCTCAGCGAGACATCAGTTTAACCTTGTATCATGATGAACCCACTATGGACTCTTTAGGCATTACTGACAGTGTTTACTACATGTTTAACTAGTTGGGATGGGAGAAAGCCCACCTGAAAAATAGGTTCGTCACTTACCGAGAGCTTACCCTTGAGTTCTTGAGTTCTCTAGTTTACATCCCTGAACACGGTGTTGGAGCCCGAAAAGGAATCATTACCTTCAGAATTTTTGGTATTGAGTTCACCTATAACCATATGGACTTAGCTGCTTTATTAGGATTCCCCAGCGGACCCTTAGCTTTTACTACCCCTGAGGCCGATATATTGGATTTTGAGCTGGATTACTTCTGGGGTACTTTAACCGGAAACTATCACCCTGACCCAGAAAGTATGGATAATAATGAGATACATAACCCAGCCATCCGTTATTTCCATAGGATTCTTGCCCACACTCTGTTTGGAAAAGAACAAAATCAAAATGCTGTATCCAAGGATGAATTATCTATGCTTTATTGTATGAACCTAGGACGCCCTATCAATGCTGTCCCACTCCTGATGAAGACCTTTACCCGCATTAGTGAGGACCCTAATGTTCTTGTCAGTGTGGGAGGATTAGTTACAATGATTGCACATGCTCTTGGACCTCGTTGCCAACTTAATAACTGTGCACCATTTGGATCAATTAGGCCTATGAATATTAATTTCTGTTTTAACAACCGGATAATAGGAAATTTAGGCCCTGCACCTTATGATTACCTGATCAGAGACGAAGTTGTTACTCTTTTTACCCTCCCGAACCATGCCCGAATAAGTGTCCACAACCGTGAAAATTGGTTGTACGAATTGAATCCACCTGATCATCCTTCGACACCAGAAACACCACAATCATATTTTGTTGCTAATAATTTCATGTCTGAAAACGAAACAGATCCTGAAACTCCTCCTGGTTACCATGACTTTACAAATATGGCTGAAGCAAAAGTAGCCCCTGACCAAGGAGAATATACTACACAATTAAACACCATTCTGACCACTTTGGATGCTTATAAAACTGACATTGATGGAATAAAGAATGAATTGAAGACTATGCGTTTGGATCTTATTGGTTTAACTGACATCTCGGTGAAACAATTCTATAACATCACCCAAGCTTTGGAAATACTAAAAGAAAAGATTGGATGAAGCAGTTTTTAGTTTCTTAGTTTTTCAGTTTTTCAATTCTTTGTTTTTAGATTTTTTCCATTCTTCTTTGTTCTTAGTTAGTTTCAATTTTTTGTTAAATTACTGCATTTCAATTTACAAGTCATTTATTTTCTGTCAAAAAGAACAAGTTACTCAATTTGAATTAATGCAATGGTTTGTTTTCAATTTTAAACTTACAATCATTATGTTGCTTACAATGTTTTATGGTTTTCTACTATATTGCGAATTATATATGTTGGATTATATGTTGGAAAAAAATTAATGTTGTGTTTATGTTGGAATGCCTGAGATGTTCTGCTGCTATAAAAATATACTTTGTGCAATTGTATTGTGTTCTGTTCTATGAAAAACCAAAACTTGTAGCTGCCACGATCGTCATCCACCCCCCCCCCCCCTACGATCGTAACGCGCCTTTCAGAGTGTTACGCTCGTCAGCCAGGTGTTACGACCGTAACACGGGTTACATCAGTAACCCTGTTAGCAGAACGTTCCCTTTTCCTGCACCTTTCTCTCTTCTTCTTCCATAACTCCCCATTAACCCCATTCAACCCAAAATTAATCCCTATCAATTTTCAAACTTCCACTACCTCCTTCCACCATATATACGTCCATTACCCGTATCATCTTCTCATTCTCTCATTCACCAACCAAGACCCATTTTCACTCGAACACTCTTGCATGCAAATGGAAAACAATCTCCAACCCATTCCTGGCATTACCCTACGAAATGGCGAAGCAGGTGAAACTCAGCGGACACGGTTCCTAAAGTTCCAACACCGAGGCATCCACCCTACGAGGTTCGTCGACACTGACTGCCTCTGAAACCTCGGGTTGCTTGAAAGTGTCCAACACCTATTACAAAATGTCAACCTTTGGACGCTATGTAGCCAGCCACAACCAACGTACGAGACTCTCATCCTTGAGTTTCTCAGTTCATTTTGCTACATTACTCCAAACGGTGCAAGAAATCAACTTACCGGTGTGGTAAGGTTCTGCATTTTCAGCACCGAATACGAATTCCCTCAGAATGCATTCGGTCGCCTGCTAGATTTCTGTACCGACGAAGGCGCTCACCTACGTGTGCCTGGCACTTTACATGAGGAATCTTTCAACCTGTGGCATAGCTTGACCAATAATCGGGCTGATTCATACGATCACCTAAATGCCACCCAAATCCACAACCCCGCCATTCGCTACTTCCACCGCATCTTATCCAACACAATCTTTGCAAGGGATAGCAACCACAAGCTCAACTCAAAGGAGCTATTTTTCATGCATTGTGCATTCTCGGGTCAGAAAATTAATGCCGCACCTTTCCTCCTGGCTCATATTCACTCCATCTGCACCAGAGGCGGCAAACCTTTCTATTTCGGAGGGCTTGTCACTTCTCTTGCTTTAGCACTAAACCATGGTGACACCCTTGTTCATCTGCCAGCCCGACCACCGGTTCTGCTTACTTTGGATCATTGCAAATCGGCCCACCTCATCCACGAGCGGGACGACGGAAGATTTCATCCAGTGATACAAAACTGAGTTTACACTAACATTGTTTTGCCTTGCAGGGACCGAATCGACCCTCAGAACCGAGCCAACTGGCTATTTAACCCTGAAGGCCCTGCTGCTGCTCAAGAAGAACCTCATGTCGGCCCCGCTGATGAGATGCAGGAAGAACTGGATCGAGATGTTCCCGCGCCTGACATTCCTGAGTCATCCTCTTCTGCACCACCTCCTTTTACTATGGAGGACGTCCTTAGAGCCCTCCATCAGCAAAATCAGATGGCTGTAGCTCTTGAAAGGAAGAATCAGGAGCGTTTCGACGCCTTACATCAGCAAAATGTCCAACTCTTGAGTGGTCAACGGTCGACGAATGAAAGGCTTGATGACGTGCTATGCGAGCTTAATGCTTTGAGGATGGATGTTACATCTCTTGGACCCCAGGACACTGACCCTGAAGCTACTCCTTCCAGAAGGTCACGAACCCGAAGCCGCCGTGGTCGCCAGTAGTTTTTCCTTTTCTTGTTGTTTTCCTTATTTTTCCGATGTACTTTTCATTTAACCTCGCCATTATATCATAACATTGAGACAATGTTTGATATAGTGTGGGAGGAGTACTGCATTCTTAATTTCAGAACGAGTAATTTCATTTCTATTTCAGTTATATTTCGTTATTTCATTTTCTCCCCGTTTTATTTAGCCATACCAAAATTTTTCGCCTTTTATATTCGCATAACCGTTAGTTACCTACTTTAACTGAAATCTTAGTTAGAAGGCCGAGAGCGATCCAACGAGAACTATACGATTATGACACCTTCGGCTCTCTACTTACGCGAATCGTCTCCATTTTCGTTATACCGATACTTTGAGTTTTAAGTCTTAAATTAGCCCCTAGTAGTTTATATTAGCAGTCAGCACCAGTCTTAACACAATCTACGTGGAAAGTCGATGAACATAAGTGGATGATCTTGCAAATTGATTTAAATAGAATGTTACATGATTTAAGGAAATAGATATTGCACCAATTAAATTGGGCGATCCTCACCCGATCGTTTAATCCAACGGATGCAAAAGCTTCTACTAAGTAACATAAGAATTCATTGTCTAGGTGGTTCGGAAGCATCTGGTACTGAACTCGGTAGGGCAGACTACGGTTTGATCCCCCGCATCTTGCAATTGGATAAAAGAGGTTGCCACATAATTGTGCCAGAAATCGTCGTGTTTTGATCAGAACCACTAACCGTCTATTCCACTACGTGCGTGCAAGGATAATGGGCTTAATGTGATTGCGCAAGAACGAAACCGGGTGAAATATGAACGAGAAACCTTGAGTTGAATTATAACGGTATAATTGGACGTTTCATTTAAAACGGATAGTCGTCGACTAGCTTGTTGCTTGTGTCATTTACGTATCGTTGTGGTTTCATTCGATTTTCTCGGCCGAACTAACTTAGGATTTCTTGCAATTATTTGAAAACGAAAGGTATACTAGTTATGTGCGTTTATAAAAACTTGTCCGATATTTTTAATTTGATTGTTTTGCTTTAGGACAAGCAAAGGTTTAAGTACGGGGGAGTTTGATAACACGAAATCGTATCGTTTATTTTCTATGAAATTCGCCCGTTCTGTATTATTTTGACCCGATTAATTCCCGAATATTTTGAGTTTGTCAATACTTTTTGCAGTTATTCATAACTCAGCTCAAAACAGAAGAAAACATGAAACAATGCAAGAAAGCATCGAAAGAACAGAAGAAAAAGATAAATCTGTCAAAGAACTGCATTTTTGTAGCTGTGACGGTCGTAATGTAGCTGCCACGACCGTAAGCCATCTTGAAGAGTGTTACGACCGTAACACAGTGGCCACGACCGTAACACGGGGAAAGACCAAAGCTGCTCGTAACGCTCATGTAACTAACGTAATGCATATATCAGTAAATTAAAGAGTGCAGAACATGGCAAAGCATAACAGAAGGAGTTTCCAAACTCCTTATTTCTCTCCAGTCAAACTCTACGTTCACCACTTCTTCCTCAACTACTCACGTTCCTACATTTTTGGAGATTTTCAAGGAAAGCTTAGTTACAAGTTTTCAAACCAACTGCCAGATTTTATTTTTCTATAAATACCTCAACATTCAACGTTAGAAGTACGAAGTTTATTACAACTTACTTGTGCGAAAGCTCTGCCAAAATCAAAACCAGTATTATTTCAGTTATTATTTTCCAGCATTTGTTTATTTCAATTCTTTTAATTCCACTGTCCAAATAATAATTTCCAACATCAGGGAATTATTATTATAGTTTAGGATTTATCATTCACGCCTCAGAATTTTCCATATTCCCGATACCAAGTCCGAGTTTCCGATTTGTGGAAGAAGGATTGAAGTATTGGCTTTACTGTCAGGTTTCTATTTTTCAATTGTATTACATTCCTTTTAATTAATTAATTAATGCATGCTTATTATTTATTATTTATAATGTCCAATTTATATTTGTTTGTTTTTATTTACAGTATGTTTATTATAATTTCTATGGCTAGCTAAACCTTTAGTGTCGGTATGGGATAGTAAGAGACATTAGACATCTGATCAAACTTAGGCTAAAACTTTAATAAACTTAACTCTGGTTATAACTTTTTATGCTTAATAATAAAATCTTTGTTACGAAAGTAAGAAGAGTAAATAGGTTAGATCGAGACCACGAAAGTGTGAGGTTTTTAACCGGATAGCTAAAGTTAGGCATTTGATTTAAATACAGTGAAAGCGCTTTAAACCAAATTAGAATTAATTAAGTTTCCAAAAAATACTTCTAAACACTTATAGGCTAGCGAAAGCAGGTATAGGGCTTTAGACGTATAATCCGAGATAAGACCATGAAAGTGTGAGTTGAGGGTTTTTAAACTGATTAATTCTACAGATAAACCAAGTTGACCATCCTTATATGCCTAGGTCTGATTAGATCCTTTAGGTCGACTCTATTGCATACCGACCATTTCATTTTATAATTACTTTAAAATCAATTAATTTACCTTCTTTAATCTTCCCAAAACCAACGTGACAATTTCCGCCTTAGCTAAACCAACCTGTTTTACAACACTAGCGTGATTACAAAGTCCCTGTGGATTCGACAATCTTTTATTACTACCGCGATAGGCTGTGTGCTTGCAGTTAAGATACCGTCAGACATTAAGTCGATCGCAGACCCCATCACCAAAACAAACTTTGCACACACTTTTCCCTTGATCCAACTAACCTAAAGCACGAATCAATCAGAGTTCAAACCTTCTCATTCATCAAAACACAGTTTTGTGGCAAAACAGGGCACCTGCTGCAGATTGAGGTCCACAACTCAATCCATTCGTGCGCCTTGGCCAAAACCAGTTCAAACACACTCCCTACCACCCATACAAACTATCCCAAGCATTGGACACGAACTGTAACATCCCTAACATCATTTGCCATTTTTAGTTTTCAACTCTGCAGGTGAACTTCCATAGCTCGATTCAGCTAGTTTCAGAGCAAGCTAGAGGTTGGAAAAGCATCCCTGAACTTCAAGCAAGCTATACAAGTCCTCATATTGCATTGAAAACACCTCCATTGTCATACACGAATCAAGCTGAACAGGTAAGTTTTTGAACTTCTATCTCTCTATCCAGGCATATCTAGGCTTAGGTTTGTGAAGAAGTCATGCTCTACTCATGGCCCTGAAGCTATCCATGTCATTACTTTTCATTTATATTGTGTGTTAAGAGAATTTTGAAACTGAATATCTGAAAAAAGCTAGGTCAGGAATTGGGGGAGAAGAAATTCTCTCTCATTCCTGAGAGTTAGAACATTTTTTTATATATTTGAAATCGTGGCTTCAAGCTCTACAAGTTTCATGTTTTAAGATTTGTCAAAAGATCAAAGAATCAGGATGTTTGAACAAGGTGTGAATGGCGCGCGTTTTTGACAGAAGCTTGGATGGAGGTTGAAGAAGCCTCTTTGGGTTGGGCTTGTGTTGTTCTTTCTATTTGCACCACCTTTTCACACATACACCCCCTTGGCCCATTGTG
Source organism: Vicia faba (assembly GCA_948472305.1). NCBI lineage: Eukaryota > Viridiplantae > Streptophyta > Magnoliopsida > Fabales > Fabaceae > Vicia > Vicia faba. Next base: position 370,571,210 of record OX451735.1, read on the forward strand.
CTTTATTTTTATCATTTTTGATTTTTTCTTTTTATTTCTGATTTGTTATTTTTTGCCAAAATATAAAAAATATTAAAAACATTTTTTCAACCATTTTTGCATTTTATTTGAATTTTATTTGTTTTATTTGAGTTTGTACATATAAATAACATATATATCCTTTTATTTAAAATACTAAAAATAATACTAATACATTTTTATTTTCTGATTTTATTTTATTTTATATCTTGAAAACATTTTCTAAAAAAATATACTTTTTTTTGTAAATAATAAATATTTTATTTTTTGTATATATTTAATATATTTAGTAAATAATATAAACACTTATATTTATTAGAATATTTAGGATAAAAATACAAAAATAATACATTTTTATTTTTATTAATATTTGACCTCAAAAATACTTTTTTTTTACAATATACTTCCTTTTATTTATTTTTTGTACATAGTTAATAAATATTATATATATTAAATAATAAATACCTTTTATTTAGCAAAATTAGGGTTTTTGCCCTAAACATGAAAATATCCAAATTAACTTTTTTATTTATTTTTATTTCACTTGTAAATAAAACATACACTTACACAAAAACATTTACACATACACATTGCTTTATTCTTATACATCTTTACATTTACATTTGCGCAATTCGATTTGGTTGTAAATATTGGACACTACTCTCTTATTAAGTCTCATCCCCATTTGAACATTTGTACCCCCATCCCCATGATTACTTTGTAATAATTTAGGACTTTAAATTCCGCACTTTAAAGCTTTCTAAGTATGCCATGATAGACTTAGGGTTTTGTATGCAAAAATCAACCAAACAAATAGCTTGACCTAACAAAAGACAAAAAAAGCATGAAAATGGACAACACCAATCACACTTGCACCCCTAGGATTACTCCATTTGTTGCCTTCAATAATGGGCCATGTTGCATGTTGGGTGTCTTTGGCAAAACAAAACAATTCAAATGATCATAGTCCCTCGATGACGCTTTCGAAAGTTGCCTAAAAATGATCAAGTCCCTTAAAGGAAAAATTGCCCAAAGACACTTGGCACTATTGCAATCATGGTCTAAACGATGACCCGCGCCCGTCCCATTCACATCCTAACACAAGATTGTCCACCAAATACAATGGTGGAACAAAATTGTTAAAAGGGTTAAAACATAGAGGAAACCTTTGAGTAAATTTAGGAGTAGACAAACTCTTAGTTACTTGATCAAACTTGCAAAAACACTTGCCTACTTTTCAAAACCACACATCACAACACACTTTCAAAAACAACTTTCAAAAACATTGAAAACTTTTCAAAAGACAAACACCTTTGTATACATCCAAACATGGGTCATTACAAAGGTTGCCACAACAAATGGCCTCTTTTCAAAACATTTTCAAACCCACACACAAAGCACCATTTCAAACAATTGAAAATCAAGGCAAGTTGATCTAAGCAAGTAACTAAGAGCCCATGGATAACCATGGATAGAAAGGGTGCTAATACCTTCCCTTTCTATAATCTACTCCCTGAACCCAAGAAAACATCTCAAAGGTTTTTGCTGTGCTTTTTAACCTTTCCTTAGGATAAAATAAAAAGTCGGTGGCGACTCTTGCTCAACCGAAACATTTGCGAAAACAAACGCAAAACCTCAAGTCAGTTCTCCCACTGTATCACAGAAGGTATCTGCACAAAGCTGATTCGGATAGTATTTCTACGCACGGAAGCCATAATCTGCAAAACAGAACAAAGATAAATTCTCTTGGTCTTTGAAATGGTTAGTGTAATGAAGCATGAATATCGTGTTATGATGCATGATGTCATGATAAACCACAGGTATAGCTAACACAGGTATTGCAAACACAGTCAAGTCCCACAAAGCCCTTAGGTTTAAGGCTTGCATGAGGTCAAAGGTAATACCCTCTTGAAGTTAAGTTGGTTTCAAACCCGTCCTAGAAAAAGTAACCGGGTTCTAGAGGATCTCAATATCACTGACCATCCTTTATCGGTCATGGTTTCAGCTCACGCAATCTTTTCTTGCGGCCGAAATATTTCGAAATTCTGGTCTCAATGAGTGTAGCATCGAGTATCAACCAGTTCTCAGCTCTACACCGAGGTCGGCTATCTCACTACTTTCTAATGGTCAAGTTGGGAAATTAAAGGTTCTAAGGTCAATTGATGCTTCACGACACCATGCAGCAGCCCTATATTCTCCTCGTTTCACCACAAGGGATACCGGTACCAACGTAGCCACTACTTCAACCGTATCGGTCTATGCCATACAGTTCCCTCACAGTCTATTGCTACTTACCTAAAAGGTATTCCCTAGATCCGGGTGTAGGATCTATAGTAACCCCAAATAAAACCCTCAAAAATAAAGCAAACAAAGCAATCAAGAGAAGCAATTTAAATGATCTAGATCCTAAGGTATACCCCACTTATTACTCCCCAGCAGAGTCGCCAGTTCTGTGATACGGTGGCAGAACCGACTGTTTAATACTGGTTTGCATTTTGTGTTTTGTTTTCGCAAAATGTCGCGGTAAGCAAGAGTCGCCACCGACTTTTATTTCATCCAACAAAGGAAAAGGAAAAAAGTACAGAAAAAAATCCTTTTTCAAGATATTCTGAGTACGGGGGGTAGATTATAGAAAGGGAAGGTGTTAGCACCCTTTCTATCCATGGTTTTCCATGGGCTCTTAGGTACTTGCTCATTTTTTAAATTGCTTGTGTGTGCTTTGTTTTTTTGAGAAATGTTTTACTTCGTGATAACCCTTGTATCAGTCCTCAAGGGTGTGACGAAGTTGTTTTGAAAATTTGTTTGAAAAGTGTAAGTGTGAAAAGCTTTGATTTAAACAGTAAATCAAAAACCTAAGTTAACTATTACAAACCCTGAACAGTTACAAAATATGGCAAAATAATCAACAAGCATGCAGTGTTGACTTTGAGGTGTATGGTGGTCCCTTGCTATCTGGGCGTCAGATCTGATGGCACGCTGGATCAAAGAATGGATGTTTGATGGAGCATGATGGGCGCTTGAATTTACGAAGCACTTGATTGGCTGACTGAAAATAACATAAGTGAAAACGCTGAGATCTGGGGATCAAACTCAGGTCCTTATACTCAAATCCAATACCACGCTGCCAACTGAGCTACGCGTTCTTATTGTTAGTGCAAGGGAAACAAAATATATTATTTAACAAATAAATGGATTACTGAGTGAACCAAAAAACGCGCCAGTTTTATAATGGCCCAATATTGCTGGGACACGTTATCTTCGTCTTCCTCCTCTATCGTTTTAGACCTTGGCACTTTTACCTACAGCAGTTTTGCTGTAACTACAAACATGTTCATCTCCAAAATTTCACACGAGCAAGATTAATGAAAAGTACTGGTACCAATCAACTCGTCTCATCCTCACGAGCATCATGGTACCAGAATCAAGTCCTAATTTTTCCTGCATTGAAAAACCCTAAACAAGAACAAAAAACCCTAACAATGGCAATATCAGGTACATGCATCAAAAATGAAATCGAATGGCATGGTTAGCTTGCAAACATGATGACAAACACGAATATAACAACCAAAAGTGATAATGATGCAAGAATTGTTATAATCGAATTACAAAAATGTGTCAAACCGTGTGAGGTGTAGCGCACGTTTCTGGGTGTTTTGAAGCTTGCAAAGGGTGTTGTTAGCTTCCTGAGATGTCTAGCAAGCGATTGGGATCACTAGGATGGCTTGAGATAGCCTGTGGAATGAAAACCAACTCCCACTTTTCTTTGAATTTTTCATTTTTGTTATGTCCTTTACACGACCTCTAACCCTTGTTTTTTGATCTGGAAAGCTTCATTATATAACCTAGAATGAATTAGGTTAACAAACTTGGCATGAATCTTTGCATTTATCCAAGATTTGATTTGATTTTCAAGTTGTATGATATGTTCCTATTTTGAGCCAAATCATGCCTTTCTTGTATCAATTTCCCTTGATTCAAATTGATCTTGTAAACTCAGCATATCTTGATTGCTAATCTGTCAAAAAACAAATCAAATCAGATCTTTATTAATTTTCATCATTTATTTGATTTAATCCACTTTTTAATCAATGAAAAATCAAAATAAATTGAAAAATGAATACATAATGGGTGAGTGAACATTTGAGTCGTGGACCACATTATAATTGAGGTGCAAGCATAAAATGTTAGGCCCATTTAGCAAAAAATGCAAATTTGAGCACATTTGATTTTTGGTAATTTTGCAAAAATGGTCAACTTGGCCAATGCATAACTCTTTCAATTTTAAACCTAGAGAGATTTTCTTGGACTTTTTAGAAAGCTTAGGATGTCCTCTAAACAACCCTTTTTGTTTCATCTCAATTGAGTCTTCCATGTTCATGTATGAAGCTTTGACCCAAAAGGTGTTTTTCTTGACTTTTCAAAAGGACCTATAATGTCAAAATTTATATCTTTTTGAGAGTGCATATTATGGACTTGGGAGATGAAGATGAATTGTAGGTAATTTCATCCTATTCAAAATGAGCTTTGGATGGGTCATTTTTGATGAAGTATGAGAAAGTTATGCTTGGTCAAAGTTGAGTTGACTTTTCCTACAAAACCCTAATTTAGAAACTTTTGGGTTTTGTTGAATTGTGCGCAGTCTTTGAGGAATCATGATCAACCCTTTATAAAATGATGAATCATACTTAAAAATGAGGATGTTGACCAAAAATCTTGAAGTTTGACTTTGTGTGGGCTACAGTTGACTTTTGACCTAACACAGTTGATTTTTAGGCATTTGAGCAATTGACTGAGCAAACTTCCTCTGCAAGGGTTGAAACTTGACATGGATGATCTTGAGAACATATTAGGACAATGGTGAGAATTTGAGTCCTTTGTGGTTCACACATCTTGATGAAGATTGAAACCCTAATTTGAGGTATACTGCCTTAGGAGAGAGTTTGTCTGGTCAACTCTTGAACTTCCTTGAGCAATTTGGTGACCTCACTTGCCATGTGTTGAGAAATATGGGAGGGAAAATTTTGGGGTACAACATTGAGGAAAAATTAGGTTAAGTATAAAATTAAACCCTAATTCTAATTATTTTGAATTATAATAAAAAGTCATTTAATTACCCTAATTTAATCTAATTAATTAATTAATGAAATTTTTACGAAAAAAAAGATTTTTGATGTTTTTATGACTTTTTGATTAAATAAAAAAATATGATAATTTTGTTTTGTGTTATTAAAAAACATAATTAATAAATAATAAGAAAAATAATTAAAATAAAAAGATTAAGAATTTGGGCCTCCATAAGCACCCAGGGGGTGTGTTTTTGAATTTTGTTAGGCCCATTAGGGCTAGGCCCAATCCTGTGCTAGATCCTGTGTTGGCACACTCGGAAGGTGCACCATGGTCTCTCCTTGTATTGAACATTGGATCTGCCTTGGCAACGATCCAGTGGCTGAATCAATGAGGCGCGTGATGGATGTTTGCTCATGAGGCGCATGAGATCCTGTGTAGAGTGTTAAGAAAATAAATAAAATTCTGGGACCTGGGATCGAACCCAGGTCCTTCCACTCATTCCATGTTTGCACTGCCATCTTTGCTACGCTTCTTAGTTATTATGATAATAACATTAAAACATAATATGTGAAACAGAATGGATGAGCTGGAAAACACGCGTGAAATTCAAATGGGCCAGTGGGGTGGTGACAAGTCATCGTCTTCTTCCCTGTCCGTCGTTTTAGATCTCATATCTATACCTACGGACAAAACTCCATAGTTATACACATGCAAGCTTCAAAAATTCACATGATGCACAATAAATCAATTCTAACTATACCAATCAATTCATCCTGGTCTCACGAGTATCATGGCATTAGTTTCTTGGCATAATTTCACCTATACAGAGAAGCCCCAAAATGGCTTCTTAAACCCTAGCCATGGAAATCGTCAGTATATTCATCAAAACATCAATTAAACCATTCAAACATGTTGTAAATACGTTAACAATCACAAATGTATCATTCAAACATGCTTAAAATGCAAGAATTAACGTAATCAATTTTAAAAAAGGAAGCAAGCCGTATGAAGACTGTGGGGTGATTTTGGGCTTATGAATGCTTGCAATTGATTGTATTAGCTCCAAGAGATGTCCAGGAAGAGATTGGAAGCTTTCGAATGGCCTGAATCAACCTCTATATGAGAAAACAAATCACCACTTTTTGCCAAAAAATTCAAGTTTCTTTCTCTATTTTCATGACTGCAAACCCTTGTCTCTTGCCTTGTTTTTATTCATTATATGTAGTATGAAGAATTAGGGTAACAATTTTGGATCCAATCTTGAGAATTGATGGATAAAATATTTGATCTTTAAGCCATATTCTTTCATTCCAAACTTGACCAAATCATGCCTTTTTTGCCTTGATTCGATTTGGCTTGATTAGGCCAGCTCAAATAGATTTGATCTTCATCAAAATCAGATCATCAAAACAATCTTTGATATTTTTTGTTATTTATTTGATTTAATGTGATTTTTAATAATTAAAAATCAAAATAAAATAAATAAATAGAGAAAATAAGGTATGGCCGCTGATTTAGGTCGTGGACCATGTTGGAAGTGAGGTGTAAGCCTAAAAAGTTAGGCCCATTTGGCAAAAAATGCATTTTTGAGCACATTTGACTTTTGGCAATTTTCCAAAAATGGTAAACTTTGACAATGCATAACTCTTCCAATTTTATCCCTATAGAGGTGTTCCTAGACTTTTTAGAAAGCTTAGGTTGTCCCTTAAACAACCTTTTTGGTCTCATTTCAAATGAATCTTCCATGTTCATGTAAGAAGCTTTGACCCAAAAGGTGTTTTTGTTGACTTTTCAAAAGGACCTATAATGTAGAAATTCATATCTTTTTATGGGTGCATTTTTTGAACTTGAGGGATGAAGATGGGTTGTAGGAAATTGAATTCCCTTAAAAATGAGCCTTGGATGAGAAATTTCTAATGAAGTATAAGAAAGTTATGTTTGGTCAAAGTTTGGTTGACTTTTCCTACGAAACTCTAATTTAGCAACTTTTGAGTTTTGATGAATTAGGAGCATTCCTTGAGGAATCATGATCAAACCTTGATAAAATGATTAATATAACTTCAAAATATTGATGTTGACCAAAAATCTTGAGGTTTGACTGTATGTGGGCCACAGTTGACTTTTGACCTAATACAGTCGATTCTCAAGCATCTGAGCAGTTGACTGAGCAAACTTCTTGTGCAAAGCTTGAAATTTGACATGGAGGGTATTGATGACATATTAGTACCATGGATAGCATATGAGGCCTTTGGAGCTCACCCCTTCTTGATGAAAGTGGAAACCCTAGTTGGAGGTTCATTGCTTTAGGAGAGAGTTTGTCTGGTCAACTCTTGAGCATCCTTAAGCAAGTCGAGGGTCTTAATGAGCATATATTGACTAAAATGGGAGGGAAAATTTTGGGGTACAACAACCTCCCTTTCGGGTTTTCAGTCCACCGAGAAACCCTTTTTTTCCCAAGTCGCCCTTTCGGGTTTTCAACTTGCCGGGTGTACATGTTTTTTTTGTTTTATCCCTAATTTTTGCCCGAACCTTTTTGGTTCGTCGGGATGCCCTTGTTTTGCCTAGGTGTGTCAACCTAGTGAGTCTCTTATGTGTAGTATCTCTTGACTATGTCTGCGTTTGCAGGGTGTGGCAGGTCGTCGCCATCCATGGTGGTCAAAATCATCGCTCCACCAGAGAAAATATGTTTGATTATAAATGGTCCTTCGTATGTAGGAATCCATTTTCCCCGGGGATCACCTTGCGGCAGAATGATATGTTTGATCACCAGATCTCCAACTTGATACACTTAGCATCTGACCTTTTTGTTGAAAGCCTTGATCATCTGTTTTTGATACATTTGACCATGGCAAACAGCAGTAAGTCTTTTCTCATCAATCAAATTTAGTTGATCAAGTCGAGTCTGGATCTAATCTTCTTCATTCAACCTTGCATCCTTCATAATTCTTATAGAGGGTATCTGGACCTCAATAGGAAAGACAACCTTCATGCCGTACACCAGAGAATAGGGTATTGCCCCGGTTGATGTGCGAGTTGTGGTACGATATCCATGGAGAGCGAATGGTAGCATCTCATGTCAGTCTTTATATGTGACTGTCATTTTCTATATGATCTTTTTAATGTTCTTATTTGCGGCTTCGACAACACCATTCATCTTTGGCCGGTAAGGGGAAGAATTGTGATGCTGGATCTTGAACTGCTCGCACAGGGCTGTGATCATAGTATTGTTTAGGTTTGTACCATTGTCTGTAATGATCCTTTCTGGGATACCGTAATAATAGATGAGATTCTGCTTGATGAACTGGGCGACAACATTCTTGGTAACGGAAGCGAAAGAAGCTGCCTTAACCCACTTTGTAAAATAGTCAATGGCCACTAAGATGAAGCGGTGTCCATTGGAGGCTGTTGGCTTGATTTCCCCAATCATATCAATCCCCCATATAGCAAAGGGCAAAGAAGCCGTCAATACATTCAGAGGAACCGGAGGTACGTGCACCTTGTAAACATAGATCTGACACTTATGGCAGGTTCGAGAGTGTTGATAGTAATTGTGATCGGTGGAAATAGAACTGACTGTTTTGAAATGCTGGTGCGCGAAATGTCGCGGTAAGCAAGAGTCGCCACCGTCTTTTATATTCTCCAACAAGTAAAGGACAAAAGCACAGCAAAATTCCTTTTCGAGATGTTTCTCGGTTCGGGAGGTAGATTATAGAAAGGGAAGGTGTTAGCACCCTTTCTATCCGTGGTTATCCACGGGCTCTTAGGTACTTGCTCACTATGTTTTCAAAATGTTTTACTTTTCTTTTGTTTGTGGGTTTTGAAAAAGTTTTGTTTAAAAACTTCAATTTAACTCTTGTATCTGTCCTCAAGAGTGTATTGAAAAAACTTTTGTCAAAAAAGTGTAGGTGCGAAAAGTATTTTGTTTTGAAAGAGCAAGTACCTGAGAACCTCTACCTACTCAAAAGAAATTAAGTTGTGTAAATGTCCTTTAGACAGTACTATCCCACTATTGAGAAGTAGGTAGCACCGTCGTTGGAGTTTTTCGGGTCAATTCGATTAAGGGACATGTGGTCACCAAAGCAATAGTAGGACGCCTTAGCGGTAACCCTAATGGCCTAGATCCTTTTTATCCGAGGCAACTGTTTCGAGGCAACTTTGATCTTTAGACAAGAGGGCGACCTCTAAAACACCCTATACTCAATGACCACGTCGAGGCAACCAAGTGAGGCGTACCCTAGGAGTGGCATGTGCGAGTGTGTCAGGATTCAGTTAAGTTATCTTTGCACATGTTATGGTGAGCTACGGGTTGATTTTATTTTCAGAGATAAGTCTTGTCATGCATAGCCTAATTAACATACATCTAACAGTTAATAGTGCGGAAAATAAATCTAAACTATTACAAGGCGTCGGGTATTTACATCGCCAAAAGCAAACCCTTGAAAAGTAAATTGCGGGAAATTAAAGAAAGCGATAAAAAGGGTCCTAATTAAAGCTATTACATCCTCGGAGCAATTACATAAATATGATCAAAAATTAATAAAAAATAACCACATGCGCGAGAAAGAATTGAATCGGAGAGGTCCTTAGGGTTTTGACCCTTTTGAGAAAGAAAGAAGTTTTTGTTATTTTGCATTAAATTAGATTAAACCTAAAACTAATTAATTAATTAAAAAGAAATGTTTTTGAGTTTTTAATGTCTTGAGGAAATAAATAAAAAATAGTCAAAAGTTAGTAAAAACCGTAATTCTAATTTATTTTATTTATTGCAAAAAAATATTGAAATTAACCTAATTAAAAAAGACTAAATTAATTTGTTAGTATTTATTTACAAAATAACTAATTAAAGGTGAAACTAATTTTAATAAAAAATTAATTTATTTTAGTTTTCTGATTTTTATTATGAAAATTTTAATTTGGTTAATTAAATAATAATAATAATAATAATAATAATAATTAGTAATAAAATAATTAAATGTAAAATATAAAGAGAAAAAAGAAAATAAACCCAGGGGGGGTGCTGGCCCAATTAGAAGGTGATTCTGGAAATTTGAAGGCCCAACAAGCTGCAAGCCCTTTTGACTTTGGTGATTTTCCATGCGTGCATTGACCAGGGACTATGGTAGTCTTCCAATCTAGGCCTTCAGATTTGCTTTGCAAGCCACTTGGAGTTTGATAAGTGAGGTACATGGTGGACCACTTTTGGAAGCCTTTATGTGAATATGTAAAGAAAAATAATATAAGCGTTTTGGGGGACCTGGGATTCGAACCCAGGTCCCAACGTTTCCAAGCCAAGGCCTTAACCACTCCAACCACCTGCTTCAATCGTTATTAGCATAAGAGATAAATATTATATTGAGAAACAAATCACTAAGCTGTAACTAAAATAAAACGCGCGCCTTTTTAAATTAACCAATGGGAGGCTAACACCTAGTCATCTTCTCCGTTTGCCCTGCAAATATCACATTAGATAGCGGGGGTTTTTAACCCCCACAAACTACAACAAGGAATAATAGCGAATAGAGATACAATGCACATAAATATTTCACGAGGGGGGCATCACGTTCGTCTGATTCTCACGATTCCAACCATGGGTCTCACAAGTCTTGATTTTTCCTGGATTGCAAAGCCCCAATTAAAAGCTTATGAACCCTAAAAATTCAACTATGGCATCTGTTGTATCCCAAAATTTGCCCTCGTATTTTTCCACAAGAAGTCACAAGCTTCGGGCTTTTCCTGATTTTTTCAGACCGGCTCAAGAATCGGTCAAACAGACTTTTCTCGTCAGTCAGACAAATTTAGGTTTTTCATTGATTTTTAAAGCAGTTCAGGCAGATTGCTAAGGTTTGGTTGAGTTGGCTCAGGTTTTGATCAAGCGAATGTTTCTTTGGCATTTGATCAAGAATCAGGGTTTTTGTGCGCATATTTCTCAGAAAGAATTAATTTTACAGTTCTTTTCAGTTTACTCTGAGATTTGGATTGAGGCATTTGAATCAAGAACTTGCAATGTTTTGTTTAATCAGTAAAGGCTAAGGCATTTGATTTGAGATGAGATAAAAGCTGAGGTGCTTAAATTGAGAATCTGCAGTGTTGATTTAATCAGTAAAAAGATAAGTAACTGGATGTTGGTTTGATTAACTGTGCATTGTTTAAATGGAGCGTCGGGTTTATTATTGATTGATGCTAAAACCACAGTGTTTATTAATTGTTTATTTATTCTAAGTTAGGATAATTGGAATTTATTTCCATTTATTATAATTTAAGAATTTGTAAGTAATTAAATAGACAGTTGAAAAAAGGAATTAACTGATCAAAAAGGATTTTTCTTTTATTCATCTTTAATTGTTTCGTTACAAATTACTATTCGAACAATTGTAAATTTATTTACATTTTTGTTTACAATAATAATTTTACAAATGATTAAAATTGAAATAAAGCTATCCTAATTCTTCATCCTCCATTTGCTGCTCTCCAATGATCCATTGAGTTTTATCTGCAAAACAAAGAAAAGAAGAAAAGTCAACACATGTAAAATAAATAAAAGAGCATACACAGTTAAAATTCATCATTAAAGGCAACTGGTCGGAATCAGTTTGCCCTCTCTGCAAATCACGAGATTTCTCCCGGTTCACAAAGAGGGATGAAAAATGCTTGCAAAAATAAAGTATGAAATGCACAAAAGTTGCAAACTGCATATTTCAAAAGTTTCAAAACCAATGCCAAACAAAGTCCAAAGGCAAACCAAACTGAATGGCCTAAACCAAGTCAAAAGGGCAAACTGAATGAAACTGTCCAAGCTGCCAAAAGGATATCAAAACATCAACAAGTACAAAAGGTTACCCAAAAGCTGTCAAAGATGCATGAAAGCTGGAGAAAGAGATAAAAGTATGCAGAGTAAAACAACTATTGCAAGCAAGCATGTTAAATCACATCATTTTCCTATGGCCAGCTACCTTTTCAGAATAAGGACAAATCTAAGCAATATTTTTATGCTTTAATCTGTACTGGAGAGAGAAAAAGAGAAGAAGAGAAGATAAGCTTACAGGTCTTAGGCTGAGAAAGATATAAGAAAAGATATACCAGCATATCAAGAAAGGGGGCAGAAGATAACACAAGAAAAAGAAGGTCAAAAACTGTAACAAAAACACAATCCTGCCTCCAAACTGTATCAAGGCCTTCACCTACTTCAAACACTTCAAAACATCCTGCCCAAACCTGTGATCAACTTACAAAGAAGCTAAAAGAACAAACAGTCAAATAGAAGCCAAAGCCTAAAGCATACTAAGCCAAGGCCTGAAACCTTTGTCAAACCTTAAACCTGTAACCATACAAACAACAAACCACAAGCTGGTAAACACCCAAAACTTGTAAACCTAAACCTGTCAAACCTGCCTGAACTGTTCAAGCCTCAACCTGTTGCAATCCAAAACTCTGAAGCCAACTGATAAACACAAACCTGAATCAAACAGCCATATGCCTCAAGCCTAAACTTATCCAGGCTCAAATCAGAAGCACATACAAACTGTCAAGCCAAACTTGATTCAAAGCATCAAATACACAAAAACCTTCGAACCAACCAGGCCCTCAGAGGTAGCCTCATCACAGGGCACAGCATACCAATAAGCATACAAGGCATACGAAGCATACAAGGCAACTGAGGCAAAAGGTAGAAGAGGAAAAGGCAACTGAGCCAACCAAACATATCAAACATTCAAGGCAACTCAGTAAAGCAACATAAACCCTCAGAATGTTGTCATCACTGGGTTAACATACAGGGGCAAGCATCAATATCAGCATATCAGCAATAAACAAATATTCAGAGACAACTCAGAATAAACAAAAGCGAGGCAAATAGAGAAGAAGAGAGGCAACTGTCTAGGCATTTTCAGATTTCCAGGCATCATCATCAAATCAACAACAAAAAGGTAAAAATATAAAGATACCAGGAAGCTAGCTCAAACATCACGTGTTGTCGTCCTCGCCCTTGGCCATCCTCGACGCCCCCAGTCCATTCCTCCATCTCAAGAAAGGTAGAAATTCTTTCCCCCCTTTATACACCTCACAGAAATAACAACAACATATAAATCAGAACTTGCCAAAACAAAACTATAAACATGCGAATTTCGAATACAGAGATATAGAAACAAAAATCAAACCTCGTAACCACCGCCTGGAGGAACCTTGTGGAGAGAGGAGAAACGGAGATGGCGCTGGTTGGCCTGGGCGAAGGACGTCGTTCAGTGGCTATGGCGTGAGAAGATGAAGACGGAGAAAGAAGTGATGAACGGCGCCTCAATCTGAAACCCTATTTCCCCAAATGAACAAAACCTTGCAACCCTAAGACAAATTGTTCAAAGCGTTGGGCCTTGCCCCATTCACGCCTTAAGCCCGTTTCAGGTGCACACCCCTCTCCTGACGTGCATACCCCCCTTTCACCATTCTTTACAAATTCAGTTTGGGCCAAATCCACCAAGCCCATTCAATTTCTAAACTAATCTCTTTTTTGTTTTACATAAAATCATATCTTATCTTTTTATTAAACAAATTAATATACTTTTTTTTACATTAAATTCTTATACTAATACATTTTCTTTATTTTGTCAAATAAAACAATACTTCATTTTATACTAAAAATTGTCTTTTATTTTGTTATATTAAAAAGAACACATAAATATTAGATTGAATTAATGGATTAAAAACTCTCTTTAATAAATCTTTTCATACAAATTTTACTATTTGTTTCTTTTTATTACATTTTAAAACATAAATATTTATTTTTCTTAAATTTGAACATTTTTGTTTAATTTAGATTTTATACATAAATACATCAATACATAATTTTCTTTAAGTTAAATACTTTTCTTTTCTTAAAATATTTTGTTTCGTACGTAATTAACAAAAATACAAAAGAATAAATACATGCTTAATAATACATTAACCTTTCTCACTTGTAAATAATCATACACTTACACCAATACATTTACACTTACACAAATACATTGACACGTTTACATTATTCTATTCTTATACATTGCTATACATTATATATTACATTTGAGATCGCAATTCAATTTGGTTGTAAATATTTGGACATTACTCTCCTATTAAGTCTCATCCCCATTTGTAAATATTTGTACCCCCACTCCCGGATACTTATTTGTAATAGCGTAGACTTTAAATTCCCGCAATTTATCGCTTTCAAATATACCATGGTTAGACCTAGGGTTTGCATGTACATAAAATCAAATGCTAGATAACCTAATACAAAACAAATACATGAAATCAATACACAATCACACTTGAACCCCTAGGGTAATCCCGCTTGTTGCCTTCCAAAATGGGTCATTCTTGCACGTTGAGTATCTTTGGCAAAACAATTCAAATGATCATAAGTCCCTCGATGACGCTTTCGAAAGTTGCCTAAACGGAATGATCATAGTCCCTTCAAGCAAAATTGCCAAAGACACTTGGCACCATTGCATTCATGCTCCATACGATGACCCGCGCCTGTCCCGTTAAACATCCTAAACGCAAGATTGTCCACCAAATACAATGGTGAAACAAAAATTGTTAAAAGGGTTAAAACATAGAGAAAACCTTTGAGTAAACTTAGGGGTAGACAAACTCTTAGTTACTTGATCAAACTTGCAAAACACTTGCCTACTTTTCAAACCACACTCCACAAACACTTTCAAAAAAACATTTGAAACATCTTTTTGAAAAGATACACACCTTTGTAAAACACTCAAACACGAGTCATTACAATGGTTGCCTAAGACAAGGCGTCTTCTTCAAAACATTTTCAAAACACACACACACACCACAATTTCAAGCAATTGAAAATTAAAGGCAAGTGATCTAAAACAAGTAACTAAGAGCCCATGGATAACCATGGATGAAAAGGGTGCTAATACCTTCCCTTTTCATAATCTACCCCCCGAACCCACGAAACATCTCAAAAGGTTTTTCCTGTGCTTTTTAACCTTTCCTTTAGGATAAAATAAAAAGTCGGTGGCGACTCTTGCTAAACTGAACAAGTGCGAATACAAAACACAAAACCTCAAGTCAGTTCTCCCACCGTATCACAGAACTGGCGACTCTGCTGGGGATAGACTTAAAAGTGGGGTTACCTTAGGGTTTAGATCACCTTTACATACTTGCTTTGTTTGCCTTGATTGCTTTACTTCTTTTGTCCTTGTTTGGGTTTGTTATAAATCCTACACCCGGATTTGGGGCACCTTTTTAGGTAAATAGCAAAAAAACTGTGAGGGAACTGTGCAGGGTATACCGACATGGTTGAAGCAGTAAGCTATGTTAGTGTGACATATTTGTGAGTACCGGTAACCCTTGAGTTCAATCAAGGAGAGTACGGGGCCGCTGAGTGATGTCGTGAAGCACTAACGAACTCTTAGAACCTTACTTGACCATCTTAGCCTTTTTAGGGGTAGTGAGATGACCGGCTTTGGTGCAGTCCGAAGTTGGTAGATACTCGATACTACACTCATTGAGGGTTGTTTTCTTGGAATATTTTGGTCGCCAGTTAAGTGGCTAAACCAAAACAATGAACACAGAAAACAATCCAATGATATTGAGCTCCTTAGAACCCGGTTTCTATCTTAGGACAGGATGAGCTGACTAACTTCAAGAGGGTACTTACCTAAAACCCCATGCAAGCCTAAACCTAAGGACTTGTTTGCTTTGTGTGAATATGATTATCTGTATATACACTCACTTGCCTTTTGCATACATGTACATAACATCATAACATCATACCATATCATTTTCAATAACCATTTCAAGGATCTCGAGGGTTCTTTTGATGCAGGGTTACGTTGAACCAGACGTCTACCAAAAGGCAAGAGGTTTCTCCTCTAAACAAATGCCATCAAAGATCAGGTGCAACAACTTGAATCAGGGGCTATGACCCACTTGACATGGTGAGCTTGATTCGCGTGGAAAGACGTCCACCAGTGCAAAGTTCTCCAATCAAAGATCAAGTGCAACAACTTGAATCAGGGGCTATGACCCACTTGACATGGTGAGCTTGATTCTCGTGGAAAGACATCCACCGGTGCAAAGTTCTCCAATCAAAGATCGAAGTTCAACCTCTAACATTCTCTTGTGTTTACCCCAAGAGATTCTTGAAAGCATGCATCCACATATCATGCATTGCATCTTGATAGTTTTTCCTTTTTCAGGTTTCCTTACTCTCATACTGTTTATTTCAGTAAGAGATGGCTCTAGAGAGGACTGTCAAGGATATCCAGGACCAGACTGCTCAGCTGCAGGAGATGTTCTTGAACCTGTCCTTGGGGCAAGAAGAAATGAAAGCTCTCCTCACAAAGGGCTTGGTCCAGGAAAATTCAAACAATGCCAGGAATGATCAGCTGGCGGAGCTGCAGTTTGATTTGGCAACATTGAGGATCCAAGTGATGGGACAACTAGTGGGCCAGATGGCTCTCATCCAGGACTTGTCTCAAAGACAAGAGGAACTCAGAGTTCTCGTCAGCCAACTGCTCTGGAACAACCAACTGGGGCAAACATCTGAGGTTGAAGAGCAAGTCACCACTCAACCCCCATCCATACAAGAAGACAAGGGGAAAGCTCCTCGGCTTGCTTCAGGGTCACAAGCCCAACAACAACCTCGCCAGCGTCAACGGGGCAATCGACGTAAGCAAGAGACGTCGGGAAGACAGTTCACTGAGACTGACATACCGTCATCTCTGATACTGGAATGTTTGTTGGAGGTCAATCTGACTGCTTTGAGGGATCCTATTCGGAAGCCCAATACCTCCGCTCCTAACTATCATCCTAATGCATTTTGTGTGTACCACTCCTACAGTCCGGGGCATGACACCGATGACTGTTGGGCCTTGAAGAACAAGATTCAAGATCTGATTGACATTGGAGTGCTGAGGTTCATGCCAGACGGCGAGATGAAAATCTTCCGTTAAGGAGTTCTCCACCTGAAGTGACAAAGCTCAAACTGAAATACTTTTGTTTCATTTGAATTTTCAAAGTTGTAATTTCTTTTGTTATTCAAACAATTAACTGTTGATGTCAAAACTCTGTTTCATTAATGCATTGCATATGTTTGTCTTGAATTCATCCATTCGTTTTCACTACTCTTATGTTTTCTTTATGA
Source organism: Vicia faba (assembly GCA_948472305.1). NCBI lineage: Eukaryota > Viridiplantae > Streptophyta > Magnoliopsida > Fabales > Fabaceae > Vicia > Vicia faba. Next base: position 370,588,437 of record OX451735.1, read on the forward strand.
TATTTGACTCTTGATAAAAAGCTGCAGGCCTTTAGAGGGAGGATGACGAAACAATACCATAATCTCATACAGTATGCTTTTGAACAGACCTTGCTAATGATGTACAGGCATTTCTTTCAATTCCTAAACACTGGAGTTATAAGGAAGATAATCCCTAGTCAACCCCTTCGAGCCAAAGAAGTAGGAGTTTTCTGTTCTAAACAAATCAAAACCTTTGATATAAACCTGGGCAGGGTAGTCTCTCAGTTAATTCAAAAAAGTGCACATTGAGGTCGCAAACTCTCAGTTCGTAACACAACGAACGACGTCAAAAAAAAAAGAGACATTCCTTTGGAATCACAAGACAATGATGGTTCCCTATCACATAGGCAGTCAATCTCTCGAAAAAAAGAAAAAGCCCACTAAGCCAAAACCTGTAAAGGAAGCTTAAGAAAGCTAGGGCATCCCGCTGACAGTAATCTCGAAAACAGAGACAGTCAGGCAAAAGTTAGGGATAACAAATCAAAATCAAAATAGGGAGGTCATTAAAAATCCTCAACAACACGAAAAATGTTGCAAAAGAAAAAGGAGATGATGACTGTCTCCCAAATCCAATTGGTGAACCATCACCCGAAAGTCGTTCCAAACTCGAATAGAGCTCGACGCACAATTAACTGAGCTTAGGATTGAAGAACATCACGAAGAGCGGGTGGGTACAAATATACTTTGAGCCTTTATCCTTTGTTTCTTAAACCGTGAACCAGGCCACGTTACAACCTTTCAAAAGTCCTAATTGAAGCATGGGTTAGTTCGAAAGCATACTGTTCAAAGGGTATCCTGACTCCTGTAAGGCTTTGCTCTAAAATCTTGTGTTGATTTGTCTTATAAAAAGTTTTCTGCTAAAAAACGCATTTTTCAAAACTTCGAGACAAACATAAACTTTGCATTGCTTGAATATCACTGTTTGCATTTGGCTTTTTGTTTGACAGCGAAGTAATTCATACAGCGAATGTTCGGAGGAACGAAAACTCTCTCAGTAAGTAAAATCACTTCAAAAGGACGACACTTCCAACGAAAAATCTCATATCAACAAGGGGCATGACATGTCACTATCCAGTTAACCTGGGGCAGTCAAGTCAAGGTCCAACAGGTCTTTCAAGTTCAGTTAACCTGGGGCAGTCCAGTCAAGGTTTCAGCAGATCTTTCAAAGTTCAGTTAACCTGGGGCAGTCCAGTCAAGATTTCAACAAATCTCTCAAAAGTTCAATGAACTTGGGGCAAGTCTCCTTCATCACCACTTGGGGCATTCGAATGTCAAAAGTGTTCAACAATTCCTTCATCACCTGTTGGAAGATACGGTCTAGATGTGCTCCAGACACGGTTGCCATTTTGTAACCTTTCTTAAGTTCCAGATCAACACCTGTAACAAGCCAGGAAAATATCTGTGGACGACTGATTATGGATTAACACCTGTAACAAGCCAGGAAATTATCTACATGAAGAGATTGAAGATCAACACCTGTAACAAGCCAGGGAACCATCTTTCTTTCTCAGGTCAGAGATCAACACCTGTAACAAGCCAGGACAATATCTCCTTGACCAACCTTTCTTAAGTTCCAGATCAACACCTGTAACAAGCCAGGAAAATATCTGTGGACGACTGATTGTGGATCAACACATGTAACAAGCCAGGAAATTATCTACATAAAGAGTCTCTTTCATCACCACTTGGGGCATTCGAATGTCAAAAGTGTTCAACAATTCCTTCATCACCTGTTGGAAGATGTAGTTTTACACGGACTCATCATCAGGAAACCCTACACCGTTTCCTTCTCAAACTCAAAAGATTCTCGACTTCCCCAACCAGAGAGCCTTCCAAAAGCTAACTCCCCTCAGAGTCAAGTTTCAAAATCTCCAGCGGAGCTAAAACTTCCAACTATCAATCCCCAAGCAGAGCGAAGACTCTCATTCTCAGCACCTCACAGAATATTCGAATGTTCTCCGGTGAAGATCTCCTCAAGACAAGAATCCCCAATAGATTGGCATACAACCCAAGCTTCGGATCCCCCAACAGTGGTCCCAGGACTTCCCATTTGTAACAATCAAAAGATTCTTGCCTTCCCCTGCAGCAGTCAAGAATTCACTTTCCCCGACAGCAGTCAAGATTCTCCTATCCCCAGCGGAGTTCATCAAATTCCCCCAACATAACTCATCAGTGGAATCCCCAGCGGAGTTCTCATCAAAATCTCAGCGAAGTATCTCTTCCCACAGAGTATTTCCCCGCAGAGTAATCCCTCCAACAAGTTTATTCCCCAACGGAGTCATCTTCTCCTACCGGTTTATTCTTGCAATCATCATCCCCAGCGGAAACGAAGAACTCTACTCTTCAACATCAGCCCAGGATTCAACTAACTCCCGGCACTCGTCAAGGATTTATTTTCCTAGACGAAAATACATTCATAGACATCTCACATTTCATACATCCTGCTTACATACATGATAAAGTGCATACGGCACTATCTCATTTTAAAACATCATGACATCATGCATTTCATACATCATGACATTGCATACAACTGATGTTTTGCCTTTTCAGGAAAAAGTCAATCCAAAGATGATTACTATCAACTATCGCCACTCCAGATTCGATACCTGTATCTAGCCAGGGCATATCGGTGAGCGATTGATTGTAGATTCGATACCTGTATCTAGCCAGGGCATATCTGCATGAAGAGTTTGAAGATCAACCCATGTAACAGGCCAGGAAATTATCTTTCATTCTCAGGTCAGAGGTTTACACCTGTATCCAGCCAGGAAAGCTATCTCTACCAGCCTTTCGCAAATTCCAAATTCGATACCTGTATCCAGCCAGGGCACATCTGTGAGTAACTGATTGTGGATTCGACACCTGTATCTAGCCAGGGCATATCTGCATGAAGAGTTTAGAGATTCGATTCTTGTATCCAGCCAGGGCATATCTGTTGACGACCAATTCCAGATTCGATACCTGTATCTAGCCAGGGCATATCTGTAGACGACCAATTCCGGATTCGATTCCTGTATCTAGCCAGCGCATATCTGTGAGCGTTTGATTGTATATTTGATACCTATATCCAGCCAGGGCATATCTGCATGAAGAGTTTGAAGATCAACCCCTGTAACAGGCCAGGAAATTATCTTTCTTTCTCAAGTACGCAAGTTCTCGCTAAGGAATCTCTTACGCGATCGACACACAATTCCAAATGGCATCTGTAAGCCCATTCCCTCTACCATCACATCACCGAGTGCAAATTTTTGGGCACTCTAGTGTCCAATCTCCTTTTACCTTCAAGTCGCGAACGGCAAACTTGCCAATCTAACTCTTCAGGTTCAAGAAGATTGAACAGGGGCAACTGTTGTACCCCAAAATTTGCCCTCGTATTTTTCCACAAGAAGTCACAAGCTTCGGGCTTTTCCTGATTTTTTCAGACCGGCTCAAGAATCGGTCAAACAGACTTTTCTCGTCAGTCAGACAAATTTAGGTTTTTCATTGATTTTTAAAGCAGTTCAGGCAGATTGCTAAGGTTTGGTTGAGTTGGCTCAGGTTTTGATCAAGCGAATGTTTCTTTGGCATTTGATCAAGAATCAGGGTTTTTGTGCGCATATTTCTCAGAAAGAATTAATTTTACAGTTCTTTTCAGTTTACTCTGAGATTTGGATTGAGGCATTTGAATCAAGAACTTGCAATGTTTTGTTTAATCAGTAAAGGCTAAGGCATTTGATTTGAGATGAGATAAAAGCTGAGGTGCTTAAATTGAGAATCTGCAGTGTTGATTTAATCAGTAAAAAGATAAGTAACTGGATGTTGGTTTGATTAACTGTGCATTGTTTAAATGGAGCGTCGGGTTTATTATTGATTGATGCTAAAACCACAGTGTTTATTAATTGTTTATTTATTCTAAGTTAGGATAATTGGAATTTATTTCCATTTATTATAATTTAAGAATTTGTAAGTAATTAAATAGACAGTTGAAAAAAGGAATTAACTGATCAAAAAGGATTTTTCTTTTATTCATCTTTAATTGTTTCATTACAAATTACTATTCGAACAATTGTAAATTTATTTACATTTTTGTTTACAATAATAATTTTACAAATGATTAAAATTGAAATAAAGCTATCCTAATTCTTCATCCTCCATTTGCTGCTCTCCAATGCTCCATTGAGTTTTATCTGCAAAACAAAGAAAAGAAGAAAAGTCAACACATGTAAAATAAATAAAAGAGCATACACAGTTAAAATTCATCATTAAAGGCAACTGGTCGGAATCAGTTTGCCCTCTCTGCAAATCACGAGATTTCTCCCGGTTCACAAAGAGGGATGAAAAATGCTTGCAAAAATAAAGTATGAAATGCACAAAAGTTGCAAACTGCATATTTCAAAAGTTTCAAAACCAATGCCAAACAAAGTCCAAAGGCAAACCAAACTGAATGGCCTAAACCAAGTCAAAAGGGCAAAATGAATGAAACTGTCCAAGCTGCCAAAAGGATATCAAAACATCAACAAGTACAAAAGGTGACCCAAAAACTGTCAAAGATGCAGGAAAGCTGGAGAAAGAGATAAAAGTATGCAGAGTAAAACAACTATTGCAAGCAAGCATGTTAAATCACATCATTTTCCTATGGCCAGCTACCTTTTCAGAATAAGGACAAATCTAAGCAATATTTTTATGCTTTAATCTGTACTGGAGAGAGAAAAAGAGAAGAAGAGAAGATAGGCTTACAGGGCTTAGGCTGAGAAAGATATAAGAAAAGATATACCAGCATATCAAGAAAGGGGGCAGAAGATAACACAAGAAAAAGAAGGTCAAAAACTGTAACAAAAACACAATCATGCCTCCAAACTGTATCAAGGCCTTCACCTACTTCAAACACTTCAAAACATCCTCCCTAAACTTGTGATCAACTTACAAAGAAGCTAAAAGAACAAACAGTCAAACAGAAGCCAAAGCCTAAAGCATACTAAGCCAAGGCCTGAAACCTTTGTCAAACCTTAAACCTGTAACCATACAAACAACAAACCACAAGCTGGTAAACACCCAAAACTTGTAAACCTAAACCTGTCAAACCTGCCTGAACTGTTCAAGCCTCAACCTGTTGCAAGCCAAAATCTGAAGCCAACTGATAAACACAAACCTGAATCAAACAGCCATATGCCTCAAGCCTAAACTTATCCAGGCTCAAATCAGAAGCACATACAAACTGTCAAGCCAAACTTGATTCAAAGCATCAAATACACAAAAACCTTCGAACCAACCAGGCCCTCAGAGGTAGCCTCATCACAGGGCACAACATACCAATAAGCATACAAGGCATACGAAGCATACAAGGCAACTGAGGCAAAAGGTAGAAGAGGAAAAGGCAACTGAGGCAACCAATCATATCAAACATTCAAGGCAACTCAGAGTAAAGCAACATAAACCCTCAGAATGTTGTCATCACTGGGTTAACATACAGGGGCAAGCATCAATATCAGCATATCACCAATAAACAAATATTCAGAGACAACTCAGAATAAACAAAAGCGAGGCAAATAGAGAAGAAGAGAGGCAACTGTCTAGGCATTTTCAGATTTCCAGGCATCATCATCAAATCAACAACAAAAAGGTAAAAATATAAAGATACCAGGAAGCTAGCTCAAACATCATGTGTTGTCGTCCTCGCCCTTGGCCATCCTCGACGCCCCCAGTTCGTTCCTCCATCTCAAGAAAGGTAGAAATTCTTTCCCCCTTTATACACCTCACAGAAATAACAACAACATATAAATCAGAACTTGCCAAAACAAAATTATAAACATGCGAATTTTGAATACAGAGATATAGAAACAAAAATCAAACCTCGTAACCACCGCCTGGAGGAACCTTGTGGAGATAGGAGAAATGGAGATGGCGCTGGTTGGCCTGGGCGAAGGACGTCGTTCAGTGGCTATGGCGTGAGAAGACGAAGACGGAGAAAGAAGTGATGAACGACGCCTCAATCTGAAACCCTATTTCCCCAAATGAACAAAACCTTGCAACCCTAAGACAAATTGTTCAAAGCGTTGGGCCTTGCCCCATTCACTCCTTAAGCCCGTTTCAGGCGCACACCCCTCTCCTGACGTGCATACCCCCCTTTCACCATTCTTTACAAATTCAGTTTGGGCCAAATCCACCAAGCCCATTCAATTTCTAAACTAATCTCTTTTTTGTTTTACATAAAATCATATCTTATCTTTTTATTAAACAAATTAATATACTTTTTTTACATTAAATTCTTATACTAATACATTTTCTTTATTTTGTCAAATAAAACAATACTTCATTTTATACTAAAAATTGTCTTTTATTTTGTTATATTAAAAAGAACACATAAATATTAGATTGAATTAATGGATTAAAAACTCTCTTTAATAAATCTTTTCATACAAATTTTACTATTTGTTTCTTTTTATTACATTTTAAAACATAAATATTTATTTTTCTTAAATTTGAACATTTTTGTTTAATTTAGATTTTATACATAAATACATCAATACATAATTTTCTTTAAGTTAAATACTTTTCTTTTCTTAAAATATTTTGTTTCGTACGTAATTAACAAAAATACAAAAGAACAAATACATGCTTAATAATATATTAACCTTTCTCACTTGTAAATAATCATACACTTACACCAATACATTTACACTTACACAAATACATTGACACATTTACATTATTCTATTCTTATACATTGCTATACATTACATATTACATTTGAGATCGCAATTCAATTTGGTTGTAAATATTTGGACATTACTCTCCTATTAAGTCTCATCCCCATTTGTAAATATTTGTACCCCCACTCCCAGATACTTATTTGTAATAGCGTAGACTTTAAATTCCCGCAATTTATCACTTTCAAATATACCATGGTTAGACCTAGGGTTTGCATGTACATAAAATCAAACGTTAGATAACCTAATACAAAACAAATACATGAAATCAATACACAATCACACTTGCACCCCTAGGGTAATCCCGCTTGTTGCCTTCCAAAATGGGCCATGCTTGCACGTTGAGTATCTTTGGCAAAACAATTCAAATGATCATAAGTCCCTCGATGACGCTTTCGAAAGTTGCCTAAACGGAATGATCATAGTCCCTTCAAGCAAAATTGCCAAAGACACTTGGCACCATTGCATTCATGGTCCATACGATGACCCGCGCATGTCCCGTTAAACATCTTAAACGCAAGATTGTCCACCAAATACAATGATGAAACAAAAATTGTTAAAAGGGTTAAAACATAGAGAAAACCTTTGAGTAAACTTAGGGGTAGACAAACTCTTAGTTACTTGATCAAACTTGCAAAACACTTGCCTACTTTTCAAACCACACTCCACAAACACTTTCAAAATAAACTTTCAAAAAAACCTTTGAAACATCTTTTCGAAAAGATACACACCTTTGTAAAACACTCAAACACGAGTCATTACAATGGTTGCCTAAGACAAGGCGTCTTCTTCAAAACATTTTCAAAACACACACACACCATAATTTTAAGCAATTGAAAATTAAAGGCAAGTGATCTAAAACAAGTAACTAAGAGCCCATGGATAACCATGGATGAAAAGGGTGCTAATACCTTCCCTTTTCATAATCTACCCCCCGAACCCACGAAACATCTCAAAAGGTTTTTCCTGTGCTTTTTAACCTTTCCTTTAGGATAAAATAAAAAGTCGACGGCGACTCTTGCTAAACCGAAAAAGTGCGAATACAAAACGCAAAACCTCAAGTCAGTTCTCCCACCGTATCACAGCATCTTTAGATTCAGGGCATTATAATCCAATTCAGTTATACCATTAGCTTCGTATGATCCCTATTAACACAAACCAATCAAGAAAACATGTTAAATATGCATGATTTAAGAGTTACGATTATGGATAAAATGTGCAAACCGTGATTCTGTTTTCAATGATTTCTTGAGCTTTAAGGCCTGAGTTTGATTGCAAAACCTTCCTGGGATCTCCTGCAATGTATTGGAATCAATAAAAACCTTTGAATCATCCTGGAATGCCAAAGTCAGTTTTGAATTTTCTTGGAAATTTTTCAATATGCTATGGCTTTTCTGCAGCTTTCTTGCACCTGTATGGGATTAGGGTTTGCTTGCATATATATAGAGGAATGGAATTAGGTCAAAAGCTTGAACAAAAATCCATTGAATTGATGATTTGATCTTTGATTGAAAATCAACTCTTTTTGCATTTTCATGATTGAACAAAGTTGCCAATTTTGGAGATTTTGCATCTTTGACTTGGTGCACGAAATTGCCAGCATATCTTGACCATATTTGCTTCACAAAAAGATTGAAAAAAATCAAATCTTCTATTTTCCTACAATTTAAATTAATTAAATGAATTAATATCAATTAAAAATCCAATTAATTAATAAAAAATAAGAAAATAAATTCAATTAAGCTTGATGGGTCGTGCATAGGCCATGGATGAAGTTTCAAGAAGAGACTTGAGGCCCATTAGCAAAAATAAGGTGTTTTGTGCAAAGTTGACTTTTGCAAATTCACAAAAATTTCCCAAATTCTCCAATGCATATCTTGCTCAATTTTGATCATATGAACATGTTCTTGGACATTTTGGAAAGGTCTTGAAGTCTTCTAACCAATGCCTTTCGTCCCATGTCATTTGGATTTACCAATCTCAAGTTATGGCCTTTGACTTAAAGTGCATTTTTGTTGACTTTTGAAAAGGACCTATAATGTCAAAATTTATAACTTCTTTTGAGAGCATTTCTAGGTCTTGGAGTGTGAAGAGGGATTGTAGGAAATCACATCCCCTTCAAAATGAGAATTGGGTGGAATTTTTCTGATGAACCATGAAAAAGTTATGTCTTGGTCAAGATACAGTTGACTTTTCTACTGTCCAAAAATAGTAACTTTTTACATCTTGATGATTTTTGAGCTATCCTTGTGGAATCATGATCAAGACTTGATCAAATGATGATTGTGGACTCAAAATAAGATGTTGACCAAAATTTCTGACTTTTGACTGCAAAATGACCATTTTGCCCCTGCAGTTGACTGTAGATCAAATGAGGCTTTTGACTGTGCAAATTGGCACTGTGAGTCTTGAGACTTGGCATGTAGGTGCTTGAGAATGCATATGGGCCTATGATACTTGATTGAACCATTGAAAACCTCAAATTTCTTGAAAGAACCAAAACCCTAATTTCAACTGTCTTAGGAGGTGGTTTGACTGTACAACCTTTTGAGCCATCTTGAATAATTTGAAGGTCATATCTTGACAAATCTTGAGGAATATAGGAGGGCAAATTTTGGGGTACAACAGTTGCCCCTGTTCAATCTTCTTAAACCTGAGGATGTAGATTGGCTTGCGTGCCTTTCGTGATCCGAAGGTGGAAGATGATTAAACACTAAAGTGCCCAGAAATTTACACTCGCATAGCGTAGTATCAGCATTGTGATGTCGGGAATGGGCTTACAGACGCCATTTGGAGAGATGATAGATAGGAGGATGGGCTTATATATGCCATCTGGAGATGTGACAGAATCTTGTCGGGGATGGGCTTATAGATGCCATCTGGAGATTGTTTGTTGAATGGTAACTTGGTAGGTTGAAAGAAGGAACCTGTGTAGGGTTGCCTGATGATGAGTCCGTGTAAAACTACACCTTGGAAGAGAAGGAACCGGTGTAGGGTTGCTTCATGATGGTCAAGTAGATAGTTGTCCTGTCTAGTTTCAGGTATTAATCTACAATCCGTCGTCCACAGATATTTCCTGGCTAGTTACAGGTGTTGATCTGGAACTTAAGAGAGGTGGCCGATGAGATAGTTTTCCTGTCTGGTTTCAGGTGTTAATCTCTAATCAGTCGTCCACAGATATTTCCTGGCTAGTTACAGGTGTTGATCTGGAACTTAAGAAAGGTTGGTCGAGGAGATAGTTTTCCTGTCTGGTTTCAGGTATTAATCTCTGACCTGAGAAAGAAAGATAGTTTTCCTATCTGGTTTCAGGTATTAATCTTCAATCTCTTCAATGTAGATAACTTTCCTGTCTGGTTTCAGGTATAGATCTACAATCAGTCGTCCACAGATATTTCCTGGCTTGCTACAGGTATTAATCCGGAACTTAAGAAGGGTTGATGGTAATAATGTGATGAAGGAATCTGAGACGATTGCTACTCAAAATAGATGATGAAGGAATCTGGGATGATTACTACCTCAGCAGGATGATGAAGGAATCTTGGACGATTACTACCTCAACAGGATGATGAAGGAATCTTGGATGACTTCTACCTCAACGGGATGATGAAGGAATCTTGGACGATTACTACCTCAGCAGGATGATGAAGGAATCTTGGATGACTTCTACCTCAACGGGATGATGAAGGAATCTTGGACGATTACTACCTCAGCAGGATGATGAAGGAATCTTGGATGACTTCTACCTCAACGGGATGATGAAGGAATCTTGGACGACTTCTACCTCAACAGGATGATGAAGGAATCTTGGACGACTACTACCTCAGCAGGAATGATGAAGGAATCTTGGATGACTTCTACCTCAACAGGAATGGTGAAGGAATCTTGGATGACTTCTACCTCAACGGGATAATGAAGGAATCTAGGAGGATTACTACCTCAACAGGATGATGAAGGAATCTTGGATGACTTCTACCTCAACGGGGTGATGAAGGAATCTTGGACGATTACTACCTCAGCGGGACGATGAAGGAATCTTGGATGACTTCTACCTCAACGGGGTGATGAAGGAGTCTTGGACGACTTCTACCTCAACAGGATGATGAAGGAATCTTGGACGACTACTACCTCAGCAGGAATGATGAAGGAATCTTGGATGACTTCTACCTCAACGAGATGATGAAGGAATCTAGGACGATTACTACCTCAACAGGATGATAAAGGAATCTTGGATGACTTCTACCTCAACGGGGTGATGAAGGAATCTTGGACGATTACTACCTCAGCGGGACGATGAAGGAATCTTGGATGACTTCTACCTCAACGGGGTGATGAAGGAGTCTTGGACGACTTCTACCTCAACAGGATGATGAAGGAATCTTGGACGACTACTACCTCAGCAGGAATGATGAAGGAATCTTGGATGACTTCTACCTCAACAGGATGATGAAGGAATCTAGGACGATTACTACCTCAACAGGTAATGACTTTTATCTGTTGATCGATCTTTCCTGAAAAGGTAAAGAGTTAGTTGTATGCAATGTCATGATGTATGAGATGCATGATGTCATGATGTTCTCCAGAATAAATGAGGTCGTGTCGTATGTACTTTATCATGTATGTGAATTGGAGATGTGAAATGTGATATGTTTATGAATGTATTTTCGTCTGGGAAAATAAATCCTTGACGAATGCCGGGGAGTTTGTTAAATCCTGGGCTGATACTGAAGAGTCTGGTTGAATTCTTCGTTTCCGCTGGGGATGATGCACGAAGATGATTGCAAGAATAAACCGGTAGGAGAAGATGACTCCGTTGTGGAATAAACCGGGTGAAGATATTACTCTGCGGAGAGTTACTCTATGGGGAAGAGATGCTTTGCTGAGATTTTAACGATAACTCCGCTGGGGATTCCGTTGATAAGCTCTATTGGGGATTTTGATGATGAACTTCGTTGGGGGATAGAAAGAACTTCGTTGGGGATGATCTTTCAGTTTCCCCTTGCTGAGGATAACCCAGTTAGACTTTGGTGGGGATAATCTCTGAATATGGCCAGGGAGAGATATTTGTACTCTGCAGGGGACAAGCTTCCAGAATCTACTGGGGAGATGATTCAACTCTGGCGGGGAAGCTTTTTAGACTATGCTGGGAAATGGTTCCACTGGGGGTATCTTGTATTCCGCCGGGGAACATTATTATATTCTGTCGAGGAATATTAAGATTGCCGGAGATGCTTGCTGAGGATAATCTGTATACTCCGCTGGAGGATATTACGATCTACTGGGGATACTCAACTTCTTTAGAGCTGATGGTAGACCAACTCTGCTTGGGGAGAGTATTGCTGATTTGTTCATGGTTGTAAGTCTCAGTGAGGAGAGCTACCATTATTGTCCTACTCTACGGGGAGTGAAAGTATCTTGGTCATATTCTTCAGCTGAATCTACTTTGTACCTGGTGGACAGAGCAGCTTGTACAGTTCGGATAATTTTCATTGCCCCAGCTTCTGTGGGAGAAGGTACCTGTGGAGGTGCTTGATAACTGTCGATTACCAGTCTTCTTCTGGTAGGAAAGTGACGGGACATAGTCGTACGCTTTTGATCCCTAACTTTTTCCTGGACCGCCCTTTCGGGTTTTCAGTCCACCGGGATACCCCTTTTTGCCCAAGCCGCCTTTTCAGGTTTTCGACTTGCCGGGTGTACAGATTTTTTTTTTATTTTCATTCCTTATTTTTGCCCGAACCCTTTTGGTTCGCCGGGAAGCCCTTATTTTTTCCTAGGCCAGTCGACCTAGCGGGTCTTTGATTATGCGTAGTATTTTTTTGACTATGTCCACGTTCTCAGAGCGCAGGGAGTTGTCACTGTCAGTAGTGTTGTGTCGCCATACTACCAGAAGATGTCTGATCATGCAAGATTTGTTGCTGGAATTCATGTCCAATGCCCCAAGTGACTCAGGCGGAGATTTGCCCCTGGCTATTTGGCATTTTGAGAGATTCCTTGAATCTTGACTTGACTTCCCCAGATGATGGACAATGATCATGCCGTACCCCTTGATTGGAAGTGTTTTTTCACTTGAGGTGATCCTTTTTATTGAGAAGATTTTTGTTCACTAGATATTCGTCGTGCGAATTTCTCTGCTTTTTGAACAAATAGTCATATGCAAACAATGTTATTTTAAGAATGCAAAGCTTATGTCTGTCTTGAAGTTTTTGAAAATGTAGTTTTCAATAAAACAAGTGATTTTTTTGTAAAATGTGATGTCAACTCAAGATTTTACAGCAATCCCTACAGGAGTCAGGATACCTTTGGTAACAGTATGCTTTCGAACTAACCCATGCTTCAGCTAGGACTTTCAAGGTTTATAACGTGGTCTGGTTCAAGGTTTAAGAAACAAAGGATAAAGGCTCAAAATTTATTTGTACCCACCCGCTCTTCGTGATGTTCTTCGATCCTAAACTCAGCTAATCGTGCATTTAGATCTTGTTTGAGTCTTTGCTCTGATATTCCGGTAATGGTTCGGATACTGACAATTTATTTTGAACAGGCAGTCATTTGGTTGAGAGTTTGCAGGATCTCTTTCTTTTCTTTTCTTTTTTATTATCCCTGTCTTTTGCCTGAACTGTTTCTTTTGTGATTACAGTCAGCGGGATGCCCCAGTTTTGTAAGTCTCCTTCATAGGTTTTGACTTAATGGGCTTTTATTTTGAGAGATAATGACTGTCTGTCCTTATGATTATACGGAACCATCACTGTCTTTTTGTCTCGGAAGGACTTCTTTGATGCCGTTCATTGTGCACTTGGATCAACTGAGAGAACTACCCTGCCCCAGGTTATAATTAAGGGTTTTAATTTTCGAAAAGAAAAACTCCAACTTCTTTGGCTCAAAGGGGTTGACTAGGGATTATCTTCCTTATAACTCCACTGTTTAGGATTTGAAACAATTCCTATACCTCATCAGCGGGGTCTGTTCAAAAGCATACTGTAAAGATCGTGGTATCGTTTTCGTCATCCTCTCTCAAAAGGCTTAGAATTTTTAATCGAGAGTTGAGCATCAAGAAATGAAAGCAATTTGAATATAGTGAATACGAATGGATTGATTCAAAACAGACATCTGCAATGCATTGATGAAATAAAAAAGTTTGCCATGACAATAATTGTTTGAATAAGCAAAGAAAAATACAACTTGAAAATTCTAATAAAACAAAAGACATTCTCAATGATTTGGTGTAGAATCAGTGATCAAACTTGATCTCCTTGGCATCAATCAAGTCTTGGATCTTGTTCTTCAAACTCCAACAATCGTCGGTGTCATGTCCAGGACTGTCAGAATGGTAGGCATATCTCACACTCGAGTTATACTTGGAAGAGGAAGTATCAGGATTTTGAGGAGGAGCCTTTAGTGTGATCAGTTTCACCTTCAGCAATTGTTGTAACGCTTGAGACAAAGGCATGTCGATGTCAGTATACTGCCTTTCTTGATATCTTACCCTACGCCTATTGCTCTGTCTTTGTTGAACAGGCGTGGGATCGGAGATCTGGGTTGCCCCTACCTGTTGATCACGACGACTCTTTTTACCAGACACAACATTGGACTCTTTTTTCCATTGTAGGGCTTTTTCTGAGTATCAGGAGGTGTAGCCTCTTGAATTTTCCCGCTTTTGATGCCAACTTCAATTCTTTCACCAGTCAAGATAAGGTCTGTAAACCCGGCTGAAGAATTTCCAATCAAATGGTTAAAGAAGGGACCAGACAGGGTCCCCAGAAACATATCAACAAGTTCACGATCAGTTAAGGGTGGCTGCACCCTTCCGGCAAGGTCTCTCCACTTTTGAGCATATTCTTTAAATCCTTCACCCGTCCCTAGTGATATACCCTGGATTTGGGTACGTGTAGGAGCAAGGTCGGAATTATACTGATACTTCTTATAGAACGCAGTAGCCAAATCCTCCCAGTTGCGGATACTGGCTCCATCCAGCTGATAGAACCACTCGAGTTGAGTCCCTGAAAGACTATCCTGGAAGAAATGGATCCACAAATTCTTGTCAGCAGTGTAAGGTTGGATCTTCCTCACATAAGACCGAAGGTGCAGCTTTGGGCAGGAGGCTCCGTCATACTTTGCAAAAGCAGGTGCCTTGAACTTATGGGGAATCACCACCCCATAGGATAAGCCTAGGTCTCCGAAGTCCAACCCGGGCACATTCTGTATCTCCATAGAACTTAAGCGGTCCTCCAACTATTTGTACCTATCCTCAGCAGGAGGATACTGCTCTTCATCATAATCCGTCTCGTTGTCGGAGACCACGGGACTAGGAACCCTTCTCTCTTATGGACTGTCTTTGCCTACAGATGAGGTAGTCGGATCAACCTCATTTTGTAGTCCATTCCCAAATCTGCGTCCAGTGTTGAACAAGACGGTCCTCTTCTTCTTCTTCTTCCTTTCCTTCAGAATCAGAGTCTTCAAATCATGTTGACCCTGGGCTAGGCTCATAACCAACTCTTGGAACTGGGCATTCTGGGCCTGGAGGGCCTTGATAGCTTGTTCAGTAGAAGGTTTAGTAGACATGATGATTGCTGAAATAAACAGCGAAGAAGATAAGAGACCTGTAATGGTACATGTAATGCAATGATATGTATGATATATGTATGCAATGTTTTCAAGGATCTCGCGGGGTAACCAAAGAAACTGTTAGAATTTGAATTTTTCAGCTTGATTGAAGAAACTTCATGTTGTTGAGAGTCCTCCTTCAAGAGTCGAAGCTCACCATATCGAGTGGGTCATAGCCCCTGACTCAAGTTATCGTGCTTTGATCTCCAAACAACCTTGGCTAGAGGAAAATAAATCTCCTTTTCCCCTTGCTAGACAGTTGGTTCATCATGACCTGCATCACAAACCCTTGAGATCCTTGAAATGGGTTAGTCCTTATGCAAGATGCTTTATGATGTTATGATGTACATGGATGCAAAAGTAATCAAGTGTATATACAGATAGTCATATTCACACAAAGCAAACAAGTCCTTAGGTTTAGGCTTGCATGGGGTTCGTAGGTAAGTACCCTCTTGAAGTTAGTTGGCTCAAAACCTGTCCTACAAATAGTAACCGGGTTCTAAGGAGCTCAATATCATTGGATTGTTTTCTATGTTCATTGTTTTTATTTAGCCACTTAACTGGCGACCAAAATATTCCAAGAAAACAACCCTCAATGAGTGTAGTATCGAGTATCTACCAACTTCGGGCTGCACCAAAGTCGGTCATCTCACTACCCCTAAAGAGGCCAGGATGGTCAAGTAAGGTTCTAAGGTCAATTGATGCTTCGCGACACCATGCGGCGGCCCCGTACTCTCCTTGACTTGACTCAAGGGTTACCGGTACTCACCAAAGTGCCACATCAACGTAGCAACTGCTTCAACCATGTCGGTATACGCCGCACAGTTCCCTCACAGTTTGTTGCTACTTCTAGAGGGTATCCCCAGATCCGGGTCAGGATCTATAAAACTTCGATACAAGCCCACAATATTAAATCATTCAAGGCATACAATTGCAAACATAGTGATCTAATCCTAAGGTACACCTCACTTATAAAATTCCCCAGCAGAGTCGCCAGTTCTGTGATCGGTGGAAATAGAACTTACTGTTTTGAAATGCTGGTGCGCGAAATGTCGCGGTAAGCAAGAGTCGCCACCGTCTTTTATATTCTCTGACAAGGAAAGGACAAAAGCACAGCAAAATTCCTTTTCGAGATGTTTCTCGGTTCGGGAGGTAGATTATAGAAAGGGAAGGTGTTAGCACCCTTTCTATCTGTGGTTATCCACAGGCTCTTAGGTACTTGCTCACTATGTTTTCAAAATGTTTTGCTTTTCTTGTGTTTGTGGGTTTTGAAAAAGTTTTGTTTGAAAACTTCAATTTAACTCTTGTATCTGTCCTCAAGAGTGTATTGAAAAAACTTTTGTCAGAAAAGTGTAGGTGCGAAAAGTATTTTGTTTTGAAAGAGCAAGTACCTGAGAACCTCTACCTACTCAAAAGAAATTAAGCTGTGTAAATGTCCTTTAGACAGTACTATCCCACTATTGAGAAGTAGGTAGCACCGTCGTTGGAGTTTTTCGGGTCAATTCGATTAAGGGACATGTGGTCACCAAAGCAATAGTAGGACGCCTTAGCGGTAACCCTAATGTCCTAGATCCTTTTTATCCGAGGCAACCGTTTCGAGGCAACTTTGATCTTTAGACAAGAGGGTGACCTCTAAAACACCATATACTCAATGACCACGTCGAGGCAACCAAGTGAGGCGTACCCTAGGAGTGGCATGTGCGAGTGTGTCAGGATTCAGTTAAGTTATCTTTGCACATGTTATGGTGAGCTACGAGTTGATTTTATTTTCAGAGATAAGTCTTGTCATGCATAGCCTAATTAACATACATCTAACAGTTAATAGTGCGGAAAATAAATCTAAACTATTACAAGGCGTCGGGTATTTACATCGCCAAAAGCAAACCCTTGAAAAGTAAATTGCGGGAAATTAAAGAAAGCGATAAAAAGGGTCCTAATTAAAGCTATTACATCCTCGGAGCAATTACATAAATATGATCAAAAATTAATAAAAAATAACCACATGCGCGAGAAAGAATTGAATCGGAGAGGTCCTTAGGGTTTTGACCCTTTTGAGAAAGAAAGAAGTTTTTGTTATTTTGCATTAAATTAGATTAAACCTAAAACTAATTAATTAATTAAAAAGAAATGTTTTTGAGTTTTTAATGTCTTGAGGAAATAAATAAAAAATAGTCAAAAGTTAGTAAAAACCCTAATTCTAATTTATTTTATTTATTGCAAAAAAATATTGAAATTAACCTAATTAAAAAAGACTAAATTAATTTGTTAGTATTTATTTACAAAATAACTAATTAAAGGTGAAATTAATTTTAATAAAAAATTAATTTATTTTAGTTTTCTGATTTTTATTATGAAAAAGTTAATTTGGTTAATTAAATAATAATAATAATAATAATTAGTAATAAAATAATTAAATGTAAAATATAAAGAGAAAAAAGAAAATAAACCCAGGGGGGGTGCTGGCCCAATTAGGAGGTGATTCTGGAAATTTGAAGGCCCAACAAGCTGCAAGCCCTTTTGACTTTGGTGATTGTCCATGCATGCATTGACCAGGGACTATGGTAGTCTTCCAATCTAGGCCTTCAGATTTGCTTTGCAAGCCACTTGGAGTGTTGATAAGTGAGGTACATGGTGGATCACTTTTGGAAGCCTGTATGTGAATATGTAAAGAAAAATAATATAAGCGTTTTGGGGTACCTGGGATTCGAACCCAGATCCCAACGTTTCCAAGCCAAGGCCTTAACCACTCCAACCACCGGCTTCAATCGTTATTAGCATAAGAGATAAATATTATATTGAGAAACAAATCACTAAGATGTAACTAAAATAAAACGCGCGCCTTTTTGAATTAACCAATGGGAGGCTAACACCTAGTCATCTTCTCCGTTTGCCCTGCAAATATCACATTAGATAGCGGGGGTCATCATGTTCATCTGATTCTCACGATTCCAACCATGGGTCTCACAAGTCTTGATTTTTCTTGGATTGCAAAGCCCCAATTCAAAGCTTATGAACCCTAAAAAGTCAACTATGGCATCTTTGGATTCAGGGCATTATAATCCAATTCAGTTATACTATTAGCTTCGTATGATCCCTATTAACACAAACCAATCAAGAAAACATGTTAAATATGCATGATTTAAGAGTTACGATTATGGATAAAATGTGCAAACCGTGATTCTTTTTTCAACGATTTCTTGAGCTTTAAGGCATGAGTTTGATTGCAAAACCTTCCTGAGATCTCCTGCAATGTATTGGAATCAATAAAAACCTTTGAATCGTCCTGGAATGCCAAAGTCAGTTTTGAGTTTTCTTGGAAATTTTTCAATATGCTATGGCTTTTCTGCAACTTTCTTGCACCTGTATGGGATTAGGGTTTGCTTGCATATATATAGAGGAATGGAATTAGGTCAAAAGCTTGAACAAAAATCCATTGAATTGATGATTTGATCTTTGATTGAAAATCAAATCTTTTTGCATTTTCATGATTGAACAAAGTTGCCAATTTTGGAGATTTTGCATTTTTGACTTGGTGCACGAAATTGCCAGCATATCTTGACCATATTTGTTTCACAAAAAGATTGAAAAAATCAAATCTTCTATTTTCCTACAATTTAAATTAATTAAATGAATTAATATCAATTAAAAATCCAATTAATTAATAAAAAATAAGAAAATAAATTCAATTAAGCTTGATGGGTCGTGCATAGGCCATGGATGAAGTTTCAAGAAGAGATTTGAGGCCCATTAGCAAAAATAAGGTGTTTTGTGCAAAGTTGACTTTTGCAAATTCACAAAAATTTCCCAAATTCTCCAATGCATATCTTGCTCAATTTTGATCATATGAACATGTTCTTGGATATTTTGGAAAGGTCTTGAAGTCCTATAACCAATGCCTTTGGTCCCATGTCATATGGATTTACCAATCTCAAGTTATGGCCTTTGACTTAAAGTGCATTTTTGTTGACTTTTGAAAAGGACCTATAATGTCAAAATTGATAACTTCTTGTGAAAGCATTTCTAGGTCTTGGAGTGTGAAGAGGGATTGTAGGAAATCACATCCCCTTCAAAATGAGCATTGGATGGAATTTTTCTGATGAACCATGAAAAAATTATGCCCTGGTCAAGATACAGTTGACTTTTCTGCTGTCCAAAAATAGTAACTTTTTGCATCTTGATGATTTTTGAGCTATCCTTGTGGAATCATGATCAAGACTTGATCAAATGATGATTGTGGACTCAAAATAAGATGTTGACCAAAAATTCTGACTTTTGACTGCAAAATGACCATTTTGCCCCTGCAGCTGATTGTAGATCAAATGAGGCTTTTGACTGTGCAAATTGGCACTGTGAGTCTTGAGACTTGGCGTGTAGGTGCTTGAGAATGCATATGGGCCTATGAGACTTGATTGAACAATTGAAAACCTCAAATTTCTTGAAAGAACTAAAACCCTAATTTCAACTGTCTTAGGAGGTGGTTTGACTGTACAACCTTTTGAGCCATCTTGAATAATTTGAAGGTCATATCTTGACAAATATTGAGGAATATGGGAGGGCAAATTTTGGGGTACAACAGCAATCTGCTTCCATGGTAGACCAATAATAGCCTGCCCATAGGATTTTATTCTCCATCGTATTCCCACTGAAATGGGTGCCAAAAGTGCCTTCATGTAACTCAACCATGATCTTTTCAACTTCAACCTTGTCTACGCACCGATGTAACATAGAGTCATGGTTGCGTTTGTAAAGAATACCATTACTAAGGAATAATTTAGCAGAGAATCTCCTTAATAACTTCTTATCGTTTACTGAAGCTCCTTCTGGATATTCTTGGGTCTCGAGATACCTCTTGACTTCATGAAACCAAGGCTGGTCCATTACTTCTTCAGTATTAATCTCGTGACAGTGTGCTGGTTCATCCCTTCGTTCAATGGTGATCTGGGGAGTCTCGTTATCCCATTTAAGTTTAAACATAGATGACAGTGTGCTAGTGCGTCTGCTAGCTGATTTTCTTCTCGCGAGAAGTGCTCAAAGGTAATCTTCTCAAAATGTGGGAGCAATGTCAAAACATGTTCTTTGTAAGGGATAAGATTAGGGTGTTTGGTGTCCCATTCCCCTTTTATCTGGCTAATAACCAAAGCTGAATCTCCGAATACATTCAAAGATTTGATCCCCAAGTCTATGGCAGCTTTGAGACCAAAGATGCACGCTTCGTATTCCGCCATGTTATTTGTACAATTGAAGCAGAGTCTTGCCATAAAAGGAGTATGACATCCTTCAGGAGATATGAGTACATCACCAATACCATTGCCGAGTGCGTTAGATGCCCCATCAAAAACCAGGGTCCATCGGGATCCTTGTTCAGGTCCATCATATGGCCTGAATTCTTCATAGTTGTTTACCATCATGATGTCTTCATCTAGGAATTCAAACTTCATGTAATGGTAGTCTTCTACAACTTGGTGAGCAAGGTGATCAACTAGTACACTTCCCTTTATTGCTTTCTGGGTAGTATACTGTATGTCATATTCTGTCAGGATCATCTGCCATCTTGCTATTCTCCCAGAGAGTGCAGGCTTCTCGAAGATGTATTTTATTGGATCCATTTTAGATATCAACAAGGTAGTATGAGTCAGCATATACTGTCTTAGCCGGTGAGCAGCCCATGCCAGAGCGCAGCAAGTTTTCTCAAGCAGTTAATATCTTGTTTCACAGTCGGTAAACTTTTTTCTCAGGTAATAAATGGCGTGCTCTTTTCGGCCAGACTCGTCATGCTTCCCCAGCACACACCCCATTGAATTTTCCAAAACAGTCAGATACATGATCAATGGTCTTCCCTTAACGGGTGGCATCAAACTAGGAGGCTCTTGCAGGTATTCTTTGATTTTGTCAAAAGTAATTTGGCACTCATCATTACATTTGACTACCTAATATTTCTTCAGTAGTTTGAAGATTGGTTCACAAGTAGCTGTCAGGTGAGAAATGAATCTGGCGATGTAGTTTAAACGTCCCAAGAATCCTCTGACTTCCTTTTCAGTACGAGGAGCGAGCATCTCTTGTATCACTTTCACATTGGCAGGTGTGATACGGTGGGAGAACTAACTTGATGTTTTGCGTTTCGTTCGCACTTCTGCGGTTAGCAAGAGTCGCCACCGACTTTTCTTTTATCCAAAAGGAAAGGTAAAAAGCACATGAAATACCTTTCGAGATTTTCTCGGGTTCGGGGGGGTAGATTATGAAAAGGGAAGGTATTAGCACCCTTTTCATCCATGGTTTTCCATGGGCTCTTAGTTACTCGTTTAGATCACTTGCTTTTGATTGTGTGCTTGTGGCGTGGGCTTTGAAAGTATTTTGAAAAATCTTTTTGTAATGGTTCTCGTATCTATAAGAACGTATACAAATTTTTGTTTCAAAAAGTGGTTCGAAGATGTGTTTGTGAATCGTGTTTCGAAAAGTGTTTTGAAAAGAGGTTTTGCAATGGTTCTCGTCTCTATAAGAACGTATACAAAACGCTTTATCTTTTTGAAAATGTTTTGAAATGGGAGTTTAGGTGTAAAAGTTTTTGTCGTGAGCAAGCGAGTAACTAAGAGTGAATCTATCTACTCAAAATAACTTAAGTTGTTCTATTCTTTTTCCTTTTAATGGTGCTATCTTACCATTAATTTGGTAAGAAGTCCCACCATTGGATGTGAAGGGACAGGCACGGGTCAATTTTACAATAATTGAAGGCAACTTGTGAGACACTTTAACAATTTTTGTAAGGGACGAGATCGTTTTAATCGAAGGCAACATCGAGGGTCATCGAGGGACTACGATCTTTTTTATCGAAGGGTCATTGCTAGAGTGTCTCATATTCGAGGAACATGATTGTATTTCTGAGGCAACGAGCAAGGTTACCCTAGAGGTGCGCGTGTGAAAAAGTGTGTTGGTTTCAAGTTATTTCATTCTTTGATTAGGTCATCTAGCGATTGATTTTTGAATCTTGCCATACATGTCTAGTTACTATACAGTATATGGAAAACAGTAAATTGCGGGAATTGAAATTCTACGCTATTACAACGTGTTCGGGAATGGGGGTACAATTGTTACAAATGGGGATGAATCAAATGAAAATAACAATGTCCAAATATCAAACAATACAACCAAATCGAATTTTTGTACGATTTAATTAAAGCTATGATAATCCATGAGATAAAATCAACAAAGTATGAAATGAAATGTATTTACTTGAAAAGAGAAGAATAAAACCTATTCTAAAAAATTGATTAAATTAAAATCTTTATTATTATTTTTGTATTTTATTAATTATATAAATAAATTTAAAGAAAGAAAAAAACTAAGTTAATTCTCTTTTTGATGTTTTATTAAATGTAAAAAAAAATTTATAAAAATAAGTTTATATAAAAAAAGAAAATGATAAAAATTAATCACTAAAACCTAAATTAATTTAATAAAAAAAGTTTTAAGTTTTATTTAGCATTTCCAAAACAAATAAAAACAAATTAAAAAAGAAGAAATATGGGCTCAAGTGAGTTTAGGGGTGTTAGGCCCAAAGAAATATTGTTTTTTGCTGTAACTAAAAACAGACATAGGGGGGTGAACTAGCAAAACGTAAATGGCCTTAATGGAGTTTTTAAGGATGAGGCCCAAAGAAAAGGGTGTCATTGTTGTTAGCAAAACGAGCCAAGGGGGGGGGGGGGGGGGTACCCAGAAAAATGCGTGGGCTTAAGGGGTTTGTAAGCGAAACAGGCCCAATGTCCTTAAGTCAGTTTAGTTGTTTGATTAGGTGTGGAAACAAAATTAGGGTTCTTGGAACCCCTTTGTGTTTCACAGCGGCGCCGTTCATCTCTTTCGTTCACTCATCCCTTCCATTTTTCGTTCACCTCTGAATAACTTCACTACCCATCCCACTTCACGAGCGAAATCGCTCTTTTCATCTCTATCTCACCATGATTCGCGTTTTTTTTCTGAAAAAAAACCTAAGGTCGGATTTAAACCTAGAAATAACAAAATTGTTTCATCTGATCTTCCCCCCCCCCCCCCCCCCCAAATTTCTGTTGCCGGAGCGCCCCTCAATCTCACCTCCTTAAACGATTTTCAGTGGTTTTCCTTGAAAAGGTACGGTTCTGTTATTAGTGAAGCTTACGAATTCATTGTTTGTTTTGTCTTCTTACATTTTTTCTGTTAATCAAACTTGTTATCCATTGAGATGCAGGAAATAGTTTATGAGGAAGGTGAAGAATCCATACCTGTTTGGAACTTTTCTGTGAAATGGAAAGGGGGTAGTGAGACTGAGGGAGGTGCTCCTTGGTGGCCGGAGATGTGTGGGGGAAAGAGATGAAGATTGAAAGCGTGATTTTCTGGCTTGGGTTCCTTTTGATAGGTAACAGTTTTTGTTGTTTTGATGATGATTTTGATTTGATGAACTTTGGGATTTTTGTGATTGTTGGATGTTGCTCTATCAGTTTGAATGGTTTACTGGTTCTGGAATTTGGTTTTGTGATGATGGTTTTAGTTTGATGATGTTTGATGATGATAATGATTTGATGATGTTGGTTATCTGGGATGTTTGAGGCTTGGATACTGTGTTTGAGATTTGGAGATGGTGACTGTTAGCTTGATGTTTTTTGGCCTTTGGTGATTTTTGTATTTTTATGATGGTTCAGATTGGAGACCTGGTTTTTGATTATGGTGTTTTTGTTACTGATTTGGTTTGATTGCAGGTTGTGTTATTGGTTTGGTTTTGACATGTTTGCTTACAGTTTTGGTTTGATTGCAGGTTGTGTTATAGTTTGGTTTTGGCAGTTTTTTTTGGGTTTGGTTACAGTTTTGTTACATGTTTGGTTCTTGAGGATGGCTGTTGGTTTTTTCAGTTGGGACTCATATTATTTTTTTGAGGTTTTAGACTTGGACAGTGTTGTACCCTAAAATTTGCCCTCCCATATTCTTCAAGGTTTGTCAAGAATCATCTTCAAATGGTTCAAGATTGCTCAAGAGATTGCACAGTCAAACCATTTCCTAAGACAGCTGAAATTAGGGTTTTGGTTCTTTCAAGGAATTTGGGGTTTTCAATGGTTCAATCAAGTCTCATAGGCCTATATGCATCCTCAAGTACCTACATGCCAAGTTTCAAGACTCACAGTGCCAATTTGCACAGTCAAAAGCTCCATTTGGTCTACAGTCAACTATAGGGGCAAAATGGTCATTTTGCAGTCAAAAGTCAGAATTTTTGGTCAACATCTTATTTTGAGGTCACAATCATCAGTTGATCAAGTCTTGATCATGATTCCACAAGAATGGCTCAAAAATCATCAAGATGCAAAAAGTTACTATTTTTGGACAGTAGAAAAGTCAACTATATCTTGACCAGGGCATAACTTTCTCATGGTTCATCAGAAAAATTCCATCCAATGCTAATTTTGAAGGGGATGACATTTCCTACAATCCATCTTCACACTCCAAGTCCAACAAATGCTCTCACAAAAAGTTACCAATTTCTACATTATAGGTCAATTTCAAAAGTCAACAAAAGTGTACTTTAAGTCAAAGGGCATAACTTGAGATTGGTAAATCCAAATGACATGGGACCAAAGGCATTGGTTAGAGGACTTCAATACCTTTCCAAAATGTCCAAGAACATGTTCATATGATCAAAATTGTGCAAGATATGCATTGGAGAAGTTTGGAAATTTTTATGAATTTGCAAAAGTCAACTTTGCTCAAAACACCTTATTTTTGCTAATGGGCCTCAAATTCCTTGTTGAAACATCATCCATGGCCTATGCACGACCCATCAAGCTTAATTGAATTATTTTCTTATTTTTTATTAATTAATTGGATTTTTAATTGATATTAATTCATTTAATTAATTTAAATTGTAGGAAAATACAAGATTTGATTTTTTCAATCAATTTGTGAAGCAAATATTGTCAAGATATGCTGGCAATTTCATGTGCAAATCAAAGATGCAAAAATCTCCAAATTTGGCAACCTTTTCCAATCATGAAAATGCAAAAAGATTTGATTTTCAATCAAATATTCAATCATCAATTCCATGGATTTTGCTCAAGATTGTGACCTAATTTCATTCTCCTATATATATTCAAGTAAACCCTGATGCAAGACACGTGAGAGAAGCTGCAGAAAAGCCATAGCCATATTGCAAAATTTCAAGAAAAACTCAAAACGGATTTCTATATTCCAGGGCGATTCAAAGCTTTTTGTTGATTCTAACATCTTGCAGGAGTTCCCAGGAGTGTGTGGCAATCAAATTCAAGCCTTGAAGCTCAAAGAATCGTCCTAAACAGAACCACGGTTTGAAGCTTTTTTTCAAAATCGTATTGTCCAATTCATGAGCATTTAACATGATTTCTTGATTGTTTTGTATTGCTAGTAATCATATGAAGCTGATGGTATAACTGAATTGGATTAAAACGCCATAAATCAAAAGTTGCCATGGACGATTTCTAGGGTTCCTGAACTTTGAATTTGGGAATTCCTAAACCAGGAAAAATTGAGACCACTAAGGCACATGGTTGGAACCGTTAGGACCAGACGAACATGATTCTATCCTCGCGAAATATTTATATACCCTGTATCTCTATTCGCTATTTTTCGTCAAGGTGAATAGTGGGGGTTAAAAACCCCTGCTATCTAACATTGTTTTTGCAGGTACAGCGAGGAAGATGATGATGTGTTGATACATCATTGGATAGTTTAAATCAGCACGCGTGTTTTTGTTGTGTTACAGCCTATTGAATGATTTCTTAATATAATAATTGTTTGTTATTCTAATAATGACTAAAGCGTGATGGTGGAGTGGTTAGCGTGCTGGCTTGGAATCATTGGGACCTGGGTTCGAATCCCAGGTCCCCCAAAATTATTATTGCTATTTTCTTGCAGCTTATCCAGTATACCTTATGCCTCGAGGTCCACCATGTACTTCATCTTTCCAAGCGCCAGATATCTTCAGGCATCCATCCAATGGTTCTGGGTAGAAGATCACCATACTCCCTAGTCAACAGGCGTGTGGTTGATCAGGAAAGTCAAACGTGGCTGAAACAATTGGGCTTCAAGATTCCATAACTTACCTCCATATTGGGCCAGTACCCCCCCCCCCCTGGTTTATTCTTCTTGTTTTTTTCTTTTATATTTTTTTCTTTTAATTATTTTACTAATTATTGTTATTATTATTATTTAATTAACCAAATTAATTATTTTCATAATAAAATCAGAAAAACTATAATATTATTATTATTATTATTATTATTATTATTATTTATTAAATTCATCTTTAATTTATTATTTTTGTAAATAAATGCTAACAAATTAATTTAGTCTTTTTTAATTAGGTTAATTTCAATATTTTTTGCAATAAATAAAATAAATTAGAATTAGGGCTTTCACTAACTTTTGACTATTTTATTTATTTATTTCATTAAAACATAAAAACTCAAAAATGTTTCTTTTTTTGTTAATTAATTAATTAGGTTTAATTTAATTTAATTTAATTCATAAACCACCAAAAACTTCTTTCTTTCTCAAAAAGGGTCAAAACCCTAAGAACTTCTCCGATGCAATTTTCTTTCACGCATAATTATTCTTGATTATTTCTATTCCAATTATGTAATTGCTCCGAGAATGTAATAGTCTTTAATTAGGATCTTTTTATCGCTTTTCTTTATTTTCTCGCATTTACTTTTCAAGGGTTTGCTTTTGGCGATGTAAATACCCGACGCCTTGTAATAGCTTAGATTTATTTTTCGCAACTATTAACTGTTAGATGTATGTTAACTAGGCTATGCATGACAAGATTTGATCTCAAAATAAAATCAAAACGTAGCTCACCATAACATGTGTAAAGATAACTTAACATGAAACTTGACACACTCGCACATGCCACTCCTAGGGTACGCCTCACTTGGTTGCCTCGACGTGGTCATTGAGTATAGGGTGTTTTAGAGGTCGCCCTCCTGTCTAAAGATCCAAGTTGCCTCGAAACGGTTGCCTCGGATAAAAAGGATCTAAGACATTAGGGTTACCTCTAAGGCGTCCTACTATTGCTTTGGTGACCACATGTCCCATATAATCGAATTGACCCGAAAAACTCCAACGACGGTGCTATCTACTTCTCAATAGTGGGATGGTACTGTCTAAAGGACATTTACACAGCTTAATTTCTTTTGAGTAGGTAGAGGTTCTTATATACTTGCTCTTTCAAAACAAAAACAACTTTTCGCACCTACACTTTTCTGACAAAAGTTTTCAAACAACACTTCATACACTCTTGAGGACTGATACAAGAGTCATATCGAAGTTTTCAAACAAACTTTTTTTCAAAACCCACAAACACAAGAAAAGCAAAACATTTTTGAAAACATAGTGAGCAAGCACCTAAGAGCCCGTGGATAACCACGGATAGAAAGGGTGCTAACACCTTCCCTTTCTATAATCTACCTCCCGGACTTAGAAACATCTCGAAAAGGAATTTTGCTGTGCTTTTGTCCTTTCCTTGTTGGAGAAAATAAAAGACGGTGGCGACTCTTGCTTACCGCGACATTTCGCGAACCAGCATTCCAAAACAGTCAGTTCTATTTCCACCGATCACAGACAGTTTTTTTTTAAGGTTGTTGATTTTGTTGACAGTTTGAAGGTTTGTTTTGGTTATGGTTCAGATTTGGGTTTGACAGTTTTGTGGAGGTTTGAGGTTTGACAGTTGTTTTTGATATTTGGCTTAGTATGTTTTGTTGATGGTTTGGGATATTTGGCCTTTTTTGAGTTTTCTGGTTACAGTATTTTTGACTTGAGAGTTGTACAAGTTTTTTATTTTGGTTGCAGTACTTGAGAGGTTTATCAATTTGGGACTTTGACGGTTTTGGAGGTTTTAGGTTATACAGGTTTTGAAGGTTGGAGACCTGTTTTTAGTTTTCTGAGTTTGATAAAATCTTTTCTTATCCCCTTGCTTGAGAGTTGTTTACTGTTATATTGACTCTCTCCTATTATCCATGTCCAAAATGGTGGAAAAACAAAGAATTTGAATATTTTACTATATTGTTCTTTTGGCTTTTTGATGGCAGTTTTGTTTTCTAGCAACCTCTATGTAACTTGTGATAGTCAAGGCAGCAGGGTTGTGCATCCCAAGAACCTAGGTGACTTCTTTCCTCTCTTCTCTCTCAATGACACTAGGAAAGCAAATTGCTTTTTGCCCCTTTTTCCAATTCTGAAAAGTTTGCAAAAAATGGAAAATGATGAACTAGCTTCTTGAACAAGTTTCTTGCTTGTTTGACTTAGTTTATTATATGTTATACTTCTGCTTTTTGTTGCCTGCTTTCTACTGCTATGTTGCTGCCTCGTTTGCATTTTGTATTGCCATACTGCTATTTGTTTTTTCTGTTTGGGCAATTTTGTTTGGCTCAGCTTGCGCCTTCTGTTTGGTGATGCTGTTTGGGCAATTTGGACAGTTTTGCTGCATTTGTTCTTGTTTGGATAGCTTTGTGGCATTTTGTCTGTTTGGCTGCTGTTTGGGCATTTTGTTAGTTTGGACAGTGTTGTACCCCAAAATTTGACCTCTCAATTATCAAGGCCTTTCTCACAAGGATTTTCAAGGTTCAAGCTTGCACAAGTACTTTGGAAACTATCAACAAGGGAGAAAACAGATAAAAATATTATTTTGACAAAAATTGGAGAAATACAAGTGTTCTTCGTTTCAGCTCTTTCGATTGGCCTTTAGGCCTCTTTCGATCAGCATCCTTCGATTGACTCTTGGCCTCCTTCGATTTCTCAAAGTGGCTGCTAGCGTGCCTCTTTCGCCTGGGCATGTGACTTCTTGTTGCAGGTTTCGTTTGTGTCTTTTGCTGCCTGCATGCTTGCAATTGAAGGCCATGACCTACTGGTCACATGTACCCCCTGCAAGGCAAGTCTTCGTTTGGGCACTCACCTTCTGTGTGCCTGGATGAAAACTTCAGTTGAGCAAGAGCCTCCTTCGAATGCAACTTGGATTACATCCTTCATTCTGTGCAACAGCTTCCTTCGAGTCAACTTGTTTCGACCACAAGCTTCGACTGAGGCAAAGACTTCCTTCGATTCCAAGGCAAAAAGCTCCCTTTTGATGTCCTTCGATCCAGGAGGAAAAAGCCTCTCTTTTACCCTCCTTCGATCACACATACTGCCCTTGCACGCCTTTTTTCGTTTGGGGGAGTGACTTCTCCAATGTTGCAAGCTTTGATTGAGCCTTCCATCCCTGGCACACATCTTTCGCTTGAGGGTGTGAATCTTTGGGCACAAGTGTTTCGTCATTCTTTCGTTTGGCCATATGGCCCCTTTGTAGGTAAATTTGAGTGGGAAGGATTTCTTGTTAGAAATAGCCTGTTCCAAGCATACAAACTTTTCACTATGTCATTGCCTCAGGCGAAGAAAGCATCTGGGTGGTGCATTCGAAGAGTTTTGTCAGGCATGTTTGGATGTCCCCAATCGAAGGACATATATTACTGATCCATCCCAAGAGCATTAATTTGGCCCATTCGAAGGATTGTCTAGGGAAGTCATTCGAACGTCACTTCGATTGAAAAAAGAGATGGTTACTGAAAGTCTGGTCGAAAGGTGAGGATAGGGAGTCAAAACAAAAGGATGAGAGGCCAAAGGCATTTGTTGACCAAGTCACATGCGCTGCCAGGCTCAGGCCTGATTCACTGTCCATAAAACTCCAAAACTGCTGCACAGCAGTCCTGCACTGTCCAATTCCTTGCACCAAAATGGCAATAAAACACTGTCCCTTGAAAGCTACAAATACAGCATACCCCTTTTTGTTTGAATTTTTTGTTTTCCCTCCCAAAGCATCAGCCTAAGCCATCTATAAATATGAGCCTCCACCACACATGTTAGGAGGACCTTTTGGCCAGTCGAACGAATCTTCAGAAAATTCTCTAACACCATAAAACTCTCAAACACTTAAACACTCTAAACACATATCCAGAATCCAAACACATATCCAGAATCCAAACACTTATCCCCTTAGAATCTGAAACGTCCATATACCTTGTTACCCTTCGAATCCAGTAGGAAGAACCTCACGCTTGTTCTTCTCTTTCAAATCCAGTATCAAAGACATAACCCCTGGTTCCTCCCTCCGAATCCAGAAGCATTCAAGGAAATCACTTAAAGGCCCAGCACACGTTCCCGCCTCAAGAAAGGTAAGTCATTCCTAACTTTGAACCCTTCATTTCTAGCATAACACGTAAATAAGTTTCCTTTTCATTTCAAATATATACGTAGTGTTTGTCACCTCTTCGTTTCCACCCTTTAGTTTGTTTTTATTACTTCTCCTTTTGGTTTGGTTCTTTGGATGATTACAGATACTTTAAGAACTAACCTGGCCCTGAGGTAATGATAGCGTGGCCTTAGGCCACGTTGCTATTTAATGTCTCAAACGAAATAAACAGGAAACAGGAATATGAAACGAAGCCTCAGGCTTCCTCACTGACGCCAGGCCCAATCGAAGGAGGCAGAAAGGCAGATTGCATCTTATACTGGTTCCAGGCCCAGTCGAAAGGCACAACATGCAGTTCCGCTGGTCCCAATCAAAAGGCACAACATGCTGACCGTGAGGCCTCAATCGAAAGTTATACCTTCACCCTTTTTCGGGCCAAATCGAAGAGAGCCAGAAAGTGCAGAATCGAAGGGTTTTCTGCCCCAATCGAAAGACCCTTATTTTTCTTGCTTTTATTTTATTTTTGCCTTTATATTTCCATGCAATTCAATATGGTTGTAATAGTGTAGGATTTTATCTTTATGCGCTTCATTACTTTTATATGCTTGCTAGTAAATAGGGTGTGTATGGAAAGATAAAACCAACAAGTAGACAACCCCTAATCAAACATAAATGCATGCAAATCAAACACACTATTCACACATGCACCCTTAGGGTAATTCCACTCGTTGCCTCGGAAGATGCAATCATGTCCCTCGAGTATGAGACACTCTAGCAATTGTCCCTTTGATAAACAAAGATCATAGTCCCTCGATGACCCTCGATGTTGCCTTCGATAAAACGATCTCGTCCCTTACGAAATTGCTAGAGCGTCTCACAAGTTGCCTTCTGTTGTACCCCAAAATTTGCCCTCTCATATTTCTCAAAACATTTCAAGAAAAATTCACAAGTCCAACCCGGCGCGTCATATTCAGGTGTCCTTTCGCCAAGATATCTCTGATAACGTATTCTCAAATTCAGGTTCAGCTCAAGAGTCAATTCTTTAAAGAAGGTATCCGAATGTGTGAGTTTTCTCGAAGAAATATGGTGAAGAAGTGTGCTGAAAGTGCAGTTTTTACGCGCTAAAAAATTCATAACTTGAAGATCGTGGTTCGTTTTCAACCCGTTCCGGTGGCCAAAATTCCTTCTTGACATTATCTACGTTTTCATCTCTCACAGCTGGAAGCCAATTTCAAGCAGAAGGTCTTCAAAAATGTGGATTTATCAAGTATTTTCGTACAGAAAATTTGTGACAGAAGTTTATTTGCGTGATGTTCAGAAAATCATAACTTGGTCGATTTTCATCGTATCGAGCTGGTTCCGGTGCCAAAATTTCACAAATTGAGTTGGCTACATTTTCACATAAGGTATTGAGTTCAAACGGTATTCAAAAGGCCTTCGTTTTTTGCTCAGAGTGCATGACACGCTGAAAATCCTCAATGCTGAATACTATTTCATCTGGTCCGAAATTTCGAAAATTCATAACTCGGTCAATTTTTATCGGATTGGGCTCATATTTTTACACAAGGTCACTGACTCATAGATCTACAACTTTGCTTCAAAAGTCGAGACCGGATTATGCTCCGATCAATACCAGTTTTTTATTGAAGAACGTGTCAGAGTCGACACTAGAGCTCAAAATAAGTTTGTCTAAGCTGAAACTTCAAAAATTCATAACTAATTCACCGTTTATCCGATTGAGCCGATTTTCGGACAGGAGTTAGTTATCGATGTCGGCTAAATTTTGTTTTCCATTTCAACTTCAAAAATTGCACTTAAGTCCCTGCGATTTAGCCTGGAAAGTGACGAACTCAAGTGAACATTGGAGGCCCAATTGCACATTCAAAGCCCATTTTCTTTACCCTAATTTCCATTATATAATCACATTCTTTTCACACAAACTAGGAGAGAAAAAAAACCTTGCCACAACACTGTCAGAATATCAAATTCTTTCAAGAACCCTAAAACCTTGAAATCCTTATTACAAATCTCTCTCTCACTACAAACAAGCCATCTCAGTTACAAACCAACATCTCACTACAAACAAGTCATCTCAGTTACAAACCAACATCTTACTACTTCTTCAGTAAGGGTAAGGCTGGCTTGATCTTCATGATCAAAAGGGCATAAAAGCATTCATGTCACTACTTTTCCA
Organism: Vicia faba; assembly: GCA_948472305.1. Lineage (NCBI taxonomy): Eukaryota > Viridiplantae > Streptophyta > Magnoliopsida > Fabales > Fabaceae > Vicia > Vicia faba. The sequence continues at coordinate 370,621,141 of OX451735.1, forward strand.
GTAAGGGTAAGGTTGATTTGATTTCCATGATCAAAAGGGTATAATCATTCATACATGCCATATTGGCCTAAACATTAAATTTCTTCATATATTGGCTTTATTTGTATTTTATGATATATAGTAATTTATTTAATGTGTTCATAAGATTCAACACTGCAGATTTAGACAGGATCTCATGCAGTTTCATTAAGGAACGTTGAGGCCAAAACACAAATGGCCAAAAGCCAAATGGTCAAAACAGAACAGCTTACACATGACACCAATACATGGCGAGACAGACATCCTGAGAAGGTTAAGGAACGTTGAGGCCAGAACACAAATGGCCAAAAGCCAGAACATAAATGGCCAAAACGAAACAGTTTACACATACGCCAACAGCTGTTTCACCCCTCCAATCAGGCCCGTATACTCCTAAACTTTCTCTCTATTTGTATTATGTTCCTTTAATTAATTAATCGTTATTATTTTTATTAATCACTAACCAATTAACATTTTTTCCTAATAAAATCAAAAACACAAAAAATATTTTATTTATTAAAATTAACTTCATCACTTTTATTTTTGTAAATAAATTAATTTAATCAATTTAGCTTTAATTAGATTTAACTTTTAATATTTTTGCAATATTTAAAATCAATTTAGAATATTAGGTTTTTATTAGCATTAATTCAATTTATTTTATTTCTTTAAAAACTCAAAAATCCAAAAATATGTTCATTATTTAATTTAATTTAATTGTTCATTTAATTTAATTCCATTTAATTCAAAAATAACCAAAAAAATCACTTTCTTTCAAAAAAGGGTCAAAACCCAAAAAACTCGCATCCAATTTAATTTCCCGCACGCGGTCCATTTTTCCATATTATTGTACTTGCTTCCGGAATGTAATAACTTTAATTAGGACTTTATTTATTTATTGCTTTATTTTACTTTCCGCAATTTAAATTAAAGGGTTTGTTTTTGGCGATGTAAATACCCGACGCCTTGTAATAGCGTAGATTCACTTTCCTCAATTTATTTTCCGCACACTTATTAACTGTTAACTATGCATGCAAGACTTACCTAAAAAAATAAAATCAACACGTAGCTTATAATGATGCCTGTTCAAAGATAATATGAATTGAACTTGACACACATGCACATGCCACTCCTAGGGTACGCCTCATTTGGTTGCCTCGAGGTGGTCATCAAGTATAGGGTGTTTTAGAGGTCGCCCTCCTGTCTAAAGATCCAGTTGCCTCGAAACGGTTTCCTCGGATAAAAAGGATCTAGGACGTTAGGGTTACCACTAAGATGTCCTACCATTGCTTTGGTGACCACACATGTCCCTAATAATCAAATTGACCCGAATAACTCCAACGATGGTGCTACCTACCTCTCAATAGTGGGATAGCACTATCTAAAGGACTCTTACACAGCCTAATTCCTTAGAGTAGGTAGATGTCTCCTGGGTACTTGCTCTTTCAAAACAAAAAAAATAACTTTTCGCACTCACACTTTCAAAAAGTTTTCAAACAAACACTTCATACACTCTTGAGGACTGATACAAGAGTTACCTAGAAGTTTTTCAAAACAAACTTTTTCAAAAACCCACAAACACAAGAAAAGCAAACAATTTTTGAAAACATAGTGAGCAAGTACCTAAGAGCACGTGGATAACCACTGATAGAAAGGGTGCTAACACCTTCCCTTTCTATAAATATATCTCCCGAACCGAGAAACATTCTCGAATAAGGAATTTTGATGTGCTTTTGTCCTTTCCATGTTGGAGAACATAAAAGACGGTGGCGACCCTTGCTTACCGCGACATTTCGCGAACCAGCTTAAAAAACAGTCAGTTCTATTTCCACCGATCACAGAACTATCGACTCTGCTGGGGACTCTAATAAGTGAGGTGTACCTTAGGGTTAGACCACTCTTATGTTTTCAATTTCTTGCTTTGTTTGCTTTTATATTTGTGGGCTTTGCATCGGAGTTTCATAGATCCTAACCCGGATCTGGGGAATACCCTTTAGGTAGCATAAGTTGTGAGGGACCTGTTCGGCGTAGACCGACACGGGTGAAGCAGTGGCTACATTGGTGTGACAACTTGGCCTATACTGATATCCCTTGTGTTGCAACGAGGAGAATATGGGTCTTCTGAGGAGTCATTAAGCACCAACCGACCTTAGAACCCTAAATTGACCCAACTTGGCCATAGAACAGTAGCAGTATGCTACACTCATTGAGGCTAAACTCCTGTGATGGTTCCGGCCGCAAGAAAAGATTGCGATGCGGGAGTTATGACCGGTTGAGGGTAGTCGGTGATATTGAGATCCTCTAGAACCCGGTTACTATTTTCTAGGACAGGTCTTAACCAATGAAACTGAAAGAGGGTAGTACCTAAACTTCATGCTGGCCTGAACTCTAAGGGCTTTCTGGTGTGACTTGTGTGCCTTAAAACTTGAACTACTTGCATATTCTTATCTGACACATGAGTTTCTTGCAGGTTTTGTGTACAGTCCTTGATCGGGACTTATAACAGGGTTTACTTACATCACTCCACACATAGCATAACATCATACCATCATACCATCGCATACATCCTGCATAAGGACTAACCCACTTCAAGGATCTCAAGGGCTTGTGATGCAGGTCATGATGAACCAACTGTCTAGCAAGGGGCAAAGGGGATTTATTTTCCTCTAGCCAAGGTTGTTGGAGATTAACACACGATACCTTGAGTCAGGGGCTATGACCCACTCGATATGGTGAGCCTTGACTCTTGAAGGAGGACTCTCAACAACATGAAGTTCCTTCCATCAAGCTACAAAATTCAAATTCTAACAAGTTTTTCTTGTCTACCCCACGAGATCCTTGAAAACATTGCATGCATACATACACATCATTGCATAACAGGTATCCTTGTTACAGGTCACTTACCTTCTTCGCTGTTTATTTCAGCAATGGCTTCCCAATCAGATAACCAGGATCTTCAGGCTCAAGAGACTCATTTCAGGGAAATCTTCCTAAGCCTATCCAAGGGGCATGAAGAATTGAGAACGCTCCTCATGGGGAACTTGGTCAAGAACAGTCCAGAAGACAGTAAGGATGAACGGCTGAAACATATGCAGGCTGAGATAGACGCAATGAGGACTCAGATGCTGGGAAAATGGCCCTTATCTAAGGCTTAGCTCGGGAGCAAGAAGAGTTGAGAACTGTGATCAACCAGCTTCAGCAAGACAGTATGAAGCCGGTAGTCAAGGCTGGGGACCAAACCGGTATTCAGTCCCCAAGAAGTCAAAGGTTTGGTTCAATGAATAGACCTCTCCAAGCTGCTACTACTTCACAGGTCCAACAACGACCTCACCAAGAACAATGGGTTGATCAGAGCAAGCCAGACAAGCCCAGGAGACAATTCACCCAGCTCAACATGTCGCTGTTTCAAGCTTTACAATGCCTATTGAGATTGAATCTGATCACGTTAAGGGACCCTCCTAAGAATCCCAACACAGCCTCCCCAAGGTATAACCCTGATGAAAGATGTGCATACCACTCTGACAATCCAGGACACGACACCGACGACTGTTGGACTCTGAAGAACAAGATCCAGGACCTGATTGATGAAGGAGCATTAGAATTCACCCAAGGTGGTCAGGCTGAGTTTTTCTACCATCCCTCCAAGGTTTACCATTTGAAGTGACAAGTCCTGAGATGAGAAGACGTTTTGTTCATTGGAATTTTCAATTTGTAATTTTCTTTTGATTGTTCAAACATTTATTCATGTCAAACGTTATTACTTTATCAATGCATTGCATATGTCTGTTTTGAATCAATCCATTCGTATTCACTATATTCAAACTGCTTTCATTTTTTGTGATGTTTAAACTCTCGATTAATAATTCTAAGCCTTTTGAGGGAGGATGACGAAAACGATACCACGGTCTTTACAGTATGCTTTTGAACAGACCCCGCTGATGAGGTACAGGCATTGTTTCAAAACCTAAACAGTGGAGTTATAAGGAAGATAATCCCTCGTCAACCCCTTCGAGCCAAAGAAGTTGGAGTTTTTCTTTTCACGCAAAAATTAAAACCCTTAATTATAACTTGGGGCAGGGTAGTTTTCTCAGTTGATCCAGGTGCACAACAAATGGCATCAAAGAAGTTCTTCTAAAACAAAAAAAGCGGTGTTGGTTCCGTATAATCATAAGGACAGACAGTCATTATTTCTCAAAATAAAAGCCCATTAAGTCAAAACCTATGAAGGAGACTTACAAAAAACTGGGGCATCCCGCTGACTGTAATCACAAAAGAAACAGTTCAGGCAAAAAGACAGGGATAACAAAATCAAAAAGAAAGAGGTCCTACAGACCCTCAACAAAAAAAAGAAATGACTGCCTATTCAAAATAAATTGTCAATATCCGAACCATCACCGGAATATCAGAGCAAAGACTCAAACAAGGTCTAATGCACGATCAACTGAGTTTAGGTTTGAAGAACATCACGAAGAGCGGGTGGGTACAAATATACTTTGAGCTTTTATCCTTTGTTTCTTAAACTGTGAACCAGGCCACGTTACAACCCTCAAAAAGTCCTAGCTGAAGCATGGGTTGGTTTGAAAGCATACTGTTACCAAAGGTATCCTGACTCCTTAAGGCTTGCTGTAAAATACTGATTTGATATCACATTTTACAAAATTTGCTTGTTTTATTGAAAACTGCATTTTCAAAAACTTCAAGACAGACATAAGCTTTGTATTCTTGAAATAATATTGTTTGCATATGACTATTTGTTCGAACAGCAGAGAAATTCGCACGATGAATATCTTGTGAACAAAAACCTTTTCAATAAAAAGGGTCACCTCAAGTGGAAGGAACACCTCCAACCAAGGGGCAGACATGATCAGTTCCCATCATCTGGGGCAGTCAAGTCAAGATTCAAGGAATCTCTCAAAATGCCAAATAGCCAGGGGAAAATCTCCATCTGAATTAATTGGGGCATTGGACACGAATTCCAACGATGAATCTTGCATGATCAAACATCTTCTGGTAGTATGGCGACACAACACTACTGACAATGACAACTCCCTACATCCTGAGAGCATGGACATGATCAAAAAAATACTACGCATAATCAAAGACCCGCTAGGTCGACTGGCCTAGGCAAAAATAAGGGCTTCCCGGAGAACCAAAAGGGTTCGGGCAAAAATAAAGGATGAAAATGAAAAAATTTGTACACCCGGCAAGTCCAAAACCTGAAAAGGCGGCTTGGGAAAAAATGGGTATCCCGGTGGACTGAAAACCCGAAAGGGCGGTCCAGGCAAAAGTTAGAGATCAAAAGCGTACGACTATGTCCTGTCATCTTGTCACTTGCCTACCAGAAGAAGATTTGTCCATCAGCAGTTATCAAGCACCTCATAGGCCTTTTTTCTCCCGCAGAAACTGGGGCAATAAGAATTGTCCAAACTGCGCAAGCTGCTCTGTCCACCAAGGTACAAAGGTAGCTTCAGTTGAAGAATTTGACCAAGATACCTTCACTCCCTGCAGAGTAAGACAAGATTCAGCCATACTCCCCCAAGCAGAGTTGGTCTCCCATCAGCCCCAAAAGGCACAGTATCCCTAGCAAGTCAGCAACACTCTCCCCAAGCAGAGTTAGTCTACTGTCAGCCTTAAGGAAGTTGGATATCCCCAGAAAATCTTAACACTCCCCAGCCGAGTATAGATATTCCTCAACAAGCATCACCGGCAGTCTCAATATAAGATTGTTCCCCGGCGGAATACCAGACACCCCAGTGGAGCCATTCCCCAGTGCAGTCCAAAGTTTCCCCAGGAGAGTTGAATCATCCCCCCGGTAGATTCTGGAAGCTTATCCCCAGTAGATTCTGGAAACTTATCCCCAGTAGATTCTGGAAGCTTGTCCCCTGCAGAGTACCGACGTATCTCTCCCCGACCATGTTCAGAGGTTATTCCCCACCAGGGCCTATAACTGGGTTATCCTCAGCCAATTACAACGGAAAGATCGTCCTCGACGAAGTTCTTCCTATCCCCAGCGGAGTTCATCAAATTCCTCAACAAAACTTATCAACGAAATCCCCAGCGGAGTTATCTTCAAATTCTCAGCGAAGTATCTCTTCCCATAGAGTAATTCCCCGCAGAGTAATCTTTCCAACAAGTTTATTCCCCAACGGAGTCATCTTCTCCTACCGGTTTATTCTTGCAATCATCATCCCCAGCGGAAACGAAGAACTCTACTCTTCAAACATCAGCCCAGGATTTAACAAACTCCCGACATGTGTCAAGGATTTATTTTCCTAGACGAAAATACATTCATAGACATTTCACATTTCATACATCCTGCTTACGTACATGATAAAGTGCATACGACACGATCTCATTTTGAGAACATCATGACATCATGCATTTCATACATCATGACATTGCATACAACTAATGTTTTGCCTTTTCAGGAAAAGGTCAATCCAAAGATGATTACTATCAACTATCACAGTTCCAGATTCGATACCTGTATCTAGCCAGGGCATGTCTGTGAGCGATTGATTGTGGATTCGACACCTGTATCTAGCCAGGGCATATCTGCATGAAGAGTTTAGAGATTCGATACCTGTATCCATCCAGGGCATATCTGTAGACGACTAATTCCAGATTCGATACCTGTATCTAGCCAGGGCATATCTGTGAGTGATTGATTGTAGATTCGATACCTGTATTTAGCCAGGGCATATCTGCATGAAGAGTTTAGAGATTCGATTCTTGTATCTAGCCAGGGCATATTTGTAGACGACCAAATTCCAGATTCGATACCTGTATCTAGCCAGGGCATATCTGTGAGTGATTGATTGTAGATTCGATACCTGTATCCAGCCAGGGCATATCTGCATGAAGAGTTTAGAGATTCGATACCTGTATCCAGCCAGGGCATATCTATAGACGACTAATTCCAGATTCGATACTTGTATCTAGCCAGGGCATATCTGTGAGTGATTGATTGTAGATTCGATGCCTGTATCCAGCTAGGGCATATCTGCATGAAGAGTTTAGAGATTCGATACCTGTATCCAGCCAGGGCATATCTGTAGACGACTAATTCCATATTCGATACCTGTATCTAGCCAGGGCATATCTGTGAGCGATTGATTGTGGATTCAATACTTGTATCTAGCCAGGGCATATCTGCATGAAGAGTTTGAAGTTCCAGATTCGATACCTGTATCTAGCCAGGGCATATCTGTGAGCGATTGATTGTGGATTCGATACCTGTATCTAGCCAGGGCATATCTGCATGAAGAGTTTGAAGTTCCAGATTCGATACCTGTATCTAGCCAAGGCATATCTGTGAGCAATTGATTGTGGATTCGATACCTGTATCTAGCCAGGGCATATCTGCATGAAGAGTTTGAAGTTCCAGATTCGATACCTGTATCTAGCCAGGGCATATTTGTGCGCAATTGATTGTGGATTCGATACCTGTATCTAGCCATGGCATATCTGCATGAAGAGTTTGAAGTTCCAGATTCGATACCTGTATCTAGCCAGCGCATATCTGTGAGTAATTGATTGTGGATTCGATACCTGTATCTAGCCAGGGCATATCTGCATGAAGAGTTTGAAATTCCATATTCGATACCTGTATCTTGCCAGGGCATATCTGTGAGCGACTGATTAGAGGTCTACGCCTGTATCTAGCCAGGAAAGCTATCTCTACCACCTTTTGAAGTTCCAGATTCGATACCTGTATCTAGCCAGGGCATATCTGTGAGCGATTAATTGTAGATTCGATACCTGTATCTAGCCAGGAAATTTATCTACATGAAGAGTTTGAAGATCAACGCCTGTAACAGGCCAGGGAATTATCTTTCTTTCTCAAGTACGCAAGTTCTCGCTAAGGAATCTCTTACGCGATCAACATCTTCGGATGGCATCTTTAAGCCCATCTCCATCAATATCTATTACACTTCCAAATGGCATCTATAAGCCCATTCCCGACAAGGTTTTGTCACATCTCCATATGGCATCTATAAGCCCATCCTCCTATCCACCATCTCTCCAAATGGCATCTGTAAGCCCATTCCCAACATTACATTGTTGATACTACACCATGCGAGTGCAAATTTCTGGGCACTTTAGTGTTCAATCATCTTCCACCTTCGGATCACGAAAGGCACGCAAGCTAATCTACATCCTCAGGTTTAAGAAGATTGAACAGGGGCAACTGTTGTACCCCAAAATTTGCCCTCCCATATTTCTCAAAACATTTCAAGAAAAATTCACAAGTCCAACCTGGCGCGTCATATTCAGGTGTTCTTTCGCCAAGATATCTCTGATAACGTATTCTCAAATTCAGGTTCGGCTCAAGAGTCAATTCTTTAAAGAAGGTATCCGAATGTGTGAGTTTTCTCGAAGAAATATGGTGAAGAAGTGTGCTGAAAGTGCAGTTTTTACGCGCTAAAAAATTCATAACTTGAAGATCGTGGCTCGTGTTGAACCCGTTCCGGTGGCCAAAATTCCGTCTTGACATTATCTACGTTTTCATATCTCACGGCTGGAAGCCAATTTCGATCAGAAGGTCTTCAAAAATGTGGATTTATCAAGTATTTTCGTACAGAAAATTTGTGACAGAAGTTTATTTACGTCATGTTCAGAAAATCATAATTTGGTCGATTTTCATCGTATCGAGTTGGTTCCGGTGCCAAAATTTCACAAATTGAGTTGGCTACATTTTCACAGAAGGTATTGAGTTCAAACGGTATTCAAAAGACCTCCGTTTTTTGCTCAGAGTGCGTGACACGCTGAAAATCCTGAATGCTGAATATTATTTCATCTGGGCCGAAACTTCGAAAATTCATAACTCGGTCAATTTTTATCGGATTGGTCTCATATTTTTACACAAGGTCACTGACTCAAAGATCTACAACTTTGCTTCAAAAGTCAAGACCGGATTATGCTCCGATCAATACCAGTTTTTTATTGAAGAACGTGTCAGAGTCGACACTGGAGCCCAAAATAAGTTTGTCTGAGCTGAAACTTCAAAAATTTATAACTAATTCACCGTTTATCCGATTAAGCCGATTTTCGGAAAGGAGTTAGTTATCGATGTCGGCTACATTTTGTTTTACATTTCAACTTCAAAAATTGCACTTAAGTCCCTTCGATTTAGCCTGGAAAGTGACGAACTCAAGTGAATATTGGAGGCCCAATTGCACATTCAAAGCCCATTTTCTTTACCCTAATTTCCATTATATAATCACATTCTTTTCACACAAACCAGGAGAGAGAAAAAACCTTGCCACAACACTGTCAGAATATCAAATTCTTTCAAGAACCCTAAAACCTTGAAATCCTTATTACAAATTCTTCTCTCACTACAAACAAGTCATCTCAGTTACAAACCAACATCTCACTACAAACAAGTCATCTCAGTTACAAACCAACATCTTACTACTTCTTCAGTAAGGGTAAGGCTGGCTTGATCTTCATGATCAAAAGGGAATAAAAGCATTTATGTCACTACTTTTCTAGTAAGGGTAAGGTTGATTTGATCTCCATGATCAAAAGGGTATAATCATTCATACATGTCATATTGGCCTAAACATTAAATTTCTTCATATATTGGCTTTATTTGTATTTTATGATATATAGTAATTTATTTAATGTGTTCATAAGATTCAACACTGCAGATTTAGACAGGATCCCATGCAGGTTCATTAAGGAACGTTGAGGCCAAAACACAAATGGTCAAAAGCCAAAAGCCAAATGGCCAAAACATAACAGCTTACACATGACACCAATACATGGCGAGACAGACATCCTGAGAAGGTTAAGGAACGTTGAGGCCAGAACACAAATGGCCAAAAGCAAGAACATAAATGGCCAAAAGTCAAAACACAAATGGCCAAAACGAAACAGTTTACACATGACGCCAACAGCTGTTTCACCCCTCCAATCAGGCCCGTATACTCTTAAACTTTCTCTCTATTTGTATTATGTTCCTTTAATTAATTAATCGTTATTATTTTTATTAATCACTAACCAATTAACATTTTTTCCTAATAAAATCAAAAACACAAAAAATATTTTATTTATTAAAATTAACTTCATCACTTTTATTTTTGTAAATAAATTAATTTAATCAATTTAGCTTTAATTAGATTTAACTTTAAATATTTTTGCAATATTTAAAATCAATTTAGAATATTAGGTTTTTATTAGCATTAATTCAATTTATTTTATTTCTTTAAAAACTCAAAAATCCAAAAATATGTTCATTATTTAATTTAATTTAATTGTTCATTTAATTTAATTCCATTTAATTCAAAAATAACCAAAAAAATCACTTTCTTTCAAAAAAGGGTCAAAACCCAAAAAACTCGCATCCAATTTAATTTCCCGCACGCGATCCATTTTTCCATATTATTGTACTTGCTTCCGGAATGTAATAACTTTAATTAGGACTTTATTTATTTATTGCTTTATTTTACTTTCCGCAATTTAAATTAAAGGGTTTGTTTTTGACGATGTAAATACCCGACGCCTTGTAATAGCGTAGATTCACTTTCCGCAATTTATTTTCTGCACACTTATTAACTGTTAACTATGCATGCAAGACTTACCTGAAAAAATAAAATCAACACGTAGCTTATAATGATGCCTGTTCAAAGATAATATGAATTGAACTTGACACACATGCACATGCCACTCCTAGGGTACGCCTCACTTGGTTGCCTCGAGGTGGTCATAAAGTATTGGGTGTTTTAGAGGTCGCCCTCCTATCTAAAGATACAGTTGCCTCGAAACGGTTGCCTCGGATAAAAAGGATCTAGGACGTTAGGGTTACCACTAAGATGTCCTACCATTGCTTTGGTGACCACACATGTCCCTAATAATCGAATTGACCCGAATAACTCCAACGATGGTGCTACCTACCTCTCAATAGTGGGATAACACTATCTAAAGGAATCTTACACAGCCTAATTCCTTAGAGTAGGTAGATGTCTCCTGGGTACTTGCTCTTTCAAAACAAAAAAAATAACTTTTCGCACTCACACTTTCAAAAAGTTTTCAAACAAACACTTCATACACTCTTGAGGACTCATACAAGAGTTACCTAGAAGTTTTTCAAAATAAACTTTTTCAAAAACCCACAAACACAAGAAAAGCAAACAATTTTTGAAAACATAGTGAGCAAGTACCTAAGAGCCCGTGGATAACCACGGATAGAAAGGGTGCTAACACCTTCCCTTTCTATAAATCTACCTCCCGAACCGAGAAACATTCTCGAATAAGGAATTTTGTTGTGCTTTTGTCCTTTCCATGTTGGAGAACATAAAAGACGGTGGTGACTCTTGCTTACCGCGACATTTCACGAACCAGATTAAAAAACAGTCAGTTCTATTTCCACCGATCACACCTTCAATGATTGCATACGACGTCCCGCGCCCGTCCCGTTCAACATCCTAACACAAGGTTGTTCACCAAATACAATGGTGAAACAACGCTGTTAAAAGGGTTAAAAACATAAGAAAGATCTTTTGAGTAAAATAGGGTAGATAGCTCTTAGTTACTTGATCAAACTTGCAAAACATCCTTTCCATTTTTCAAAACACACATCACAATACAACTTCCAAACAACTTTCAAAAACATTGAAACATCTTTTCAAAAAGACAAACACCTTTGTAAAACATTCAAACAAGAATTATTACAAAGGTTGCCTAGACAAGGCATCTTTTTCAAAACATTTTCAAAACCACACACACAAAGCACCATTTCAAACAATTGAAAAGCAAAGGCAAGTGATCTAAACAAGTAACTAAGAGCCCATGGATAACCATGGATGAAAAGGGTGCTAGCACCTTCCCTTTTCATAATCTACCCCCCGAACCCACGAAAACATCTCAAAGGTCTTTCCTGTGCTTTTTGACCTTTCCTTAGGATAAAATAAAAAGTCCGTGGTGACTCTTGCTAAACCGAACATTTGCCCACACAAACGCAAAATCCCAAGTCAGTTCTCCCACCGTATCACAGAATTGGAGACTCTCCTGGTGAGAGGGGGTTACCTTAGGGTTTTAGATCACCTTTACATGCTTGCTTTGATTGCTTTACTTTTTGGGTTACTTGTTTGGGTTTGTTGTAAATCCTACACCCGGATTTGGGGGCACCTTTTTTAGGTAAGTAGCAATAAACTGTGAGGGATCTGTCCGGCGTAGACCGACACGGATGAAGCAGTAGCTACGTTGGTGTGACACCTTGGTCTGTACTGATATCCCTTGTGTTGAAACGAGGAGAATATGGGTCTTCTAAGGAGTCATTAAGCACCAACTGACCTTAGAACCTTAAATTGACCAACTTGGCCATAGAACAGTAGCAGTATGCTACACTCATTGAGACTAAACTCTCACGATGGTTTCGGCCGCAAAAAAAAGGTTGCTAAACTGGAATTATGAACGATTGAGGGTAGTCAGTGATATTGAGATCCTCTAGAACCCGGTTACTATTTTTAGGACAAGTTTAAACCAACTAAACTAAAAGAGGGTAATGCCTAAACTCCATGCAAGCCTAAACCTAAGGACTTGTTTGCTTTGTGTGAATATGATTACCTGTATATACACTTGCTTACTTTTGCACACATGTACATATCATCATAACATCATACCATAGCATTTTCAATAACCATTTCAAGGATCTCGAGGGTCTTTCGACGCAGGGTCACGTTGAACCAGGTGTCTACCAAGGGGAAAGAGGGTTCTCCTCTAAACAAACGCCGTCAAAGATCAAGTGCAACAACTTGAATCAGGGGCTATGACCCACTTGACATGGTGAGCTTGATTATCGTGGAAAGACATCCACCGATACAAAGTTCTCCAATCAAAGATGTTGATCGAAGTTCAACCTCTAGCATTTTCTTGTGTTTACCCTGCGAGATTCTTGGAAACATGCATCCACATATCATGCATTGCATCATGACAGGTTTCTCCCATACAGGTCTCCTTATCTTCCTACTGTTTATTTCAGTAAGATGGATATGGAAAAAACGGTGAAAGATCTCCAAGCTCAAAACGCTCAATTCCAACAAATGCTTATGGCTATGGGTAAAGGGAAAAAGGGTCTGAAAGCTCTCCTTCTCAAAGACAAGAAGAAGAAGTCCAAGAAGGCAACGCGCATCCTGAACTTGAGAAGAAGACCTAAAATCCCAGATCTTTCAACTCCATCCAACATAGGGGATAGTCTTGAAGAAGACCATAATTTGGAGATTGATGAAGTTGAAGCTGACTACTCCGAGGAACAATATCCTCCCGCTGATGACAAATACAAACAGTTGGAGGATCTCCTCAGTGCTATGGAGATTCAACAGATACCTGGCTTGGATTTAGGAGACATGGGTTTGGTTTCTGGATTGGTCATCCCGCCAAAGTTCAAAGTCCCTATCTTTGCACTGTACGATGGAGTCTCTTGCCCTAAGATGCACTTAAAGTCTTATGTCCGCAAGATTCAACCATACACAACTGATCTAAAGCTTTGGATCCATTTCTTCCAAGAAAGCCTAGTAGGGACTCAACTTGAGTGGTTTTATCAATTGGAGAGTTCCCACATCCACACCTGGGAGGATCTAGCCGCTGCCTTTTACAAACAGTATCAGTACAATGCTGATATTGCACCAACTCGTGTGGAATTGTAGAACATGACCATGGGTTCCAACGAGAGCTTCAAAGGATACGCTCAAAAGTGGAGAGATCTGGCTGGTAGGGTGCAACCCCCTTTAACTGTCAGGGAGCTGATTGACATCTTCATGGGAATTTTGACAGGGCCTTTCTTCAAACACTTGATTGGAAGCTCTTCAGTCGGGTTCACCGAGCTAATACTGAACGGTGAAAGGGTCGAAGCTGGCATCAAAAGTGGGAAGATTCAAGAAGCTACACCTTCTGATGCTCAGAAAAAGCCATACAGTGGGAAGAAAGAGTCCAATGTTGTGTACAGTCAAAAGAGTCGTCATGACCAACACGTAGGGGCAGTCCTGATCCCTGGTTCTGCGTCACACTGACAACAGCAAAAGGGAAATCAACGAAGGCCAGACGAGCCTAAAAGACAGTTCACCAACATCAACATGCCGCTGTCTCAAGTGCTGCAACACTTGTTGAGGATGAATCTGATTGCATTGATAGGACCTCATCTAAACCCCAAGACTTCTTCTCCTAACTACAATCCTAATGCAACGTGCGCTTATCATTCTGACAGTCTCGGGCATGATACTAACGATTGTTGGGCATTGAAGTACAAGATTCAGAATTTGATTGATGCCAAGGAGATTGAGTTTGGTCCTCCGGAGACTCCAGCATAATCAATGCTCCTTTGGCAAATCATTGAGAGCATCTTTGTTTCATTTGAATTTTCAAGTTGTAATTCCTTTTGTTATTCAAACAATTATCTATTAATGTCAAACTTTGTTTCATTAATGCATTGCATATGTTTGTCTTGAATTCATCCACACGTTTTCACTATTCTTATACTGTCTTTATGATATTCAACTCTTGCTAAAAGTTACATGCCTTTAGAGGGGGGATGATGAAACAATGCCATAATCCAATAACAGTATGCTATTGAACAGACAAGGTTGGCTGAAGATTTTGATAGTGTTATTTAGAATTCAAAAAGAGCTAGAAGTTCTGATCGAAATGGAATTAAAACACCACGCTTCGAAATTGCAGAAGCAGTGTTTCGAATGAGTGTGTCAAAGCTTGAAGCTTCGAACGGTGATCATGGGAGCGTATCCAAAGGGGTCTCGAAACAGCAGCGAAGCTAGGTCTGAGAAGAGCGTTCGAAACAGAGAAACACCAAAGCATTTAAAATTTAAATGAAAGCGGGACTTTCAAAGTTTGAAAGTTATGTGTTGGAGCATTTGGGGACACGTGGAAAGATGAAAGGAGCATTGTCTTGCATGTTCGAAACGTGGCATGATCTTGTAGCGAGACCGTTAGGGTCGAGTTAGTATAAATAGAAGTCTTAGTATTAGGATTTCAGTGTGTCATATCTGTTATACAAAATACTCAATAACATTCAAACTACCACATGGCAAGGGAAACGAATGCAAGAGAAATGTATGTATGATAGCACCATGTATTTCTAATTTAATAAAAGCCTTTTTACTATTTCCAGCACTTTCCTTCTTTTTCTTTCTGTCGAATAACATTTGCAAGTTTCTTTATCTACTGTCTTTTCATTTCAAAGTCTTTTCTTCAAAGTTTTACATTTTACTGCTTTCTTTATATTTCGAGCACTCTATATTTCGGAGAACTTTTACGCTCTCAATACCTTTACTTTCAAGTATTATTCTTCAAACATGTACTTTCACTTAAAGTCATTTCTAGATTTCTTGCATTAAACGCTTTCTTCACATTTTAAACTTCCACATTCCAGAAACCTTTTGTGTTAAATGTTTTATGGGTCGAAACCAGTTACTTCATTTTCCCTACAGTTTTATATGTCTTTTCAATCAGCATTACAATTAGCAATTATTCGTATAACTTAGTTTTCACATACATTTTGACCACATTTTTAAACTCTTAGAGAGAGGGATCGAAATAAACCAAACATTTGTACAATAGCACCCATGAATAATTGTTCGATTGTGAGAGTAACCTTAATATCCAAGGAGTCCTAGGATCAATCTAGTCGATCCTGTGAGTTACCAAAGAGATTGAGTAGCGTTAATAAAGATTATTCGATAGTTTGGAAGACTAGCGGTTGTTTACCACCAGAGTCGAAATTAAAGGAGATTCTGAGTTGGTGGTCAAACAAATCACAAAAGAATATAAGTGCATAAAGGAAAATCTAATGATATACTTCGTCATAGTCAATAGGCTATTGAGAAAGTTTGAATACATGGATATTCAACACATACCAAGATTAGAAAACCAAGAAGCAAATGACTTAGCGCAGTTGGCTTCAGGTTATAGAGTATCTACCAAGAATCTTAAGGATTTGGTCGAAATAAGGGGAAGAGTTATGGCTACTAGATTCACACCATCGGATCTGGAAAGTATGAGATTGGGATATGCCGAGAAACAGGGAAACGAATGCAAGAGAAATGTATGTATGATAGCACCATGTATTTCTAATTTAATAAAAGCCTTTTTACTATTTCCAGCACTTTCCTTCTTTTTCTTTCTGTCGAATAACATTTGCAAGTTTCTTTATCTACTGTCTTTTCATTTCAAAGTCTTTTCTTCAAAGTTTTACATTTTACTGCTTTCTTTATATTTCGAGCACTCTATATTTCGGAGAACTTTTACGCTCTCAATACCTTTACTTTCAAGTATTATTCTTCAAACATGTACTTTCACTTAAAGTCATTTCTAGATTTCTTGCATTAAACGCTTTCTTCACATTTTAAACTTCCACATTCCAGAAACCTTTTGTGTTAAATGTTTTATGGGTCGAAACCAGTTACTTCATTTTCCCTACAGTTTTATATGTCTTTTCAATCAGCATTACAATTAGCAATTATTCGTATAACTTAGTTTTCACATACATTTTGACCACATTTTTAAACTCTTAGAGAGAGGGATCGAAATAAACCAAACATTTGTACAATAGCACCCATGAATAATTGTTCGATTGTGAGAGTAACCTTAATATCCAAGGAGTCCTAGGATCAATCTAGTCGATCCTGTGAGTTACCAAAGAGATTGAGTAGCGTTAATAAAGATTATTCGATAGTTTGGAAGACTAGCGGTTGTTTACCAGAAATCACTGGAAACAAATTGGCACACCTGATGGGACCAATAGTTGGATATCAGAATTAAGGATTGTCGAGACATAGCCATCCCAGAAACGTAGGAACCTAAGAAGTTTGCTGTTTTATGAACCTGAGAAGTGGTAAGATAACCAACAGCAACCAACCTTTATCCAGAAGAAAACGTTTGGACAAAATGTCTAATTCAGACAATCAACAAGGAGACCAAGGTGGCCCACAGGCAACAGGCACTAACGCGTCCATTTCGAGCGGAGCATCTAATGTAATCCCTTCGAATGCACAGGCTGTTGCATCTTCAACCAGTAACATGGCCACCAACGGAGTAAGTGGCATATCAACCAACAGTTCGATCTTAGGAAATACTGGAACTATGGGCTACCCTGGGGGATTCGTTCCGCCACCTGGGACACAATCCCATTTCGCCACTCCATCAACCAGACCACCCGGCTTCGATGGGAATAGAATTAGAAGTTCTTCTTACGGAATGCCAACATCTTTTATGGCAGGTTTACACAATTCCACATCGAATTCATCCCCACAACTAGGATCTGGGTCTGGGGCAAACCAATTTACGTCAAATAACCAAGGGTCAGTGGGTTATAGCACGTTGCCTATCCTAACCACAGATAACCAGTTGGCTTTTAGGCAATTGATGGATGACAGCAACCACAATATGATAGGGGTGTTAGCGCAAACCATGCAGGAAATATTCGCCCCAATAGTTCAGAATGTGACTGTGACGAACAGGGAAAACGCTGACAATATGAGTCGAATAGCAGATTTCTTTGCTCCCACAGAAAGGCGTAGGCAGAACCAGGCGGGATTTCGAACAAACGCGCCTGTTATAGAACAAATTGCCAACGACCCAATTCATAGACCACCCAGAGAAGAGGTTAACTTAGGGGCCAGAGCACCAAGGTTAGAAGCCCCAATAATTCCGGGCCCACAAAGGGAAGTTATGGAACCAGGGGCAAGGATCGAAAGACCAGAAGCTCCAGAATTTCGAGGAGAACAACCTAGGGGAGTTGTTTTGGTTGGTCGAAACCAAGATGCCGATGCTGTCGTTCATAGGATTCGAAACGATAACATCTTGGCAGAAAATAATCTGACCACCATGATAGAGAGGATCATGACCCAAAACGGCCTCAATATGGGAATGAGGAGGCCAAATTACGCTTCTCCTATATTAGATTGTATAATGCATACTGATTTACCAAGGGGATACAAAGTCCCTAAATTTACAAAGTTCGCTGGGGATACCAACGAGTCAACAGTCGAACACATAGCGAGATACTTAACCGAAGCGGGGGATATAGCCAATAATGAAGATCTCAGAATCAAATACTTCCCAAGTTCCTTGACAAAAAATGCCTTCACTTGGTTTACCACGTTGCCTCCTGGGTCTGTTGACACTTGGACCCTTTTAGAGAGATTATTCCATGAACAATTTTACATGGGACAATCGAAAATAAGTCTGAAGGAATTGGCCAGTGTTAAGAGAAAGTTCACTGAACCCATTGATGACTATTTGAATAGATTTAGGCTGTTAAAATCCAGATGTTACACAGTAGTGCCTGAGCATGAGTTAGTCGAAATGGCCGCTGGGGGATTGGATTACTCTATTCGAAAGAAATTAGATACTCAGCATTTGAGGGATATGGCTCAGTTAGCCGATAGGGTTCGACAGGTCGAAAGACTAAAAGCCGAAAAAGCCCGAGTCTTTAAGAATAGTAAGAAAGAAAGGATTTCCTATGTTGGAACTGAGGAAGTAGAAGAATATCCTGAATTCGAATTCGAAGAGGTCGAAATCGACCTCGCTGAATTAAAACAGGCCCCGCCTTACTCCTGCAAAATGTTAGTTCCTACGAAAGGGAAAGATATTGTTGAAAATGAGAAAAGTGATAAGTTTCCAAAGAAGGTTTACACCTTCGATGTCACTAAATGTGACGAAATCTTTGACTTGCTTGTCAAATATGGCCAACTAATTGTGCCATCAAATGTCAAAATACCCCCTTTGGACCAGAGGAAGAAAAGGGGATTTTGCAAATATCATAGTTTCCTAGGCCACAAGACCTCACAATGTTTTCTTTTCAGGGATTTGATTCAAAACGCAATCAAAGATGGCAGATTAAAGTTTGCTGATAAGGTGAAGATGAAAGTGGACGAAGATCCTTTGGACGTCGCTGACACCAACTACTCCGAGCCTGCATGCATTGGAGAAGTCAACATGGTGGAAATTGATCGAAGCGACACCCTAACAGGAGAGAAGGACATTGGAGTCGAAAACTGGGTGATGGTCGAAGTCAGCGAGGAAGTCATTGAAGGCATCCAGAATACACCAGACACTTCGATTGCTGGACCTGTGGCTGTTGCAGGAGAAACCCAGGCTACTGAAGGCCAAGGGGATCACAACGAAGGATTTACACAAGTCACTGAGGGCTTGAGGTTGGAATTAGAGAAAGTCCAAATTACGCAGCCAGTCCCCTCTCGGAAGGAAATATGGGACACTCTAGGGGAACCCAGTGGAAAATATGACTATCTGGTCAAATATTCTGCCCCAGAAAGTTCGAGGGTCCAGATCGAAGATATAAAGCCCACAGGATGGGGCGATGACGAAACAAAAGAGGGGGATTTGGAAATAAATATGGTGGACATGGAAAGACCCCGTTCTGAGATGAAGGAAGTGGAAAAATACTTAGAAAAAGAAAAGCATAGGATGGAGGACAATCACACTGGAGATGATACTCTCAAAGACTATCTCATGTCATGCCACAAAGGAGACCCAGGCATGATACTGTGCCCTAGGTGCAGCATCCTCTGCAACCAAAGAATTGCTGCAAATTTCGAAAGGGTACAGAGGGCTCGAACTGGCAACAATTGGCGCCAGGATAACCAACTTTTTAGATGCTACCCCAAGGCTGGAGAGAGTTTGTTGGAGTTTGTTTTTCGCTGCTACAAGGGGGCAACTAAGTGCTTGGTGTGCCCAAGATGTTCTGCTGTGTATGACCAAAGCATGGCTAGGGCCTTCGAAACGATCCCCTTCGCCCCTTGCTGGAGCCATCAAGAAACTGCCCAGATGGGTCCGCGTTTCGACAGCAGATACAAACAGCGAAGACCTGATAGCCCTCACCCCAAAGTTGCTCGAAGAGTGACTTTCAAACTCCCTGCTGAAGTACCAACCGACAGATGGCTGCAGGCCAGAAATGACAAAGGCAAAGACAAATGGAGGAATGCTGAACGAAATGCACGCCATGCTGTGACATACAGGAGGCAATTCAACACACAAAAAAGGGAGGAAGTCAGATTAGAAAATTACAAAGGAAGGAACCCCATGTCAAGATCCCAGTGGCGCAGACAGCAAAGGATTCGAAAGGCTGAAAGAGAAGCTGTGGCAAACAAAGGGGATACTTCAACAAAGATACAAGGTGAATCGAGCACCAACAAACCAAAAAGTCAGACGGAAGAGAAACCTCCAGTCAACAGAAGGCTTTTTTCTGAAGACCAACAAGACGGACCAAAGGAATACACTCTAGGCCCGGAAGAGGACGAAGATATGATAACAGATAACTTCGAATCGGAGGGGGAGTCTTCATTTAACCTGAACTGTAACGTAGTGTCTGTGCTTCCCTGCGAATTCGGGCAGGAAACCGAAATCAATGAATATGAGGAAGAAGACACCATAGATTTAATGAAACATAGGCCCGTATGCTACTACGTGATGGACAATGGGGCTGTTGAAGAACAAAATGCGTTCTTCGAACGTCCAGAGCCTACAATGAAGAATCATCTCAAGCCACTTTTCATTCGGGCGAAAGTAGGTGTCCATGGTGTGAACAAAGTTCTAGTGGATGGGGGTGCTGCAGTCAATCTGATTCCCCATTTCATGCTAAAAAGGTTGGAAATCCGCGAAGGAGATATCAAGCCCCATAATATGGTTCTATCTAATTATGAAGGAAAAGTGGGTAAAACACTGGGGGTGGTCCAGTTGGAATTGACAATAGGCTCAAGTTGCAGGCCCACCATGTTTATGGTTGTCGAAGCCAAGGCCAACTATAACCTACTGCTAGGAAGAGAGTGGATCCATGGCGTGGGAGCAGTTCCTTCGTCAATGCATCAACGACTAGTCCTGTGGAGAGATGACGGAATCGTGGAAAACATCGAAGCAGACCAGAGTTACTTTATGTCAACTGTCAATTTAGTTGACAAAAGGGATTATGATAAAAATCTGGCAAAGATTGCTCCATGTGTTCCAAATGATGAGGTGAATGAAACTAGAAATGCCCATTACTACATGACACTTCGTCATGATGGACTTTACTGGGATAGAACAATAATCAGTAAAGAAGAGGAAGGTGAAGGTGCTATACAAAAACGGCCAGCAGGCTGGGACTTCGACAACCTTAACCATGACTGAGTCTACCTTTTTCGAAAGGATTTCGGCCTATATGGCTGAGAATGAATCGAAAGCGGCCTTAGAGGCTGAAATAAATGAATCATTTGAAAAAACGAATGAAGTTAGTGGGGGGGGTTCGAAATGCTCACCCAGCGAAGAGTTGGAGATGGATCAAAGGTTGGATGCCATCTATGACAAAGAACCCTTAGGCTTCGAAAGGGATCCCATAAATTCAGGTGTCAAAATGTTGGCACAGGACCCGCTCGAAGAAGTCAACTTAGGGGATGATAAAACGAAAAGAGTAACTTACGTAAGTGCTAAACTTAGCCCAGGCCTCAAGGAAAAAGTGATCGAAATCCTTAAGGAGAACAAAGATTGTTTCGCATGGGATTATGATGAGATGCCTGGTTTAAAGAGGGAGTTGGTCGAACATAGGCTGCCAATCAAAGATGGCAAGAGGCCCATCAAACAAACTCCCAGAAGATTCGCGCCAGCGGTTCTCACAAAAATTAAAGCTGAGATCGAAAGGTTGCTGCGTTGCAAATTCATCAGAACAACAAGGTACGTCGAATGGTTAGCAAACATAGTACCTGTTATCAAGAAAAATGGTTCTTTAAGGATTTGCATAGATTTTAGGGATTTAAATACTGCAACCCCTAAGGATGAATATTCCATGCCCGTGGCAGAAATGCTAGTAGATTCTGCTGCAGGATTCGAATACTTGAGCATGTTAGATGGATACTCTGGATATAACCAGATTTTCATTGCTGAAGAAGATGTTGCAAAAACAGCATTTCGTTGCCCAGGAGCCTTAGGCACCTACGAATGGGTGGTGATGCCTTTTGGTTTAAAAAATGCTGGGGCAACTTATCAAAGGGCGATGAATTCAATCTTTCATGACTTTATCGAAACCTTCATGCAGGTGTATATTGATGATATAGTCATCAAATCTATATCTGCAGAAGCACATTTGCATCATTTAAGCCAATCATTCGAGCGAATGAGAAAACATGGCTTAAAAATGAATCCCCTTAAATGTGCATTTTTTGTGCAGGCTGGAGATTTTCTTGGTTTTGTGGTCCACAAGAAAGGAATTGAAATCAACCAGAACAAAACCAAAGCCATAATGGAGACGAAAGCACCTGCGTCAAAAAGGGAGTTGCAATCTCTACTAGGGAAAGTTAACTTCCTCAGAAGATTCATTTCGAACCTGAGTGGAAGGACTCAAGCTTTCTCTCCGTTACTTCGTCTGAAGCAAGGTCAGGCCTTCGAATGGAACGAAGCTCACCAGGAGGCGTTTGACAAAATAAAAGAATATCTTTCCCAGCCTCCTATGTTGTCTCCACCATCATGGGGGAAGCCCATGAGATTGTACATATCTGCCTCTGAAGTTAGCATAGGTAGTATGTTAGCACAAGAGGATAACAATGGCGTCGAAAGAGCCATATACTATCTAAGTAGAGTGCTGAATGATGCTGAGACCAGATATAGCAATTTAGAAAAGCTATGTCTCTGTTTGTATTTCTCTTGTATGAAACTCAAGTATTATATAAAACCTGTTGATGTTTATGTTTCGTCTCACTTCGATGTCATTAAACATATGCTTTCAAAGCCAATAATGCATAGTAGAGTTGGAAAGTGGGCTCTGGCCTTAACAGAATATTCATTGACGTTCATGCCCTTAAAAGCTATGAAAGGTCAAGTGATTTCTGATTTCATTGTGGATCATTCGTTGGTTGAGCAGACAAGCATGAGTTACGTCGAAATGCAACCATGGAAATTGTACTTTGATGGTTCAACCCACAAGAATGGAAGTGGTGTTGGAGTCCTTCTAATTTCTCCTGAAGGAATTCCAACAAAATTCAAGTATAAATTGGATGGTCCTCGTTGTTCGAACAACGAAGCTGAGTATGAAGCGCTCATTGTTGGACTTGAAGCTTTGTTGGAATTGGGGGCAACCAGAGTCGAAATTAAAGGAGATTCTGAGTTGGTGGTCAAACAAATCACAAAAGAATATAAGTGCATAAAGGAAAATCTAATGATATACTTCGTCATAGTCAATAGGCTATTGAGAAAGTTTGAATACATGGATATTCAACACATACCAAGATTAGAAAACCAAGAAGCAAATGACTTAGCGCAGTTGGCTTCAGGTTATAGAGTATCTACCAAGAATCTTAAGGATTTGGTCGAAATAAGGGGAAGAGTTATGGCTACTAGATTCACACCATCGGATCTGGAAAGTATGAGATTGGGATATGCCGAGAAACAGGGATTCGAAATTCTAGCCATAAATACTTTGTCAGATACAGATTGGCGAAGTCCATTAAAGAATTATTTAGCAGACCCAACTCTAAAAGTAGATAGAAAAACAAAATATAGAGCATTGTCATATCTCCTCATGGGGAACGAATTGTTCAAAAAGACCCAAGAAGGTGTTTTATTGAAATGCCTAGGAGAAAGTGAGGCATATTTAGCATTGTCTGAAGTCCATAATGGGGCATGTGGGGCACACCAAGCAGGCCATAAAATGAAATGGTTGCTATTTCGATATGGTTTGTATTGGCCTAGCATGCTCAAAGATTGCATAGACTTTGCGAAAGGATGTGAGGAATGTCAGAAACATGCAGGAATTCAACACGCCCCTGCAAGTGAGCTGCATTCGATCATCAAACCATGGCCATTCAGAGGATGGGCATTGGATCTGATAGGCGAAATAAATCCTGCTTCGTCCAAAGGTCAGAAATATATCTTGGTAGGAGTAGATTATTTTACCAAATGGATCGAAGCTATACCTTTGGTAGTTGCTGATCAAGAGGCAATTATCGAATTTATACAAAAGCACATTATCTATAGGTTTGGATTACCAGAAAGCATAACTACAGACCAAGGCTCTGTATTTACTGGTAGAAAGATGCAAGGATTTGCCCAAGAAATGGGGTTTAGATTGCTAACATCAACACCATATTATGCTCAAGCAAACGGACAAGTCGAAGCGGCAAACAAAGTAATAATAGGATTAATCAAGAAGCATATTGGCAAGAAGCCAAGAAATTGGCACAAAACTCTGGACCAAGTGTTATGGGCTTGTAGAACATCTCCAAAGGAAGCCACTAACACTACTCCTTTCCAACTTACATTCGGCCATGATGCAGTGTTACCAGTAGAAATTCATCTGCAATCAGTTCGAATACAGAAACAAAACGAAATTCCGGCCGCGTTATATTGGGAAATGATGATGAATGAATTAGTTGAATTGGACGAAATTAGATTGCGTGCGTTGGAGATTTTGATGAGGCAAAAAGAAAGAGTGGCCAGAACATACAATAAGAGGGTGAAGAAAAAAGTATTCGTTATTAATGACTTGGTTTGGAGAGTCATATTGCCTATGGATAAGAAGAACAAAGCATTAGGTAAATGGTCACCTCATTGGGAAGGACCTTTTCGAGTATTAAAAGTTTTCTCAAACAATGCTTACGAAGTCGAAGAACTCTTGGATGATAAACGTGTCCTAAAGGTTAATGGGAAATATTTAAAGAAATATAAACCAAGCCTGCGGGAAATTCGAATAGTAACAACGTAAACAAAATATTATAAAAAAGCCAAGATGGCAAGATAAGAATGCCAAAATGGCGTTGTTCGAATATTACATTGAAAGAACCAAAGTTATGGTCAGATAGACAAAAAATCTAGAAATAAACATTGTTTTTCAATCGAGTAAAGGTACTTCGAAATGTTTCAAGTTTCTGCTGAGCAAACCGCCTGGCACCTTCCAAGGTTGCCACTTCTCCTTTAAGTTGTTCTGCAGTCTCCATTTCTGCAAGCCCCCGGTTGAGAAGCTCTTCGAATTGGTTACCTGCAGGATTAGTTTCGAAGGCTAGTTGTTGTTCCTTAGCCTCCTTAACTTTCTGCTGAAGTTCCAGAATCTGCCTTTCCCAAATAAGAATGGACTCAGCTCGAGCCTCATATTCAGTTTTTGCCTGCTTCAGATGCATAGCCTGATCTTCAGCTTCTTGAGAAAGCTTCGAAGCTTGTTCATAGGCGGCATCCATAGCAATGCGTTTCTCGTGAACCTTCTTGGCAGCAGATTCGTCTTGGAGAAGATAGCCAGTTACGTTGTCCAGCAAATTCTGAAGATCAAACAAGAGAGTACTAACTGGCAAAGAGCAGCTGGAAAGATTAACCTTTGTAAGCAGCTCCTTCATAGTATAGCAAGCAGTACTATCTTGTTTAAGCACTTCGAAGATATCCACATTGAGAATAGTTCTCCTAATTTTGTTGAGAAGAACAACTCTTTCATCTGTGGGAAGAGGATAGCTGGTTGAACTTGTGCCAGCCCTAGCGAGTGGGATGTCCCTCTGGGCCAACTTTGCCTTCATGTACCCAATAGGGTCATTTCGCCTCAGAAGTGCCAGTTCCTCGTCAGTCATTCGAGACGGAGAGGATTGGGGGAATTCCACGCGTAGGGGAACCACGTTTGTATCAACCTCTGGGTTTTCGTTGATTGTATCACCATCCCCTTCATTTGCTTCGTGCTCTTGGTCTTCTTCATCCTCGTCCAAATCTACCACTTCGATACCATCCTTTTCACCGCTATGTGCATTAGACTCCGTCCCGGCAGTCGAACCATCATTGTCGTTTTCCCCATCATTGGCGTTTTCCTCCTCAGATTCTTCGTCTGCAGATTCTTCGAATCCTTGCCCAGAATCAGCTTTTTCCTCTTCAGTCTGAGTATCCTTTGGATCCTCTTGAAGAGTTTCAAGAGGGGACTTTTGAAGAACCCTTTGTGAATCCTCTGCAGACGTTTGAGGTATGTTTTCGTTCACCTCTTTCAGAGGAATGGAGGTACCTTGGTCATCTGGCTGCTCAGAAGTTCCAGCCAAAACCGCCACGTTGGAAGAACCTTTGTTTTGGACCAAATTGCTGGAATCTCCTTGAGGAGAGGAGTTAAGCGGAACAGCAGCCCTGGACGGTGAGGTCGAAATAGTAGAAGTGGGATTCAGGATGTTCTGCAAGGAGCAGCAAAGTGTTAAAGGATGACACTCACCAAGGTAATAAGAAGTTAAACATTTTTAGAAGAAGTTCGATTTACCTGTGGCCCCTCAGAAGAGAGGTTACTAGCTATGCGTTCCAACTGTGGGTTGGAGGTCGAAGGTGGATTTTTGGATTGTGGTAAGGGAGCAGCATCCCTGGAGTCAAGTCCAGAGACACTAGTAGGAACAGTGCTTTTGGGTGTAGCTTTCTTTAGCTTCTTCTTCGAAGCAGTGTTTGAGTTTCCTCCAGCAGTCAGATCTTCCCCAGTGGTGCTTGGTTTCCGCTTCTTGGGAGTAGTGGGGGGAAGCTTGTTGGTCTGAACGAATTTTAACGAAAGTTAGATATAAAAGGATTGAGTGAATTCGAAGCATAAAAAACTAAGTGATTACCGTTGGAATCGGGGCACTTGTTGTTGTTGGCGTTGTTGTTGTTGGTGTAGTTGCAGCAGTAGTAGTCGTTTCGGGTGGATTAGCTTTTTCAGTAGTTTCAATGGAGGTTTGAGAGGCACTCCCTTCCTTCGATTTCGAGGCAGCAGTCTTTATCCTGATAGCTGAAAATCAAAACATTTAAGGCAAAGGTTAAAGATTTGGAAAATAAAAGATATTTGGGAGTTTTTCCCAAGCATTCGCACCTGTGCCTTGATCAGATTTAATTGACATGGCAGAAAGGTCATATCGAAGATGTCCTGGGAAATCATGAAGCCAGTGTCGAGCCCATGTCACAGTCTCAGATGGCTTTGGTTTCCTTTGAAGATATTTGAACATCTCTTTGCAAGTAAACCACCATGGATATGGGGGAAACCAAGCCAGAGCCAGTTCTGAGGTAGGTAATCTGGGAAATTTAGGTGGATGCATTTCGAATGCCAACCTATACCTATCCTCAGGTGACAGCCCTGAAGGAAGTTTTAGCTTAGAAACTTTTTGTGTAAATTTTTCCTTCAAGGTCTCAGCCGCTTGATGCACAGTGGAGTCCAAGCGTGTGGGGTCGTAAGTAGTTTCGAAGTAATTTTGAAAAGCTTTTATTTCTTTGGCATGAGTAAACATACCTTTCTTTGCTGGTACCTGCACATCGAAGGCATCAATTAGTTTCTGTCGAATAGTAAGTGTATCGAACATACAAGCTTGATAAAACTTAATCCACCACTCCAGAAATCCTTTGGCCGCGAGATGGGTAGGTTCGAAGGCTATCAGTTCAAATTGGGCAAAGCCCTGATATTGTTCTTGCTGGATCTTGGCTTCCCTAGCCTTGAAAGTTCGACCAGATGTGATGGCGCTCTCAGTCTGGAACAAAGGTTCAGGAATCAGTTGGCATAGGCCAAACTGCCTCGAAACGAAGTTTGGTTGGTAGGCAAAGAGAAGAATTTGGTTCTTAGCTGGGGTTATCCTTGAAGAGATAAGTCTAGGAAGCAAGAAAGCTCTCCACACATCTTGGATTTCCTTACTCTTGATGGCTTCTGAAAGAGCCATGGTGAACCAAGAAGGTCCATGAGCCCTCGAAGCAAAGGGCGCCATGCTCTCTTCGAACTTATGTCTTTTTGAGAGTATCAAGATGTACTTCGAAAAATGAACCTTGAAGTCGTCCTTGTCATCATTAGGGGTTAGTCTTCGAAGCCTAGTGCCTTCGACTATCCTATCACTTATTTCTGAATCTTGTTCATCTATGGTGTTGGCGGTTGATAAAGAAGGTTCGAACATGGCGTTGAGCCATAATTGAAGTAACCAAAATGGGCCAGCTAAAAGAATGTTTTTGGAAGTGTGGGATTTGAGGCTCGAAACAGCTGACCTCAGGCTCTCATAGAGGTCAACTAAGAGTAATTCACTTAGGCACACTTTGCGATTTTCATGTAAATCCCTAGCTAAAGGAATGAACCTACTAGCTACCTGCAGGGATCTACTGCAGAAGACGTACCTAGACAGCCACAGGGTTAAGAAAGCAATGTGCTCTGTGTCAGACACATTATCCCCTTCAGCATGATAATGGCCGATAAATTTGGAGAAGCTGGCTAACTTGACTTCGAAGTCAATTATGCTTGAGTGCTCTTCATTGTCAGGAACATAAGTTTCCCCCACTGGCGACAGCCCAGTAATGGCTGCTATATCGAAGAAGGTTGGGGTGATCATTCCACCTGGAAGATGGAAAGTGTTGTAGGTACTATCCCAGAAATAGAGGGACGCAAATAGCAGAGGATGACTATAGGTGAATCCAGGTTTCGATAGCTTAATGAGGTTATAAATGCCTAGTTCTTCCCATTGCTGGGATTTTTTGGCTTCTACTTTCGTGAACCAGTTTTGATAAGCAACATCAGCAGTAGGGCAAGATCGGAATGGTTTAAAATTGCTTTTTACATAATCCAAGATAAATGGGTCCTTAGGATAAACAGTTGAGGTTTCTGTGGTATTCGGATTAAGAGATTCTACTGCCCTAGGGGCATCCATTTTGTTGAATAAAGGTTTGAAGTTATAACACACGGGAAAAATGGTCCTGGTGTCCTTTAGTATTTCAAAAACTGTAAGAGGGCCATTTAAGGCTAACCTCTTACCAGCAACATGGGTAGGGATGAGTACCTGTGATGCGTACAGCATTTCTTTTTCTTTGGAAATCATTTGAGGAGCAAGAGCAGATTGGCCTTGAATGGTGACGATTTTACTCTCCATAGTTGCGCCTGTAGTTTTTCCTTTCTTCTTGGAGACTTTCTTGAGTTGGGATGATGTGGAAGAAGACATTTTTTGTTTGAGAGCTTAGATTGTTTATGAGAGAAGAAGAGTAAAATTCCAGAGTTTGAAAGGTTTAGAGTGTAAAGAAGGAAAAAGGAAGGTTAAATTGACGTTTTATAATAAGAAGATTAAGCGTCCACCGAGTGAAAGTATGATACGTGGAGATCATGGATTGGTGTGATGAAGAGGTGGCGAGAAGTTGATATAGGTAATAGGCGTGATTTTAAAAACAATCATTACTTATAACTGCACCATGCTGTGAAGTGACTCTGGGCGGTTAAGGTACCCAAAGGATGCTATGATTGATGTGACTAGGGTCAAACGCATTAAATGCTATAATGATTCGAAAATCCTATCAAAATCTTGTATAAATGTTTAAAATAGGTATTTCTCAGAGAGATCGAAATACATATTTTAAAGGGGCAATTTGTTGGCTGAAGATTTTGATAGTGTTATTTAGAATTCAAAAAGAGCTAGAAGTTCTGATCGAAATGGAATTAAAACACCACGCTTCGAAATTGCAGAAGCAGTGTTTCGAATGAGTGTGTCAAAGCTTGAAGCTTCGAACGGTGATCATGGGAGCGTATCCAAAGGGGTCTCGAAACAGCAGCGAAGCTAGGTCTGAGAAGAGCGTTCGAAACAGAGAAACACCAAAGCATTTAAAATTTAAATGAAAGCGGGACTTTCAAAGTTTGAAAGTTATGTGTTGGAGCATTTGGGGACACGTGGAAAGATGAAAGGAGCATTGTCTTGCATGTTCGAAACGTGGCATGATCTTGTAGCGAGACCGTTAGGGTCGAGTTAGTATAAATATAAGTCTTAGTATTAGGATTTCAGTGTGTCATATCTGTTATACAAAATACTCAATAACATTCAAACTACCACATGGCAAGGGAAACGAATGCAAGAGAAATGTATGTATGATAGCACCATGTATTTCTAATTTAATAAAAGCCTTTTTACTATTTCCAGCACTTTCCTTCTTTTTCTTTCTGTCGAATAACATTTGCAAGTTTCTTTATCTACTGTCTTTTCATTTCAAAGTCTTTTCTTCAAAGTTTTACATTTTACTGCTTTCTTTATATTTCGAGCACTCTATATTTCGGAGAACTTTTACGCTCTCAATACCTTTACTTTCAAGTATTATTCTTCAAACATGTACTTTCACTTAAAGTCATTTCTAGATTTCTTGCATTAAACGCTTTCTTCACATTTTAAACTTCCACATTCCAGAAACCTTTTGTGTTAAATGTTTTATGGGTCGAAACCAGTTACTTCATTTTCCCTACAGTTTTATATGTCTTTTCAATCAGCATTACAATTAGCAATTATTCGTATAACTTAGTTTTCACATACATTTTGACCACATTTTTAAACTCTTAGAGAGAGGGATCGAAATAAACCAAACATTTGTACAATAGCACCCATGAATAATTGTTCGATTGTGAGAGTAACCTTAATATCCAAGGAGTCCTAGGATCAATCTAGTCGATCCTGTGAGTTACCAAAGAGATTGAGTAGCGTTAATAAAGATTATTCGATAGTTTGGAAGACTAGCGGTTGTTTACCAGAAATCACTGGAAACACCTTGCTGACGATGTACAGGCGTTTCTTTCAAATCCTAAACACTGGAGTTATAAGGAAGATAATCCCTAGTCAACCCCTTCGAGCCAAAGAGGTAGAAGTTTTCTGTTTTAAACACAAATTGAAACCTTTAAACCTGGGGCAGGGTAGTCACTCAGTTAAATTCAAAAGATGCGCATTGAAGTCGAAAACTCTCAGTTCGTAATACAATGAACGACATCAAAAGCATTCCTCTGGAATCAAAAGACAGTGGTGGTTCCTTATCTCATAGGCAGTCAATCTCTCAAAAGAGAAAAGCCCACTGAGCCAAAACCTATAAAGGAGGCTTAAGAAAGCTGGGGCATCCCGCTGACTGTAATCTCGAAAACAGGAACAGTCAGGCAAAAGTTAGGGATAACAAATCAAAAGAACGAGGTCGCCACAAATCCTCAACAACATGAAAAATGTTGCAAAAATGACTGCCTTCCAACAAATTCAACTTTTGTGAACCATCACCAAAACGTCGTCCCAAATTCGAATAGAGTTCGACGCACAATTAACTGAGTTTAGGATCGAAGAACATCACGAAGAGCGGGTGGGTACAAATATACTTTGAGCCTTTATCCTTTGTTTCTTAAACCGTGAACCAAGCCACGTTACAACCCTTCAAAAGTCCTAACTGAAGCATGGGTTAGTTCGAAAGCATACTGTTACAAAAGGTATCCTGACTCCTATAAGGCTCTGCTCTAAATCCTGAGTTTGAATTTTCTTAGCAAAATTTCTTTACTCGCTAAAACGCATTTTCAAAAAAACTTCAAGACAAACATAAACTTTGCATTACTTGAATATCATTGTTTGCATATGGCTATTTGTTTGACAGCGGAGAAATTCACACAATGAATATCCAGTGAACGAAAGCTCTCCCAGTGAGCAAAATCACTTCAAGTGGGAAAACTTCCAACGACAAATCTCCTATCAACAGGGGGACTTGACATATCACTATCCAGCACACCTGGGGAAGTCCAGTCAAGATTTCAAGAAATCTCTGAAGAAGTGCAGAGTAACCAGGGGCAAGTCTCCATCTCCGTCACTTGGGGCATTGAACGTCAACCCCGACAAAGGGTTACATACAATCGAACTTTTTGGCAATGCCACAAACATTCGCTACTAGGGGCAATGACAAGTCTCCCCAAAGTCCTTTTCATAGGATGATTCCCCAGCAAGAGTATAATCTCTGACCCTTTTTCCCCAGCTGAATCAACCTCAGGAATCCTCGAGGGCTTCCCCCAACAAAGATGTCACCTCTCTAGCGGACTGACGACAGCGTTTATTTCCCCAACAACACCAGGATTCCCCAGCTTGAGTTTGCCTCTCCGACTACTACAAATCAAAGGATCACAACTCCTCTTCCCTAGTAGACTACTCTACAATCCCCAGCAAGTTACTGCAAAACCTGGACCCGACCAGATATCAGTTCAACTTCGACTCCCCAGTAGAGCAACGGACGACTAAGACTCCTAAACTCTTTTCCCAAGCAGAAATAAACATACTCTTCAACAGCAGCCCAGGATTTAACGACTCCCCAGCTTTTGTCAAGGATTTATTTTCCCAGACAAAAGTACATTCATTAACATTTCGCATTTCATACATCCTATTTACATACATGATAAGTGCATACAACGCAATCTCATTTATTTTGAGAACATGATGACATCGTGCATTTCATACATCATGACATTGCATACAACTAACGTTTTACCTTTTTCAGAAAAAAGGTCAATTAACAGATGGCTACCATCAACCTTTTCAAGTTCCAGATTAATACCTGAAACCAGACAGGACAATTATCTACTTGACCATCATGAAGCAACCCTACACTGGTTCCTTCTCTTTCCAAGATGAAGTTTTACACGGGCTCGTCATGAAGCAATCCTACACAGGTTCCTTCTTTCCAGATGCAGTTTTACACGGACTCATCATGAAGCAACCCTACACCGGTTCCTTCCATTCAAGATGTAGTTTTACACAAGCTCATCATGAAGCAACCCTACACCGGTTCCTTCTCAATTTCAGATGCAGTTTTACACGAACTCATCATCAGGCAACCCTACACAGGTTCCTCCTCTCGAGATGCAGTTTCACACGGACTCATCATCAGTCAACCTTACACAGGTTCCTTCCTTCCAAAATGTAGTTTCACACGGACTCATCATCAGGCAATCCTACACAGGTTCCTTCTCAATTTCAAGATGAAGTTTTACACGGACTCATCATCAGGAGACCCTACACAGGTTCCTCCTTTCAAGATACAGTTTCACACGGACTCATCATCAGTCAACCCTACACAGGTTCCTTCCTTCCAAGATGCAGTTTCATACCGACTCATCATCAGTCAACCCTACACAGGTTCCTTCCTTCCAAGATACAGTTTCACACGGACTCATCATCAGTCAACCCTACACAGGTTCCTTCCTTCCAAGATACAGTTTCATACGGACTCATCATCAATCAACCCTACACAGGTTCCTTCCTTCCAAGATGCAGTTTTACACGGACTCATCATCAGGCAACCCTACACAGGTTCCTTCTTTCAACTTACAAAATTACAATTCAACAAACATTCTTAGATGGCATCTTTAAGCCCATCTCCGATAAGATTCTGTCACAATCTCCAAATGGCATCTGTAAGCTCATTCCCGACATCACAGTGTTGATACTTCACCATACAAGTGCAAATTTTTGGGCACTCTAGTGTTCAATTATCTTCCACCTTCGGATCACGAAAGGCTCGAAAGCTAATCTATATCCTCAGGTTTAAGAAAATTGAACAGGGGCAACTGTTGTATCCCAAAATTTGCCCTCTCAATTATCAAGGCCTTTCTCACAAGAATTTTCAAGGTTCAAGCTTGCACAAGTACTTTGGAAACTTACAAAAAGGGAGAAAACAGATAAAAATATTATTTTGACAAAAATTGGAGAAATACAAGTGTTCTTCGTTTCAGCTCTTTCGATTGGCCTTTAGGCCTCTTTCGATCAGCATCCTTCGATTGACTCTTGGCCTCCTTCGATTTCTCAAAGTGGTTGCTAGCGTGCCTCTTTCGCCTGGGCATGTGACTTCTTGTTGTAGGTTTCGTTTGTGTCTTTTGCTGCCTGCATGCTTGCAATCGAAGGCCATGACCTACTGGTCACATGTACCCCCTGCAAGGCAAGTCTTCGTTTGGGCACTCACCTTCTGTGTGCCTGGATAAAAACTTCAGTTGAGCAAGAGCCTCCTTCGAATGCAACTTGGATTACATCCTTTGTTCTGTGCAACAGCTTCCTTCGAGTCAACTTGTTTCGACCACAAGCTTCAACTGAGGCAAAGACTTCCTTCGATTCCAAGGAAAAAATCTCCCTTTTGATGTCCTTCGATCCAGAAGGAAAAAGCCTCTCTTTTTCCCTCCTTCGATCACACATCCTGCCCTTGCACGCCTTTTTTCGTTTCGGGGAGTGACTTCTCCAACGTTGCAAGCTTCGATTGAGCCTTCCATCCCTGGCACACATCTTTCTCTTGAGGGTGTGAATCCTTGGGCACAAGTGTTTCGTCATTATTTCGTTTGGCCATATGGCCCCTTTGTAGGTAAATTTGAGTGGGAAGGATTTCCTGTTAGAAATGGCCTGTTCCAAGCATACAAACTCTTCACTATGTCATTGCCTCAGGCGAAGAAAGCATCTGGGTGGTGCATTCGAAGAGTTTTGTCAGGCATGTTTGGATGTCCCCAATCAAAGGACATATATTACTGATCCATCCCAAGAGCATTAATTTGGCCCATTCGAAGGATTGTCTAGGGAAGTCATTCGAACGTCACTTTGATTGAACAAAGAGATGGTTACTGAAAGTCTGGTCAAAAGGTGAGGCTAGGGAGTCAAGACAAAAGGATGAGAGGCCAAAGGCATTTGTTTACCAAGTCACATGCGCTTCCAGGCTCAGGCCTGATTCACTGTCCATAAAACTCCAAAACTGCTCACAACAGTCCTGCACT
This sequence comes from Vicia faba, assembly GCA_948472305.1. Taxonomy (NCBI): domain Eukaryota; kingdom Viridiplantae; phylum Streptophyta; class Magnoliopsida; order Fabales; family Fabaceae; genus Vicia; species Vicia faba. Next base: position 370,655,612 of record OX451735.1, read on the forward strand.
GTCCAATTCCTTGCACCAAAATGGCAATAAAACATTGTCCCTCGAAAGCTACAAATACAGCATACCCCTTTTTGTTTGAATTTTTTGTTTTCCCTCCCAAAGCATCAGCCTAAGCCATCTATAAATATGAGCCTCCACCACACATGTTAGGAGGACCTTTTGGCCAGTCGAACGAATCTTCAGAAAATTCTCTAACACCATAAAACTATCAAACACTTAAACACTCCAAACACATATCCAGAATCCAAACACATATCCAGAATCCAAATACTTATCCCCTTAGAATCTGAAACGTCCCTATACCTTGTTACCCTTCGAATCCAGTAGGAAGAACCTCAAGCTTGTTCTTCTCTTTCAAATCCAGTATCAAAGACATAACCCCTGGTTCCTCCCTCTGAATCCAGAAGCATTCAAGGAAATCACTTAAAGGCCCAGCACACGTTCCCGCCTCAATCAAGGTAAGTCATTCCTAACTTTGAAACCTTCATTTCTAGCATAACATGTAAATAAGTTTCCTTTTCGTTTCAAATATATACGTAGTGTTTGTCACCTCTTCGTTTCCACCCTTTAGTTTGTTTTTATTACTTCTCCTTTTGGTTTGGTTCTTTGGATGGTTACAGATGCTTTAAGAACTAACCTGTCCCTGAGGTAATGATAGCGTGGCCTTAGGCCACGTTGCTATTTAATGTCTCAAACGAAATAAACAGGAAACAGGAATATGAAACGAAGCCTCAGGCTTCCTCACTGACGCCAGGCCCAATCGAAGGAGGCAGAAAGGCAGATTGTATCTTATACTGGTTCCAGGCCCAGTCGAAAGGCACAACATGCAGTTCCGCTGGTCCCAATCGAAAGGCACAACATGCTGACCGTGAGGCCTCAATCGAAAGTCATACCTTCACCCTTTTTCAGGCCAAATCGAAGAGAGCCAAAAAGTGCAGAATCGAAGGGTTTTCTGCCCCAATCGAAAGACCCTCATTTTTATTGCTTTTATTTTATTTTTGCCTTTATATTTCCATGCAATTCAATATGGTTGTAATAGTGTAGGATTTTATCTTTATACGCTTCATTACTTTTATATGCTTGCTAGTAAATAGGGTGTGTATGGAAAGATAAAACCAACAAGTAGACAACCCCTAATCAAAGATAAATGCATGCAAATCAAACACACTATTTACACATGCACCCTTAGGGTAATTCCACTCGTTGCCTCGGAAGATGCAATCATGTCCCTCGAGTATGAGACACTCTAGAAATTGTCCCTTTGATAAACAAAGATCATAGTCCCTCGATGACCCTCGATGTTGCCTTCGATAAAATGATCTCGTCCCTTACGAAATTGCTAGAGCGTCTCACAAGTTGCCTTCAATGATTGCATACGACGTCTCGCGCCCGTCCCGTTCAACATCCTAACACAAGGTTATTCACCAAATACAATGGTGAAACAACGCTGTTAAAAGGGTTAAAAACATAAGAAAGATCTTTTGAGTAAAATAGGGTAGATAGCTCTTAGTTACTTGATCAAACTTGCAAAACATCCTTGCCATTTTTCAAAACACACATCACAACACAACTTCCAAACAACTTTCAAAAACATTGAAACATCTTTTCAAAAAGACAAACACCTTTGTAAAACATTCAAACAAGAATTATTACAAAGGTTGCCTAGACAAGGCATCTTTTTTAAAACATTTTCAAAACCACACACACAAAGCACCATTTCAAACAATTGAAAAGCAAAGGCAAGTGATCTAAACAAGTAACTAAGAGCCCATGAATAACCATGGATGAAAAGGGTGCTAGCACCTTCCCTTTTCATAATCTACCCCCCGAACCCACGAAAACATCTCAAAGGTCTTTCTTGTGCTTTTTGACCTTTCCTTAAGATAAAATAAAAAGTCGGTGGCGACTCTTGCTAAACCGAACATTTGCGCACACAAATGCAAAATCCCAAGTCAGTTCTCCCACCGTATCACAGACAGCTTGCTTGCATTTCTTGTTTGGACAACTTTGTGGTATTTTTGTTTCTTCTTTTTGTGAACCAAGAAGAAAAATCTTCTTGTGATTTTCAAATAGAGGAAATAAATTATGATGAATTAAAATGGCCTTCTGATTCCAATTTGCAAACTTTAATGATGAATATCATTTTTTTCTTTTGAAAATTCTTGCTTATTCCCAAATAAATTGTATTAACTATTTTTCTTTCTTTTGTTTTCATGTGAGCGCAATTGAGAGGACAAAGCATGGAAGGCAAGAAACTTTGTGGCAAGCATGGAAGCAAAGGAACTTTAGTCAACCTTAGGCATAGATCCATTTGGATTTTCTTTGTAATTTAGAGAGAAACATTCTTGTATTGTAATCAACAATTGTACTAATTTATTTTTTAAATACCATAATTTGTAAAACATAGAGTATTTAAAAGAACAAATTATTTTGTATCAATGTTTGAAAAAAATGGAGAAAGTCTTATGAGATATTCCGGTGTCCATTGAAACCCTTTACTGTCAATAACTTGTAATTTTCTCTTTGCATCTTAACTGATTCTTAAAGATTCCCAATCAAGATAATTGAAACAAAATGCTCCAATCTGATAATTTAAATTCCAATAATTCTGTAATCTTGCAACTGCATTCCAAACAATCACGCACTGTATATATCATTTCCTGACCAAGCAAATGTTTTAAAAGATGCAAATCATCTGGTTAACCTGGATTAAAATCATGGTCGTCCCAAATGATAGTCTCAATCTTTTGTCCCAAACAAACATGCCTTGAGAACAAACATGGTCTTTTTAATAAACTTGAGAAAGCATGAATATCTGTGAAAACCAATTGAATCTTTTTGAGAATTCATTTTCTTTTGAGAATTGCAAGAAAACCCTAGTTGCTGGTTTACTGCCACTGAAGAGAATCTATCTGATCGATTCCTGAGCCAACTTGATTATCTGAGAAACCCTAGGGTTGTGTCTTCTATGAGAAATGGGAGGGCAAATTTTGGGGTACAACAGCTGCCCCTGTTCAATCTTCTTGAACCTGAAGAGTTAGATCGGCGAGTTTTGTCGTTCGTGACTCTTAAGGTAAAAGATGATTGGACACTAGAGTGCCCATAAATTTGCGCTCGACAAAAGTGTAGTTGAGGGAATGGGCTTAAAGATACCATTTGGAGAGTATGTTAGAAACTTGTTGGAGATGGGCTTATAGATGCCATCCAAGAATGTTTGTTGTAAATCAAAAGAATAAGCATCAGAATGGTGGCCGTATATGGAACGTATATGAGTTGTATATGTACTTGAATCTGAATAAGTAACAGAATGGCTTCCGTGTCTGGAGCGTATTTGAACTGTATCTTGAAACTGAAATCTGAATAAGCGACAGAATGGCTTCCGTGTCTAGAGTGTACTGTATCTTGAAATTAAGTCTGAATGAGTAATAGAATGACTTCCGTGTTTGGAGTGTATTTGTACTATATCGGTACTTAGAATTTGAATAAGTATCAGGATGGCATCCTTGTCTGGAGCGTATCTGAACTGTATCTGAAGTTGAGATCTGAATGAGTGACAGAATGACTTCCGTGTCTGGAGTGTATCTGTACTGTATCTTGAAATTGAAATCTGAATGAGTAACAGAATGACTTCCGTGTCTGGAGTGTATCTGTACTGTATCATGAAATTTTTGGATATTTGTTAAAGATAGCTGTTAATCTTATCCTGAAAAGGGTAAAATGTTAGCTGAAACACAAAGTTATGTTGCATGATATGTATGATGCAATAAATGTGTTTTATCCATGTTTATGATATATGAATGTAATGTATGCGCATGTAAGCTGATTTGCTGTATTGCTGAGGAAAATAAATTCTTGACTGCTGCTGGGGAAAATAAATCCTTGATTGCTGAGGATTGCATTGTGAGATTAATGCTAAATACTTCTTGAGGAATCTGCTTGGGGAATCCAGAGAAATTTAATGACTTCTACTGGGGATTGTTGACGGGAGTCTTTGTTCTGTCGAGAAGCAATAAAAACTCTGTGGGGAAAAAGTTTATCCTGTAGTGAAAACTCTGTGGGGAAAAGCTTATTCTGCTGAGGAGTTACCCTAGGTTGGGGAGAAACAAAAGTTAACTATTATCTGGTTGATTTTCAAGCTTCAAGACACCTCGTTGGGGGAACCTGGAGAAACTGGATGATTTCTGTTGTGGGTGTATAGTTTGAAGTTTCGGCTCCGCTGGGGATTGGTGGTTGGTAGTCTCAGCTCCGCTGGGGATCTGTGGTTCAATGTTTTGGCTCCATTGGGGATTTGTACGAAGTGTTGTAAGGATTGCTCATGGAATAGCCTAAAGACGTTTTCCTAATCTTTCAACCTGTCAGTAATTGTTCTTTTTCATCCTGTTTATTTGTAAACAGTAATTATGTTCAAATGCATATGTTCATTAATGAATCATTGGACGTTTTTGCAAATAAAACACAAGTGTAAAGAAAAAGGCAAATAGTTTTCTGTACTTTGAAAGAGATATCTTTGTATTTACTTTGAATAAGTGTTTTGTACAAAGGAGACAGACATCCTAGTAAGAGGATGGTGTCATAAATAAGAAAATTTTACAAAGAAAGATAGCTATGTGTAATAATCCCATGGGGTTCCCATTCTACTATAGCCTCTGTATCTCCGAATATCTTGTCCGTCTGTTACTTCGTCCAAAGATGATTGAATTGATCAGAAGCCTCAGAGTTTGTCTGTGAAGAGATTATCCTTAAAGTGATCCGATGAGATATAGTCATACGCTTTAATTCCCTAACTTTTGCCTGGACCGCCCTTTCGGGTTTTCAGTCCATCGGGAAACCCTTTTTTGCCCAAGTCGCCCTTTCAGGTTTTCAACTTGTCGGGTGTACAGATTTTTTTTATTTTATCCCTAATTTTTTCCTGAACCTCCCTTTCGGGTTTTCGATTCACCGGGATGCCCTTTTTTTTGCCTAGGTGTGTCGACCTAGTGGGTCATTTATTTGTAGTATCTTTTGACTATGTCTGCGTTCGTAGGGTGCGGCAGATCGTCGCCGTCCATAGTGGTTAAAATCATTTCCCCACCATAAAAGATGTTATTGATCACAAATGGTCCTTCGTAGGTAGGAGTCAATTTTCCTCTGGGATCACTTTGTGGTAAGATGATGCGCTTGATCACTAGATCTCCAACTTGATACACTTATCGTCTGACTTTCTTGTTGAAAGATTTGATCATCCATTTTTGATACGTCTGACCGTGGCAAACAACAGTAAGTCTCTTCTCGTCAATTAAGTTTAACTGATCAAGCCGGGTTTGGATCCAATCGTCTTCACTCAAACCAGCATCTTTCATGATTCTCAAGGAGGGAATCTGAACCTCGATAGGTAAAACAGCTTCCATGCCATATACCAAGGAATAGGGTGTTGCCCCAGTTGATGTGCGAGTCGTGGTACGGTACCCCTGGAGAGCAAACGGTAGCATCTCATGCCAGTCCTTGTAGGTGACTGTCATCTTTTGTATGATCTTTTTGATATTTTTGTTAGTAGCTTCAACAACACCATTCATCTTTGGCCGGTAGGGGGATGAATTATGACGTTGAATCTTGAACTGCTCACACAAAGCGGTGATCATAGTATTGTTAAGGTTTGTACCGTTATCAGTGATGATCCTTTCGGGGATACCGTACCGACAGATAAGGTTCTGCTTGATGAAGCGGGCAACAACATTCTTAGTAACAGATGTGAAGGAAGCTGCTTCAACCCACTTTGGGAAATAATCAATGGCCACCAGAATGAAGTTATGTCAATTGGATGTTGTAGGCTTGATCTCTCCAATCATGTTGATTCCCCACATAGCGAATGGCCAAGGAGCTGTTAAGACATTTAGAGGAACCGGAGGCACGTGCATCTTATTTGCATAGATTTGACATTTATGACATGTCCGGGAGTGTTGATAGCAGTCTGCTTCCATGGTAGACCAGTAATAGCCTGCCCGTAGAATTTTCTTAGCCATCGTATGCCCGCTAGAGTGAGTGCCAAAGGTACCTTCATGCAATTCAGCCATGATCTTTTCAGCTTCAATCTTATCCACACAACGAAGCAGAATAGAATCATGATTGCGCTTGTATAGGATGCCATTACTTAGGAAGAACTTAGCGGAGAATATCCTTAAGAACTTTTTGTCATTGAATGAAGCTCCTTCAGGATATTCTTGAGCCTCGAGATACCTTTTGACTTCATGAAACCAAGGCTGGTCCACTACTTCTTCGGTATTAATCTCGTGACAGTGTGCAGGTTCGTCCATCCGTTCAATGGTGATCTGGGGAGCCTCATTATCCCAATTAAGTTTAAACATGGATGACATTGTAGCTAGAGCATCTGCTAGCTGATTTTATTCTCGCGGGAAGTGCTCGAAGGTAATCTGCTCAAAATGTGGTAACAATGTCAGAACATGTTCTTTGTAAGGGATGAGGTCTGGATGCTTAGTGTCCCACTCTCCTTTGATCTGACTGATGACCAAAGTCGAATCCCCAAACACAACTAAAGATTTGATTCCCAAGTCTATGGCAGCCTTGAGTCCAAAGATGCACGCTTCATACTCTGCCATGTTATTCGTACAGTTGAAGAAAAGTCTGGCAGTGAAAGGAGTATGTGTAACGCCCTGTTTTATTTAATGTTATATTATATTAATATTTTCGAATTACTGTTTGACGTTTATTTTTGCGAAGAGAATATTTATATTAACCGTTATATCTGTTAATATATTCGGCGACGTTTTATTCAGACCGGTAATTATTTTATTCGGTCCGGTATTTGTTTTGAGGGACCGGTAATTATTTTGTTCGGTCCGGTTTTTATTCCGTTCGATTCGGTAAAATATTATTCGGACCGATATTTAATTATTTGTAATTATTTTAATTATTTTGGTTAATAATGTTATTTAGTATTATTAGTGTTATAACTAGTAGTAAGACCAAGGGCTTTTTTGGTATTTTACTAGCTTATGTCTTGCTACTAAACCACACCAAACACTTCTTGTTTTGTCATAACATACAAAAACACATAGAGAGAGAGAGAGAGAGAGTTTGAGAGAAGAGAGTCTTGGAGAAGAGAAGAGCAAGAACAAAGCCAAAGCTAGGGTTGGAACATCAAGAATCAATTCAAGCATTTAAGGTAAGGGGTTTGATTCTCCATCTCATATTGTTAGGTTTTGATAGATATATTTTGGATTTGGGGGTAAAATTGATAGTTGATTTATAGGGTTTTGTTGGTTGATTGTTGGAATGGTTTAGAAAAGTTGGATTAGGAGTATGGTTTGTGGGTGTATTAGGTGCTAGCTTGGAGAAATTAAGAGTATTGAAATGGGAAAGAAAACCATGGTAGTAGAATGAGAAAAACTCAAAAGAATGAAGTTTTCACGCAGGTCAATAAACACGTCCGTGTTGATTAACACGAGTGCCCGTGTTGATTCACTGACTTTGGTGATTTTGTGTTTTCTAGGGGCTTTTCGATACGGGCCGTGTTGATTAACACGGGGGACTGTGTTAATGCATCTGTAGCCTCCCATATTCTGATTTTTGCACTTCTTTTGCCCCGGTTATGTTCCGATTTTCCGATTCCGGTAAATTCGACGACGGAGCAAGTTGCTCTGAATTCAATGAAAATTGACGTGCTAGCTAAGTTCGACGTGTAGAACGTAGTGGTGAGGTTAGTTTTTAGAAATTACGAATTTTTGTGAGATGACCTGAAATAGGCCAATTTACGGTTAAATTGAATCGGATTGAGGTTTAGTCGATTTAAGACACGTTGGGACAATCGGATTTCGATGTTGATGATTTTGATTGACGCCGGTTATTAGAAATGGCTTTCGCGACGATTATAGGTGTTTGACTATTTTTCCGTTTTTGGAATTTAGTGAATGAATTGGTAATAATGTAGTGTGATTAAACATAATGGTTGCGACGACGTATTAATTAATAAATACTTGATGATTTGCGATGTAATAGTATATGTCTTTGTACATGATGATGTGATGATTATATTGATGTTGTTAATAAATGCTTCCAATTTGTGAATGCATGACTTTTGATGATGATGAATTATTGGTGATGTTTTGCATAATGCAAATATGATGCGATGATATATTTATCTTGTTTTGGATAAATTATGGCGATGTGGGCTTTATGCCAATTTTGATGAGCGATGATGATGTTTTTGTGTTGTGTTGTTTTATTGTCGAGTCACATACATTACATAGGCGACGAGGGGCTTTTATGCCAAGCGACGAGGCTTTTATGCCAAGCGACAAGGCTTTTATGCCAAGTGTTCCTAATTATGGACAAAGCGACGGGTACCACATGCATAACATAGTCGTGTCTCATGGAGTCGGCTATGTTTATTTTTGAGTTGTTTGGCGTTGAGTTTTAATTGATGGATGATGTTGAATTGCGATGATATACGATGTTTTGTTTGGCGATGATCTTTGTGATGAACATGGAATGAATATAACTTGATAGTTTCATGATAACTAGGTGATGAGTATAAATAATGAGTTTTGTGATGATTTAACTTTGATGAAATGCTTAATGCAAATATGATGTGATGATGTTTTGTGACGATGGGCTTTTATGCCAAAAGCGATGATGGGATTTAGGCAATTTGTGATGATTTCATTTATGTTGCTTATGTCATTAGCATTGTTTAATGTTGTTGTTTGATGTTGTTGTTTATGATTGCCGTGTTAATTAGTGATGTATTAGCTTGTGACGATTTCGTGGTGACAGAGGTTTATGTGCTTTTGTGATGATTTGTGCCGATGAGGCTAAGGCGATTAAGTGTAGATTATACACATTAGGATGACGATTGAAGTAAGTGAGTTTTGGATACGTGTTGGAATTGCACTTATTAATCTATACCCTTTATAACTCCAAAACTATATATATATTTTATCATGCCTTTAATTATATGTTTTGGATTATCTCACCCTTTACTTGTTTCGCTGTTACCTTTATATTGGTAACGTGCAGGTGATCCGCGAGGATGATGAGGATTAGCTCGAGTCTCTTTATTTTGAGTCGCTCTGCTCTGATAGTAGTAACACTCGGGATTTGGGCGACGTTATTATTTTGATAGGATAGTTTATGTATACTATCTTATGATTTTATACATTGATGATAACATGATGATATGTACATTTTGTGAACATATCCGCTGTGCTATGAATATTCATATGTTTATATGATGATTGGTGATATGAATCGGTATATCCGACTTTTGATTTTTGTGATGTGCATTATAATGTAAAGTGATGGAAACACGAATATGTGATACCTCAATTTATGTTTGGATGAAATTTTGAAACTCTGATTTTATTATTAATTACGAGGGGTAGAATTGGGGTGTTACAGTATGGCAACCTTCTGGGGATATGAGTACCGCGTCGATACTGTTGCAAAGTGCATTGGATGCCCCATCAAAGTACAGGGTCCATCGGGATCCTTGTTCAGGTCCATCATATGGCTTGATATCTTCAATGTTGTCCAATGTCATGATGTCCTCGTCAGGGAAGTCAAACTTCATGGATTGATAATCTTCTACAGTCATGATGGGCCAGATGATCAGCTAGCACACTCCCCTTTATAGATTTTTGGGTCGTGTACTGTATATCGTATTCTGTCAGGATCATCTACCATCTGGCTATCCTTCCGGACAAAGCGGGCTTATCAAAGATGTACTTTATCGGATCCATCTTAGATATTAGCAAAGTATGAGTCAACATGTATTGTCTTAGCCGGCGGGCAGCCCATACCAAAGCGTAGCAAGTTTTCTCGAGCAGTGAATATCTGGTTTCACAGTCGGTAAAATTTTTGCTAAGGTAATAAATGGCATGCTCTTTTCGGCCAGACTCGTCATGCTGCCCTAGTACAGCCCTTACAAATGGACCATTGTGCCTCAGGTAAGACACAAGGTTTTAAGAGTCTGAATTGTTTTAATATTACAGATCCAACAAAATGTAAAGACAAATTACTGTCGGATAAAAGTGATCGGGACAAAATATCTAGCCTCCCAGTTGCTGAGTCCTCCACTGACACTTGGGAAAATCCAATCCTCCAGGTTGTAGCTGTCTTCATCATCCTCCACAACGCTGACTTGGTGGTTGCTGATCTTCAAGGGTGGTCCTCCGGCACGAGCGCGGCGTATAGCCTTTGGGCACCTAAAGTGAAACCCAAGCCAAACTTGTCAGACTTGTATGGGATATCCGAGAGTTGTCCCCAAATAGTGCACCCACCTTCTTCTATCATTGTCTTGGCTTCCTTCAAAGATGACATCCTGAGTGGAGGTCTTGTGATCTTGGGAACTTGAGACACAACCTTGGTTACTTCCACATCTTGCGGGACTTCTTCAAAGTGTTGGAATGGAGTTTCGATAAATTCACCGTCTAATTCCACATATATGAAGGAATTGAGATGGATGATCATATACTCTTCTTCTCCATGAACGGTGATAATCTTCCCTTGAATTGGATATTTCAGCATTTGGTGCAACATAGAAGTAACAGCGCCAGCATTGTGAATCCATGGTCGGCCTAGCAAGCAGGAATATGAAGGGCGAATATCCATTATATAAAAAGTTGAATCAAATGTTTGGGTTCCAACCTTTATGGGGATATCCACTTCCCCATGCACCATCCTCTTTGAGCCGTCAAAGCCCCTCACTACTATGTTGCTTGGCTTCAAAGTCAATCCCTCACAATCAAGCCTATCAAGAGCCTTTTTAGGCAATACATTCAGAGACGAACCGGTGTCCACCAAAACATGAGCCAAGGTTGTGCCCCTGCATTCCACTGAGACATGTAATGCCTCATTATGCCTCCTCTCTCTTGGAGTTAAATCAGCATCTGAGAAACTTAAACCATTATCTGCAGTTAAACTGGCTACACAGTCTTGGAATTGATTGGCAGATGTTTCTTAGGGTACATGAGCAGTTTTCAGGAATTTTACCAAGGCTTTTGCATGAGCCTCGGAACATAGTAGTAGAGCCAGCATGGAAATTTTTGATGGAGTTTGCCCCAATTGCTTGACTACATTGTAGTCACTTTCTTTTTATGATTTTTAGAATTCCCTCCATCTCTTTCTGGGAGGTCTATGGGATAGGCAATGATTGTTCCTTCGTCCGGACAGGCTCAATCAGAATACTTTTACCTCGAGTCTCAGTTGACTCGACAGCGGGAATGTCAGTAGGTATGATAACAAGGGTTGTATCAGCTTTGTCAGTTGGAGTAGAGATGATTGTAGAACCGGGAACAACCTTTGGAGGAGCAACAACAACAGGAATGATTATGGGTCCAGAAACTGCTTTTGGAGGAGAAATTTCTGGAGAGAATATCCTTCCGCTTCGGGTAATCTTGCTAGTCCCAGCAATATTACTGATATTGGAATTAATCTTCTCAGAACTGGAATCTTCAGCAGCTGGCCAATCTTGCTTGATATCATGGTAGTAGACATCCCCCCCATAATTCCATGGTACGGTTTTGTCTAACAAATACGGGATTGGTACATGCATTGTAATTATCAAAGGAGCTACTTTTGGAATTGATGTAATTTTAACGGGTCTTTTGGTGGAGACCCCAGAAGAATTTTAGGAAATGGTCACGATGGAAATATCATTATAAGAAACAGTTGGAATTGAAGCCTTCTCGAACAAAATTTCCTTGTTATCTATTAGGCACTGAACGCCTGCTTTCAACAAAGAACAACTGGTTGGTGAGGACAAACAGAAATGGCAGCTTTCATCACAACCTGGGAAAACACTGGAATTCAATAAGTTCTTTTTGATAGTTAGGAGTGGGGTCACAAGTTCATCAACTGAAGTAACAAACATATCTTCTTCAATGGTGTTGGTATTATGGTTTTGTTTGGGCATAAGGGTAGAAATGACCTTGGGCTTTTCTGGCGCGTCGAATTCAATCTCTTTAGCTTCAAGGAGGTCTTGTACTTTGTTCTTTAGAGCCCAACTGTTGTTATTGTCATGGTTGGGACTTTCAGAGTGGTATGCACAGCGGGCATTAGGATGATAGTGAGGAGAGGTTGTGTTAGGGTTCTTCGGAGCTTCTTTCAAGGTCACTAGGTTGGATCTTAACAAATGCGGAAATACTTGAGATAATGTCATATTAATTCTGGTGAATTGTCTGACTGGTCTTTCCATTCTTGGTTGGTTGTTTTTTTGCTGATCAGGCGCAGGTTTAGGAATCATAACAGCCCCTACCATTGGACGGCATTCGGCCCTATCTTGATTTCTCTGAGGATATACAGCGACCACTTCTTTCTTTTTGATGAATGGCTTCCTTACAGAAGCAGAGGATGAATTTTTTTGAATCTTTCCATTCTTTATCCCGGCTTCTACCCTTTCTCCGGTCAATATCAATTCAGTAAAACCTGCCTATGAAGTCCCAATTAGGTGGTTGAAGAAGGGACCAAACAAGGTGCCCAAGAACATGTCCACCAACTCTCTTTCAGATAGGGGAGGTTGAACTCTTCCGGCCAAGTCCCTCTATTTTTGTGCATAGTCCTTGAAGCCCTCACTTGAAACCATGGCCATACTCTGGAGTTGAGTACGGGTAGGCACAAGATCAGCGTTGTATTGGTATTGTTTGTAAAAGGCTGCAGCAAGATCTTCCCAGTTATGAACATTGGCTCTTTCTAACTGATAGAACCAATCAAGTTGAGTTCCAAACAGGTTGTCTTGGAAGAAGTGTACCCATAAGTCCTTGTCAGCGGTATGGGGTTGGATTTTCCTCACATAGGACCGGAGATGCATTTTAGGGCATGAAACTCCATCATATTTGGAGAACACAGGTGCTTTGAATTTTGGAGGAATGACAATCCCCGATACTAACCCCAACTCCTCAAAGTCCAAGCCAGGCACTTTTTGGATTTCCATTGCACTCAATCGTTCTTCTAGATGCTTATACTTGTCATCGGCTGGAGGGTATTGTTCTTCAGAATAGTCTTCTTCTTCTGATTCTGACTGGACAACTATTTATTTACTCTTCCCATCTTTATTGTCTTTCTCACCGGATGTCGATGCAAAGTCTAAGGCCCTTCTTGTTTGCCCTTGGAATCTTCTTCCCATGTTCAGAATTTCAGTTATTTTCTTCGTCTTCTTTTTCTTCTCCTTAACCAGTAAGGTCTTCAACTCTTCTTGTCCTTTGGCTAGAGTTAAGAATAACTGTTGAAATTGTGTATTTTGGGCTTGGAGGTCCTTCACCGTTTGCTCGAGATCCATCTTATTGAAATAAACAGTAGAAAGATGAGGAGACTTATTCCAAGAAACCTGCTTATGTTATAATGAATGGTAGATGCATATGCAATGATTTCAAGGATTTTAAAGATTCAAATTTGTTTTAGACAAAAAGTAAACACACGTTATATTAATAAATTAAAGCTTGAGTACATCAATGCTTTCTTGGGAAAAATAATACAAGAACTCTAAGATGAAAAGGTAGTGCGCATCCTCTTTGGTGCAATGTAGGCATTCAGAGTCTGCTCCTCGTGAAGTAGTCTAGTGAGTTCCAAAACCTTCTTCTCGCTTGCATAGAATTAGGCTTCGAAAGTATCTCGCTCCCCCTTGAGTTATATCCAATCCCTTTGTAAGTCTTCAAGAGAGGTGGGCATGTCAGGATGTAGGATAGTGTATGGAACGTCTCCTTCCATGACAGGCCCAATGATTACCGGGAGAATGGAAGGATAAGGCATCATAAGACTTTGAGCACGAGTTCATACCCATTTGAGGTAAGGCTCAAGAGGGATGGAATTTTTATGCCCCAAAGTCTTGCTATCTACTTTTTTCAACATCCTCAAAGCTCGGATAAATCTCGGGCGAAGACCTTGATCATCGTTGTCATAGTCAAATATCAAACCTTGAATCAGCATCTCATGTGGGTCATCCCTTCGGGCATAACCAAATTGTCTTAAGGCTAAGCAGGGGTTGTATGTGATACCTCCCCTAATTCCAAGTAAGGGGACATTAGGGAATTCTCCATAATGGTCAACAATAGTAACATTCTCTATGGATCGAGAACACCAATGAATGTCTAAATGTTTGAGCGTCATCAACCTTTGTGACCACCTTGACCCTAGCTCATTCTTCAATACAGATTGGGGAAGATGCGAAATAAACCATCTTGCCAAGAGAGGAATACAACACATGAGACAACCTCTTTTCCTCATTGTGCAAGTGTGAAAAGATTGTAGGATATCCCCTAGCAATGTAGGCACCGGGTTGCGGGATATGAAGATTTTGACAGTGTTCACGTCTATGAGTTGGTAAGGATTTGGAAACAAAACCATCCCATAGATGAGGAGAGCCACAATTTCCTCAAAAGCTTGCAGGTCCAAAGAATTCCAACAGTTTTGGGCTTTTTCAAACAAGAACTTTGCTAGGAAACCTTTGACACCGCTCCTTGTTTCCCAATGAGTTATGACATCAGATGAGTGCAAGTGTAGAGCTTTAGCAATCTCTTCTGGATTTGGGTCTCTTTCCATACCGTTGAACGGTAGTTGATTGAGAATGGGAATTCTAAAGAGTCGGGAGAATTCTTCCAAAGTAGGAACAAGTTGATAGTCGGGAAATGTGAAGCAATGGTGTAAAGGATCAAAGAACTGAAAGATCACCTTCATCATGTCCTCATCTGTGTTGGAGGTGACCGAGTTGAGTAGGCGACCATGTCTCTCGGTGAATGGAGAGTTTTCTGGAATCCTTGAAGCTAGTTCCTTAAGTTGTGGAGGGATCCTTACAAGGTTGAATTGAATAGTTTTCCTGTGAATAGAATCCATGTCCTACAAAACAAGAACAAAGATGAATCCCAAAATCCTTGAAATGGTTAGTGAATGTGTATGATGTTATGATGTTCATGATGTTATGATGTTCATGATGTTATGTACAAGTATGTATATACAAAGAAAGCAAACAAGTCCTTAGGTTTAGGCTTGCATGGAGTCTCATAGGTAAGTACCCTCTTGAAGTTTAGTTGGCTCAAACCTGTCATAGTAATAGTAACTGGGTTCTAAGGAGCTCAATATCACTGGTTTGTTTCCTTGGTCATTGTTTCAGCACAAGCCTCTTTAATGGAAACCGAAGTATCGCGAGAAACCAAACCTCAATGAGTGTAGTATCGAGTATCTACCAACTTCGGACTGCACCAAAGTCGGTCATCTCACTACATCCTAAAGGCCAAGTTGGTCAAGTAAAGGTTCTAAATGTTCATTAGTGCTTCATGACATCACTCAGCGGCCCCGTATTCTCTTTGATTAACTCAAAGGCTACCAGTACCCACAAATATGTCGCACTAACATAGCTATTGCTTAGACCATGTCAGTATACCCCCACACAGTTTCCACAACGTATAGCTACTTACCTATAAGGTAACCCAAATCCGGGTGGAGGATTCAAACCCAAACAAAGAACCATAATGTAAAGCAAACAAGTCAAATAATGGAAGCAAGTAAATGTGATCTAACCCTAAGGTAACCCCACTTTTATTATTTTCCCCAGCAGAGTCTCCAGTTCTGTGATACAGTGGGAGAACTAAATTGAAGGTTTTACGTTTGATCGCAAATGTTGCAGTTAGCAAGAGTCGCCATCGACTTTTCTTTTATCCAAAAGGAAAGGTGAAAAAGCACGGGAAAGACCTTTGAGATTATTTCTTGAGTTCGGGGGGTAGATTATTAAAAGGGAAGGTATTAGCACCCTTTTCATCCATGGTTTTCCATGGGCTCTTAGTTACTTGCTAGATCACTTGCTTTTGTTTGAAATTGTGTTTTATGTGGTTTTTGAAAGTATTTTGTAAAGAGGCCATTGTTTAGGCAAACTTTGTAATGATTCTTGTTTGTAAGAATGTATACAAAGATGTTTGATCTTTTGAAAATGTTTTCAATTTTGTAAGATGTTTGAAAGTGTAGGTGATTATTTTGAAAATAGAAAGGATGTTTGTTTGAAATTGAGCAAGTAATTAGGAGCATTCTACCTACTCAAATGTATTTCTTGTTCATTTTCTTTCCTTTGACATTGTTATCTTACCATTGATTTGGTAAGTAACCCTATCTTTGGATGTAAATGGGACGAGCGTGGGTCATCGTATAACCATGATTAGAAATGTTGCAAGGTATCTTAGCATTCTCTTTTAGGGACTAAGATCATTTGAAAGGCAACTTAGATAGCGTCATCGAGGGACTATGATCTTGTATTTTCTTTGTTTTTGCTAAGATACCTCACATGCGTAATATAAACATTTCTAAAGGTAACCAAGTGGATTTATCCTAGGGGTGTTTGTGTGCAAGTTTATTGCTTCCATGCTTGATTTTGTCTTGAATTAGGGTTTTCTAAGCATTGGTTTTAGTATTTCCATACAAACCCTAATTACTAGCATTTGTATAAAGCAATAAATTGCGGAAAGTAAAATTACTAAGCTATTACATCAGTAGGGGAGAGGGTATACAAATTTTCAAATGGGGATTTTGCAAGAAAATTAAACCTAATTATCTATTACAACCATATTGAATAAATGTACAAGAATTGGAAAATATAATGTATAAATGCAAATGGAAAAGGAAATGATTTGTTTGTTTGGTTTTTAATGAGAGGGTTTTAACCTTGACCTAATTAAGAAAATGATTAGCTAAAATAAACAAAATTAAATTTAAACTAATTAAGAAAAGAATAAAGTTAAAAAAATATTTTTTAAGGTTTTTATGAAAAAAGGTTTTAAGTTAATAAAATAAAATGAAAATTAATTAATTAAAACAAACCTAAGTTCTAAATTAATTTTAATAAATAAAAAAATAAAATAAAATAATAATTAAACCTAAGTCTAAATATTAATTATTTAAGAAAATAAATTAATTTGTTAAGAAAATATTTTTGTTCTTTTTGTTTTTATAAAGAAAGTAAATAAATAAGTGTAAATGATAAAATAAAAATATTTTTATATTTTTCATTAATAAAAATAATAATAATAATAACATTAATAATAATAATAAAAAGAATAATAAAATAAGACTAAAATAAAATGAAATAAGAAAATGAAATAAATAAAATAAAGTTGGGTCAGGTGTGCAATAGTAAGGCAGGGGGTTAGAGGCAGCAAAAAGACCAAGCCCAATGATCTAGGGCCCATGCGTTGTTGTGTGACAAAAAAAGAGAGAAAATGTGAAAAATAAGGAAAAGTCACAGCGCTGGAGCTTGAATCCACGCCCTTAGCATGAAACGCGTGTTGCCTTACCACTGGGGTGGCTATATATCCGTTAACTTAACCGAAATGATAAATACATAATACAAAACAAGTTCCAGAAATGAAATTCATCTTCAACCTCCAGCCATGGATCCTGTAACTTCACCATTTCTCAATAAAAATGAAACATGCAAAGTTTCTCCATTTTTTCATACGAATCCAACAATATAAACATCATAAACTATAAATCAGAGATGAATGAGAATTTCTAAAAGTACCAAATTCTGACCTAAATATTTCAGAATGTTTAAACTTCAAATTCTCACTACTCAAGCAATATAATTGAAATCTATGGACATGTACAGTTTCAGGGCAATGGTGTCTACATTTTATCTTTGAAAATGGAAAGCTAACAATGCATATATGAAGATTTCAAAAGTCAGAAAACTTACCTCAAAAATGGATTTCGTGTTTTGAAAATGAGCTTGATTCAAAGTGCTGCAATGATCAGGTTAGCTTCCTTGAGTCTCTAGGAAGCTAATGCAATGCTTAGCTTGAGTTGAGAGTGGCTGAAATGGCTTGGAGAAGTCCAACTGCAATGCTCTGTTTTTGGTTATGGAAGTTGTGGTGAATGATGTTACAGTGATGAAACAGGGACAGGGATAGGTTGCACTTGATGTAAGGAAGCTTTTGGAACTAAAAGGCCAGGAAACGCACGAGGGAAATATGAGTTTGGTGTTCAAGATCTGAAGTTGTGCAACAATGGAGTTTTTGGGCAATTTATGATTTGAGAGAGTTTTGGTGTATTTTAGGGTGCTCTAACTCGTCCCTTAGCTCACAAATAGTGCCTCTATTTATAAGCAACAAGTATGGAGGCTTGTATTTGATCAGAATTCAAAATCACATGTTTAAGCTCAACATGTGATTTTTTGAGAAATCAAGTTTCAATGCTTTGTGTACTGGCTATTGTAGAGTGGTTATGCTTTAAACAAACTTGCTTCTGACTTTGTAGATGGAGTGTGATCAGAGGGAACAAGTTAGAGGCTCAAGAATTTACTTTGTGCATAAAGCTTGCTTTTCCAAATTAGAAGTGTTCACTTTGTGCCATTAATGGAAATGTGGATTGGATAAAGCTTAAACCACTTGGATTAAAGCTCAAAAGTTTGTGTAATCCATTAATGATGGATAGATACACAAGTTAGAAGGCCTACAAAGCAAGATTATGCAGCCTAACATTGAAATTGAATTTTTGTTCATCATGAAAATGACCTATAATCAAAGTGACAAAACCCTAACTTCATCTCTTTGATTCTCCCTACCCAAGAATGATCTCAAGGAGTTCTTGGACATTTTGGAAGGCTTGAAATATGCTCTACAACCCATCTTTGAATTGATTTTGAAGATTCCTCTTGGAACTATATGAAAAAGTGCCATGAAGATGGGTCAAAATCCTGACCAAATTAGGGCAAAATTTCACTAAGTGTTTAATTTCATGACCACATGTTCATAAAATTATAACTTGAGATCCAAGAATTTTTAGAAGGAGTTATGTAAATAAAAGTTGTAGATATCATGGAGATCTATAACTTTCATTTTGGAAGTTTCTCTTGGATCATCTTGCATCATGGTGAAAAGTTTGCTCAAAGTTATGAAAAAATAAGAAATTTCCAACACTTAGAAAAATTTCTAAGTTTAGAAATTTTGACTTTTCAAAATGAAATCTTGACTTTTTGATTTCTTGATGAATAAGTTTCATATTTTGACATGTTTTAATGAATTGTGGTCTTTGGTATTTGAATTTGACAAAAAAGTCAAAGTTTGACTTTTCAATATACAGTTGACTTTTGATTAGTTGACTGCAAAATTCATCTGTCAATCCAATGGACTTGCAATGTTTTGAACCATGTAATTATTTAAAAATGATGTAATTTGACTCTTGAGATCATGCCTTAAACCAATTAACCATTTTCTAGGTCAAAAATCAGAAATTGCCCTTTCCCAATCAAAACTCTAATTTTGACCATTTTGCCCTTTTGGAGATTTGATCAAAATTCTTGAGGAATTATGGTCCAAACTTGATCAAATGATATCTATGAGTCTAAAATGTTGATTTGGATCAAAAATTATGAATTTTGACTGTAAATTGTCCATGGTTGACTTTTATCCTAATACAGCTGATTTTTAGGTCAACTGCTCAATTGACTGAGCAAAAGTGTGATCCAAGGCTTGAAACTTGACATGAGTAATCTTGGGGGTCCATAATGATCCATGAAAGTCATATGGGTAATTGGAAGTTCAAAAATCCTTGTGCAAACTCAAACCCTAATTTTGGTCATCAGTGCTTAAGGAGGTGTCTTGAGCTGATCAAACCCTAGTGCAGTCTTGAATCAAGGAGATCTTATGAGCAAATTCTTGATGAATGAGAGGGAAAATTTTGGGGTACAACAACGGAGTTGTCATAAGAACAAGTTCTATGAAGGTAAAAGCCTTCCATGGTTATCAAAATACTGTGTTTGGATAGGTGGATCTCCCTGTACAAATCGGTCTGCATATGTTCTAAATCACCTTTCAGGTAAAGGATATAGAATCGACATATAATTGCTTTCTCGGGCGACCTCGATTTCATGTTGCAGGAGCTGTCACCAAACCTTGCATCAAAAATTAAAGTTCATTGTCGAAGGAAACTCAGTGATAGTTGACGGAGAAGAAGACATCTTTGTAAGTCATTTAGAGTCCTACAGATCTATCAGTGTAGGAGAAGATTACATAGAGACGCTATTGCAAGTCTTGGAAGTGGCTATAATGGTTACACTCCCGGTAGAGAAAGTCTCAAAACCTGGAACCCATATGGCATAATGGAGAGATTTACAAACAGCCGTGGAGGATCAAACATCTAAAGGTCGGGGAAAACTTGCGGAGATACCTAAGAAGAAAGATTGTTTTGGTTTGGGCTATAAACCGTCAAAGGTTATGCAGAAAGGCAAAGGGAAATTTCCTCCCATCCAGAAAACCTTCGTCAGTAAAGGAGTAGAGTATGGTGGACATGGATCAATGCTAAACAACCGAGACAACGACAAAGAAGCATCCAACTTCATCTGTGAATATGATCCCGACGAAGAACTCAAAAATTAGACAGTGGTGGATATTTCAGAGATCTTTTTCTTTCCAAAGTAATTTTTTTGTTTTAAAAATAACTTATGTCACGCCCGAGGCATAAGGGTAGTTTGTAAGGGGCCCCTATTTATTTTCAAAAAGTATTTTCAGTTAATAAAAGTTATATTTTGCATTTAATTAAGATCACTATCTTTCTCTTGCATTTCTCTTTTATTTTTCAAAATGGAAATACTTTTCTTTCATACGCACTTTCCAATTCACATTCTAAAAAGCACCAAAACATGATAAAATGTACATACCCACGTCTAAAATCACTGATAATGATACTGTTACGATTCGATATGATTTTGGTGCACTAATTAACCAAGCGGAAGAGGAAGATGAGGAAGATCTTGAACTCTCTGAAGAATTGGCAAGGTTAGTAGCGCAAAAAGTAGACAATATACAACCATACCAAGAATCTATTGAGACCATCAATCTTGGGACCAAAAGGGATCCAAAAGAAATCAAGCTAGGTACAACCTTGGAGGAAAGTGTTAAAGAAAGGTTGATCAAGATCCTACATGAGTACATGAATATATTTACCTGGTCTTACCGAGATATGCCAGGTTTGGATACATATATCGTGGTGCATAAACTACCTCTCAAAGAAGGTTGTTCTCTAGTTAGACAGAAGCTCAGAAGGACTCGTCCAGACATGTTTGACAAAATTCGAGAAGAAGTCCTCAAGCAGTTTGATGCATGGTTCCTAGCCATGGTATATTATCCACCTTGGATAGCTAACATCTTGTCGATACCCAAGAAAGAAGGAAAAGTATGAATGTGTGTAGACTATCGGGATCTAAACAAAGCAAGTCCAAAAGATGATTTTCTGTTACCTCACATAGATGTTTTGGTAGACAATACAACTCAAGCTTCAGTGTTTTCTTTCATGGATGGTTTCTATGGATATAATCAGATCAAGATGGCACCCAAGAATATGGAAAATACTAATTTCATGACTCCTTGGGGAACTTTCTATTACAAAGTAATTCCCTTCGGTCTAAAGAATGCATGGGCAACATATCAATGAGAAAAGGTCACACTATTTCATGATATGATCCACAAAGAAGTCGAGGTATATGTGGATGATATGATTTCCAAATATTACACAGAGGAGGATCACATAATCCACTTACAGAAGTTATTTGAACATTTATGAAAATTCAGACTGAGGTTGAATCCGAACAAATCTACATTTGGTGTTAGGTCAGGTAAACTATTGGGTTTTATTGTGAGCTAGCAAGGTATTGAGGTGGATCCCAACAAGGTGAAGGCCATACAAGAAATGCCAGCTCCAAGAACAGAAAAAGAGGTTTGTGGTTTCTTAGAATGATTGAACTACATCTCAAGGTTCATATCATACCTAACTTCTACGTGAGAGCCTATATTCAAATTATTTCTAAAAGATCAATCGGTGAAGTGGGATGATGACTGTCAAACAGCCTTTGAAATAATAAAGTAATATTTACAAGAGCCACCAATCCCGATGCCACCAGTTCCTGGAAGACCATTTATCATGTACTTAATAGTACTTGATGTATCTATGGGATGTGTATTGGGGCAACACAATGTAACAAGTAGAAAAGAGTACGTCATTTTTGTACCCCAAAATTTGCCCTCCCATTTTCACACAAGACATACTCCTAGAGGTTCTCAATTGCTCAAAGGTTGACCAAGAATTGATCAGACAATTCTCCTCCTAAGGCAATGAACCCCCAACTAGGGTTTCAATTTTCATCAAGATGGTTGAGCTCCAGGGATCCCAAATGTTCTCCATTATCCTAATGTGTCATCAAGGTCATCCATGCCAAGTTTCATGCCTTGCTCAATAAATTTGCTCAGTCAATTGCTCAAGTATTAGAAAATCAATTGTGTTAGGTCAAAAGTCAATTGTGGCCCATGTAAAGTCAAACTTCAAGATTTTTGGTCAACATCAACATTTTGAAGTGATATCCATCATTTTATCAAGGGTTGATCATGATTCCCCAAGAAATACCCCTAACTCATTAAAAGTAAAAAATGGCAAATTAGGGTTTCTATAGGAAAAGTCAACCAAACTTTGACCAAGCATAACTTTCTCATACTTTGTCAGAAATTTTCCGACCAAATCTTATTTTGAAGAGAATCCAATGCCCAACAACTTCTCTTTAGCCCTCAATTTCAAGAAATACACCATTTGAAAGATACAAGTTTATACATTACAGGTCATTTTTAGAAAGTCAACAAAAGCCACTTTTTTCCAAGACCTTTTACATCAAGATAACATCTTCAAATGCAAAATTGATCAAATGAAGGATTGAAGTATACATCTTGGGATTTCCAAAAAGTACAAGATCATCATCATGAGATAAAAATTGAGCAAGTTGTGGCTTGCCCAAGTTGGGAAATGTTTGGAAATTTCAAGATTGGTGCATTGAGCAAATTGGAATTTTTGGGTCAATGACCTAACTTTTTAAGGTTCAAATGTCTTCTTAAGATCATAGAGGACCTCTAATCTTATTTGGCATGGTCTTTTATTTTCCACCCATTTTTTACATATTTATTTTAATTTATTTCAAGTAAATATGAAATAAATGGTATAAAATATTTGGAATTGGGCTTAGGCATTTGGGCTATTGTTTTGACTCATCTTGAAGCCCACAATCACGTGCAAATAGTGTCCAGGTTCACTCATCATCAAAATTGGCAAGAATATTCACTTATGGCATTTTTTAAATGTGTGATCATGGCTTTAAAACATAGCCTTAATGCCATGATTCTTTCCTTGTTTCCCCCTTACCTTCACTTCCTCTATTTAAGCAACGTATCTGCAAGCATTCCAGAGGCAGACGGTACCTCAAATCATCAGACCAAAATTGCAGGGGGGAAATTCCTCACTTCCAGCCTTCCTCGTGCCAAGCAAACCACACCATTCAACTCCTAATGTTACCAGGAGATCATCCCAATCATTATCCAAGTCAATCCACGCCTAGAAGCACCAAACCGAAGCACACTCACCTTTGGTAATTTTTTTATTTTTTTATTGATAATTTCATGAAGATTTAACAGTTTTCCATGGCTTCTTCGTGTTTAGGGTGATCTATAGAGCAGGTCCATCGTGAAACATGTGAGAAAGGGAGTCAGATTAGGATCGTGCCATTTCTAGGGCACGATTTGAGTTCTTTGTCATATCTCAAAATCTAGGGATCTTCAGATCAAATAGACCCCAAATTCTTGATCAGGAGGAAATTTCGTGTGGGATAGAGACTTTGGTTTTTGTTTAACTGGCATTTTTTTGATTTTTCAGGTTTTGAGTAATCGGAGAAGACGACCGGAGTTTGACTATGGCGTCCCTCCGGTTGTGTGCGTTGTCAACACCCTATTGGGTCATTCAAACCATCGCGCGCATTTTTTATTTTTCAATATATCTAACTGGTTTATGTATATTATATTTTTGTTTAATTTATGTAACAAATGTGATAACAGTTCAGTTGGCAAAGTGCGTTTGCATGAAGGGAGAGGACCTGGGTTCGAGTCCCAGGTCCAGTGTTTTGCATTTTTCTAACATATTACATGCAGATCCAGTGCCCCTCCTGGCCAAATGTGCATCATAGACCAGCAAATCCACGCCTTCCAATGCCAATCCATCCAGATCCAAGGGCTTCAGTGTGAGGTTCATCATGCGCCCCCAGTATCTCTCCTCACTAGATCCACACGAGGTTGGGCTCCCTTCAGCTGGGCCTAACCAAACTTCAGTCTCTGCACCCCCATTTAATTTTTGAAAACCCCAGGCCCATTTATCTTGTTTTAATATTTTCTTTTTTTATTTTTGCCTTCATTTAGTTAATTAACCATAAAAATCGGAGAAAAAAAAGTCACCAAAATATAAGATTAGTATTTTTTTATTAAACTAATTTTGTAAATAATTTAAATAAATATTTTAACTATTTTCTTTAATTTAAAATGAAGTAGAACTTAGGATTTAGTTAGATTTAATTATTTTCTTTTCATAATAAAGAAACAAAACAAAAAACTTAGACTATTTTTCTTAATTAATTTTTATTTTTTAAATAGACTTTATAATGTTTAATTTAATTATTTTTCTTAATTAAAACAAAAATCAAACAAATAAGTTTTTACTTAGACTTTTTTTAGGTTGTTAGACGCTTCTTTCCATTTTCACGCGCGTTTATCTTATTCTCGCATCTTTTATAATATTGTAACTGCTTACAGTTGTAATAGTTTAGGACTTAAATTTCCATACTTTTAATTCCGCACTTTACTTTTCGTCCATTATTATGTATCTACACCACAGCCCTGTAATAGCGTAGGAACCTTTATTTATCGCTCTTTTACATTTTTTATGCTTGTATATAATTGCTAGTAAGTAGGAGTGCATGACAAGATTAATCAAATTAATCGTAGATCACTAACTTCAAGATAATATAACTGGAAAAAACACACTTCTCACACTTACACCCTTAGGGTATTCCTCACTCGGTTGCCTTGGAAATGGTCATGTCCCTCGAACATAGGGATATCTTAGCAAAGACCCTCGGTATAAAAGTCATCATAAAAGATCATGATCCCTAAACGTCCCTCGAGTTGCCTTTCGGTAAATGATCTTGTCCCTCGATGTTGCCTATATGATACAGTCCCTTCGAATGCTAAGATATCCTTACTTGTTGCCTTCAATGACCATAGCGTCCCTTTCGATAGTCCCTCAACATCCAATGATAGGGCTACCTACTCACTAATATTAGGATAGCACTATCTAAAGGAAAGGAGGAAAAGAACGTCCTTTTTCGAGTAGGTAGATGACTCTTAAGTACTTGCTAAAACCTAAAATTTTCACACTTACACACTTCCAAAAATATTTTCAAAACGCTTTATCACACTCTTGAGGACTGATAGAAGAGTTACCATAAAGCAAACAAAAACTTTCAAAACACACAAACACAAATAATTTTCAAAAAAAGAGCAAGTGCCTAAGAGCCCATGGAAAACCACGGATGGAATGGGTGCTAATACCTTCCCTTTCCATAATCTACCCCCTTTACTCGGAAAATCTTGAAAATGTCTTTTTCTGTTCTTTTCACCCTTTTCTTTGTTGGATAAAAGAAAAGTCGGTGACGACTCTTGCTTACCATGACATTTGCAAACACAAAACACAAACCAGTATATAACAGTCGATTCTGCCACCGTATCACAGTCACCTACTACCTAAGAAAGAAATTCACTGACTACGAAAATCAGTACTCCCTCCTTGAGAAAACTTATTGTGCTATGGCTTGGGATACTAAATGACTAAGACAATATATGTTAACTAACACCATGTGGTTAATAACAAGGATGGATCCTTTGAAGAATATGTTCGAAAAACTGGTTCTCATAATAAGAATTGCCATATGGAAGATGTTGTTATCTGAATATGACATCTAACATGTTACTCAAAAGGCTATCAAGGGCAGTGTGTTAATTGATCACCTGGCTCATCAACCATTGGCAGAATATCAACCAATGAAGTTTGATTTTCCAGACAAAGACATCATTGTTATAGGTGACTACGAAATACCAAGACCCGATGAAGGACCTGAACCAGGGGGCACGATGGACACTTATGTTTGACGGTGCTTAAAATGCACTAGGACATGGTATTGGGGTTGTATTGGCTTCTCCAAAGAACTTTCACAAACCTTATACTGGAAGGTTATGTTTTGATTGTACCAACAATGTCGCTGAATACAAAGCTTGTATATTTGGTCTAGAAGCCGCTATAGATCTAAGAATAAAATACCTCGAAGTATATGGGGACTCATCATTATTCATATAGCAAGTCAATGGTGAATGAGACACTTGACATCCCAAATTAATTCCATATCGGGATTATGTTTTGAAGCTAGCCATCGAATATACAGAGATCACCTTCACTCATATTCCCCGAGAAGAAAATCAGATGGCAGACACCTTGACAACTTTGTAAGCCATGTTCAAAGTAACTTTCCCTAATCGTAAACCACACATAACGATCAGACACTTCGAGGAACCAGCACATCATCTTGCAGTTGAAGAAGGACCAGATAATAAACCTTGGTTTTATGATATCAAAAGGTATATAGAAAAGCAAGAATATCCATAAGGGGCCTCAATCATAGACAAGCAAACTCTATAATAGCTAGCTGCGAATTTCTTCTTAAATGGTGATGTATTGTATAAAAGAAACCACGATATGGTGTTACTCAGGTGCATGGAGAAACATGAAGCATATACACTTATGAGAGAGATCCAAGAAGGAAACTTTGGGACTCATACGAATGGACACGCCATGGCTAGAAAATCTTGAGAGAAGGTTACTATTGGTTGACAATGGAGGTAGACTGATATCATTATACAAAGACATGGCATAAGTGCCAAATCTATGCTGACAAGGTACAGGTACCACCAACTCCTCTTAATGTCCTATGGGGAATTATTATGATAGGAATAATCGAACCAAAGGCTTCTAATGGACACCAATTCATATTAGTCGCTATTGATTATTTCACCAAGTGGGTAGAATCCGCATCTTATGCAAATGTCATCAAGCAAGTGGTCACTCGATTTATCAAGCAGAACATTATATGTAGATATGGAGTTCCTAGCAGAATTATTACAGACAATATGTCTAACTTTAACAAAAAAATGATGAATAAGTTATGTGATGATTTCAAGATTGAACATCATAACTCATCACCTTACCGACCTAAGATGAACGGGGCCGTTGAAGCTACCAATAAAATATCAAGAAAATCATTCATAAAATGGTGAAGACATATAAAGATTGGCACGGAATGATTCCCTTCTCTCTACATGGCTATCGTACCTCAGTACATACTTCGGAAGGTGCAACTCCTTTCTCTCTTATTTATGGCATGCAGGTTGTACTCCCTGTTGAAGTAGAGATTCCATCACTACGAGTTTTCATAGAAACCAAGCTTGAAGAATCAGAATGGGTTCAGGCATGACTTGATCAGCTCAACCTTATCAAAGAAAAAAATCTTAACAGCTATATTCCATGGGTATTTGTACCAAAAGCGGATGAAGAAGGAATTCAATAAGAAGGTCCATCCTTGAGTGTTCAAAGAAGGAGATTTGGTTCTCAAGAAAATTTGGATACCTCGTCTAGATTTACGTGGTAAATGGACACCTAACTACAAAGGTCCATATGTGGTTAAAACATCATTCTCAGACGGAGGTCTTATCCTCACAACAATGGACGGGGAAGAACTACCACATTCGGCAAACTCCGGCGCAGTCAAAAAATACTATGTATAAAAGGCCCCCACTAAGTCAAAACCCTAAACGGGCGACTTAGGCGAAAAGGGGCATCCCGATGGATTAAAAACCCTAAAGGGCGATTCAAGAAAAAAATTAGGGACCAAATTAGGGACCTATAAACAAAATCATTATCCTGGTGGATTGAAAACCTGAAAGGGAGATCCATACAAAAGTTAGGAATTTTACTCAAAAAATGAACAAATAGATTACGATTCGAGAATCCATTACTATGACTACGACTAAGGGGAAGGATTAATGTAAATCATTTGACTTAAGAAAAAGAGATTGGAGTTATCAAAGGACGTTGGAGAATTAGCAGTATCAATTATCATTTTCATTGCCATTTTCAAATTTTGTTAAACTTTCTGTAATTACCTCTTTTTAGGAATTGTATCTTGTACTTTAACCTATTAAAAAGCACTTTCATTAATAAAACAATCTATTTTTCAAATTATATTTTCAATTGTGTGTTTCTTTTTTCTGACTTGTTTGCAAAATACTACGAATATTTCTTGTAAAAACTGCATCAATATTATTTTGGGGATTTGACATTAAATAAAAGCATTTGATAAAACATCAAAAAGTATATTGGTTAGAAAAATGTCAAAAGAATTCCACGCCTATGTCCACGCCTACGCCTATGCCTGCGATACAATTGCCATCATCAAATTGACACTGTTCAACATAACATGTCAAAATTCAAATCAACTCGGAGACACCACAGCAAAACAACAAACAATGTTGGGAATTTGGTGACTTAGAAAACCCAATAATTTAAAAGGATAAAATTATTAGAAAAAACATTTACAATAAACATTTGGTGCATAGGAGACATTTGGTGCATATACATATGAAATATTTGGGTATCATGTCAATAACATCGTCAATGGGTATCATATCAATTTTGGGAATTATATATATATATATATATATATATATATATATATAGCATTTTCAAACTTCTTAGGCCAAGAATACTGCGGCATATCTTGGGGCCTATTACAAGCTAACCTTATAATTATTAAACAAATACCTTGGTTAAGAGCATACACAACCGATAGAATAAGGTTGTACTAGGTGATATATCTATGATTTATATATTTGGTTTAGTTACCTAAGTTTCATTTATCAAACACAAATTCAAACATCAAACCCGCATTATTTATCCCCTGGGCTGTGATAAATACGCAAACATGCGATATAGCTTTCTATATTAGTCTCAAAGCTTTAGTAAGTTATTTATTTTTCAAACTCGTGTTATCTACCCCCTAGGTTGTGGTAGGTATACGAAAATTTGCGGTATAATTCATTGTATCAGTCTTCAAGCAACGATGAATTATTAAGTTTGTAGTATTTATCCTCTAGATCGTGATAAATACAGAAGTTTGTGATATAGCTTACCATGTTAGTCTCGAAGCGTTGGTAAGATATTTTTAAATATGTATCATTTACTCTGTAGGGTGTAGTGAATATACGAAATATGTGATATTACTCATTACGTTAGTCTCGAAGCAGTAATAAGTTATCTATTTTCTGCGATATAGGTCATTGCGTCAGTCTCTAAGTGAAAATGAGCTATGAAACTTTGTGTTATTCATCCCCTAGGTTGTGATGAGTAGGAAGAATCTACGTTGCAGCTTACCATGTCAATCTCGAAGTGCTAGTAAGTTAATTTTCAAACCTATGTTATTTACCCTCTAGGTCGTGGTAAATGCGTAATAACTATGATTTAACTTGTTACATCAGTCTCAAAGCAGCAATAAGTCATCCATTTTTAGACCAACATTATTTACCTCCTAGGTTATGGTAAATACACAAAAGTTGCGATTACTTTTCCAGGTGTTGACGAGATAGTCGCGTCATCATATCTAGGTCAATTATATTCTCACTTTAGGCATTAATGAGTTAACTGCATCTTCCATGCCTGTTGTTTTATCTTACAATGTTTACTTTCTTCAAAAAAAATCTTTTGGTAAAATCTTGGGGGCCTCCATTATTTAATAACCCTTCGATCCAAATGTGTGAGACCTTCATATCCTTGCACCTTCAATCGAAGAGCAATTAAATAGGGACAAATGTCATAACCCAAACTTTCCCTACTAATAATAATAGTCAATGTATTTTTTTTGTCACTTTCCTATTAAATTTTGGTGCTACTACACCTTTTGGTTAAAATTGTAATAGTAGCTTATATTCAAATCGTCGGTTTTGTCTTAGAGTCATTAGAGTTTTTTCTAAAATTTAGGAGAGAGGTGTATGTATTGGTTTATAAGAGGGGTTCATTATCTTAAATTATATCTAGAGGTCCATTAAGAATTAGTAAGAGGCCCATCTAAGAGGAGATTCATTTTAAGTAGATTTTGTTATTTACTCTATTTGTTTTATAAAGTTGACAGAAGTCAACAAGTTTTTTTATCATTTTTGTTTTATATTATAATTATTCAGTTTTATTATTACTTATTTTGGGTTGACTAAAGTAAACACTTTGCATGTATGCGATATATTCTTTTTTATTATATTTTATTATTATTTCTTATCATTATTTATTTATTATCATTTAAATAATTAGAGATTTTGACTTAGTCAAAATTAGGGTTTCAACCCTTGTCCCAAGCTGCGCAGGTTTTGGACTCTTCATCCCCAAGTAGTTAATCAAACCCCCAAATCCATATTACAAAATCAAATCAAATTTGAAGATTGGAAATCAATTTTTATTGATTATTATGATCTTTATACAAATCGGACCAAGTACATGAATTACAGAAACCCTAACTCTCGAATTACAATCAAATCTTCCTAATTGCCAATTACAATCAAATCTAATCTAAAAAATCTGATTAATTCCTAAAATTAAATCCTTAATTGAACAATCACATAATCAATCACATAATCAATTACAGGACATGTAACTGTAAATCAAACAACTATTTCCTAATCTAACAATTTCCTAAGAATATAAATAGAAGCCTAAGAAAATGGATTTAGGACACACAAAAACCCTTTGGAGAACTTGTGATTAATGCTACGAATCCCTAAACCCTCCAGTAAAGATCTTTCATCCATAGATAATTAGGGTTCATCATTAGAACCCTAACTTCTTTAAGCTAAGCCTCTAATTTTGGTACCTGCAAAGAGAAAGATAAGGAGACTAGAAGTGAGACCAGAGAAATCAGAAGAGGAATTATACTAAAAGAATCATTGCACAGACGATAATTCTAAATTCACTTAGCTTAGGGTTGTAATTTTATTGTTATTGTTGTTTGATGCGTGATTTGGTGTTTGATTTGGGGTTAGGTTTAGGTTTCGTTGGGGTTCTAACAAGCTAGGGTTAGGGTTCATACATTTCTAGGTTGGGGAAGTCATTAGGGTTCATACATGAACCCTAGGTTTAGGTTTTAAACTCATAAGTCGTTAGGGTTATTGGGTTTCTTAAATGGTGAAGAAGATGAAGGCCCCAGAGGCCTTGCATCTACGCAACAACCTCAACGGCCGCCCACAATGGTGAAGGATGAAGGAGGGACGAATATATGAATTTTTGGATTTGGGGTTTGAATGTATGAGTTTTCCGGTTAAACTTCAACCAAAAAACTGGGACTAGGTAGTGGTTGGTGGTGGCCTTCGATGGCTAAAGGTGGGAACCGCTAGCCCTTGTATTGGTATCACGCTATGTTACAAGTCAACCTTTTCCTTATATTGGCATTACGTTGCGTTAGAAGTCCAACCTTTCCCTTGTATTGGTATCACGCTAAGTTACAAGTCAACCTTTTCCTTGTATTGACATTATGCCATGTTACAAGTCAACCTTCCCTTGTATTGGCTTACGCTACGCTACAAGTCCAATATTTCCCTTGTATTGCCATCACGCTATGTTACAAGTCAACCTTTTCCTTGTATTGGTATTACGCTATGTTACAAGTCCAACATTTCCCTTGTATTGGCATCATGCTAAGTTACAAGTCAACATTTTCCTTGTATTGTCATTACGCCATGTTACAAGTCAATCTTCCCTTGTATTGGCATTATTCTACGCTACAAGTCCAACCTTTCCCTTGTATTGGCATCACGCTATGTTACAAGTCAACCTTTTCCTTGTATTGGCATCACTTCACATTACAAGTCAACATTTTCCTTGTATTGGCATTACACCACGTTATAAGTCCAACCTTTTCCTTGTATTGGCATCACGTCACGTTACAAGTCTTCTTTGTCCTTGTATTGGCATTACACCATGTTACAAGTCCAATATTTTCCTTGTATTGGCACCATGCCATGTTATGAATCTAATCTTTCCCTTGTATTGGCATCACGCCATGTTACAAGTCTTCTTTGTCCTTGTATTGGCATCACACCACGTTACAAGTACAATCTTTCCCTTATATTGGCGTCACGCCATGTTACAAGTCTTCTTTGTCCTTGTATTGGCATCACACCATGTTAGCAGTCCAACCTTATCCTTGTATTGGCATCACACCACGTTACAAGTCCAACCTTTGTCTTGTATTGGTATCATGCCACATTACGATTCGATCCGTCTTGTATTAGCCTTTGTTGCTACATTATAAGCCTAGTCTCTGCCTTGCATTAGCACCGTTGCTATGTTAAAATCTACCCTTAAATCTTTCTCACCAAGAAAACTAAAAATTCTTTCCCCAACAGATATCACAAAAATAAACAAATACTTACTTTCTCTTAGAACAAATTTTCGACATTGGTATTTAATCATCTTCTACTTCAAACTTCCAAAAGACACATGCCAATCATACTTTCAGGTTTAAGACGATTAAATAAGGGCATCTGAAGTCGCCATTGAATGTCTTTTATCCCACATGAAGGGAAAGGTAAACATCGAGAAAATATGAGAAGGGAGAAGTGACGGTCTTGCGACCGAGAGATCGGGTAAGGGAGTCTGTTACGCGAGGGGATGGTATTAGCATCCCACACATTCATAGTACCCTATGGTATCCACTCTTGTTATCTATCTTATGGGTGTGTTTAATCTATGCTTACTGTTTACTACTGAGGAAGAATGCATGTAAAAGAAAGGAGGAAAAAATGTAGGGAAAATAAAGTTGTGCTCGCTTGGGCCCTACCCTAATGCCTACATATCCTTTTTGAGGAATCAGAGTTGCCTTAGTTTGGCTCACATGTTTTTATTTGTTTTGTGTTTTTTATGAACAATGCTAATTCCGCCTTCTTCCGCAGCTCGACCTTTGGAGACTCGCGCGTTAGCACAAAAGTAAATTAACACGTCCTTACCTGAAAATGGTTTTGAGTTATGCCCTCAAGGCAAGATGCCACATTTGATTGGTTTGTATTTTGTTACCTTGAAAAAGGGTTTAAGTGTGATTAGCATGTTTTATGATTTGCTTAAAAAAAGTTTTAGTTTTAGATGCAAGGGTGCAAAAAGGGGAACAAAAGAGTCTACAGAAGACTAGCCTATTTCTAATTCTAATGTTATCATACAATGGTAGTCCTAAGGTTTGGATTAACATAAGGGAAACGTCTACCTAATGTTAGCATGCATGGTTCGCCACCTAAGGTCTAACTTGCGTCTGAAAGGAACAAGCACATCCTAAGGGAACATGGTATGTACAAGGATAAAATAATCAAGCTCGAAAGAGCACATACACAAAATGGTAAGGAAAAGAAATGAAATGCTTTAGTCAATGGGAACGTATCACCCGAGACAAACAAGCGGGAGAAGGATGTAAAACAAAAAATGTGATGTCCAAAGCGACTGAACACCTAACCAGATATAGGAGATTGAGTTAGGCGATAGAAGATGATATGAACAATCACGGAGTATTCATATTGGCCAATGAAAACTCCTAACAAAGCGTGGGGGTTCAATTGTGGAACCCTTCCCCACTTGACGACTCGATAACAAGAGCATGCACAACTCTGAAGCATCGTGGTACATCACGAGCTAAGGATGACATAGACGAAATTGTGGGGGTTGATTGTATCCTCCCTGATCTCCTCTTTTTGAGGACTTCAATAAGGGATGAGGGAATAGATGCAAGCACAAATATAAACACACGTGCAGAATACCTACTTTAAAGGTAGGGTTTTAAACAAACACAAATAGCACACAGAAAGCACACAGTGCAAAATTTCCCTAAACATGTCTTTAAATAAACCAAAGGGGTTCCTGACATGATCAGCAACGGAGTTCCCCGTCATACATCACTATCCTACTTCTCATGGCATCGAAAAGCAGTAAATTTCCCACTTCTCATGATCTCTAGAAAAGCAGTAAAGAGATGCAGTCAAGTGAGGAAATGAGGACAAAAATGAAGTTGCAATGATACCTAACGGAGAAGGTCTGTTTCCTCTTCAAAATTACACAAGCAAAGAGAAAACTCCACAGAAGCTACTTCACACAAGTGATCCAACAAATTAGTCTCCAAGCATTCCCCATTATGAGAGTTGCATCAACATTCTATCGTAAAAATCTTAACTAAAAATGAAAACAAAAATGATTATCAAACATGAAAATAATAGAAAACTCTAATGAAAATTCAAAAGAGAAGTCCTAAATATTTATGTTATAATATTTTTGTATTATTTTTATCGTTAAAAACCATGAAGAGAAATTGAAACTACAACAAATAAAATGGAAAAGAAAATTAAAATAATAGAGAAACTGAGGGGGGTGCAACTGAAATCAGACATCTGCAATGTTGTATGGGCGTAAGGCCCATTGAAAGGTCCATCATGAATTTCTGTTTGGCTTCTGCATCCAAAATAAACAACTTCAAAACAGTGGCCATGGGCCTCAAGAGCATGTGATTCGGTCCACCAATCATACCAAGGTTTATATGTTTTTTAGCATACAAAAAAGATTAAAAGAATAATTGTAAAAATGAAAGAATGAAAGAAGAGGCTATGATATCGTTTGGGACATTTTTAGGATTCACAATGCTTGTGATTGCTCAAGCTTCTTCATTCACAAAATCCCTCCCAGCCTCCGCTCGTGATCTCTTCCTTCTTCATGCTTCCATCGTGATCGGTTTTGTCTTCACCTTCATCACCCAACTCAACCTATGTCGCATCCTCCGTTCTTTTGATTCAATCTTTGTCACATATCCATATCCACTTCAATCTTCAGTGTGATTCCGCCATTTCTCTTCGTGTTTCTCTTCTTCGATTATTTCATAGTCATCATGTTCTCTTACCGATTCGTCTTCGTTCTTTGTTTTCAGATTGTTGATATATGATTTATGTTGTTGATGCACTATTGTCTTTGCAGATTTGTTGATGAAGATTTGTAGAAGAATGAAGGTCGTTGAAAAAATGGAAGTTGGAGATTGGCTCCGCGATGAAGATGACGGATGATTCAAGAATCAGTGAAGGCTGGATGATGGTGCGATTCTGGTGATAGTTCGGAGAACTTAGGTACTATCTTTTCAATTTCTATTTTTTCTTCTTTTGTCTTCTTTGTTTTTAGAAAGTTGTGATGTTGTTGTTATTGCTTGATGCTGCTGTGAATCATTGTCGAAGAAGCTTGATACTGTTATTGTTGATGTTCACATGGTTCAGATTTAAACAAAGAGATATTGATGATGTTGATTGCAGCAAGTTAAGATGAAGATGACGTTGAAGATTGTAGAGAAAGATGAAGATTGTTGTTAGATAATGATGATGAAGATGAAGTGAGTTGATTCAGAGAGAAGATTGGTGTAGAGGATAAAGGGTGAAGTTGATGAGGGTTGAATAATGGAGCGTGAGAGTGAGAGAGATTTGGTTATGTGTGAAAAATGGTGAATCTCTGTTAGAGTTAGTTTGAAATTGATTATAGGTTTTTCTTTCTGTTAGGAGTTGGTTAGGAAAAATTAGGAGGTTAGAAAATTAGTTAGAGGACTGCATAAATCTGTTATTTTCAGTTGGTTAGTGAGGCTAAGGAATTATGTTAGAGGTTAGTTATGGTTAGAAACTGTTAGAAGTTTTGTTATGTTATTTTCTGTTGCAAGTTAGTTGTGTAGAAAGTTAGTCCTAGGTTGAGAAGTTAGAAAAAATATGTTAGGAAGGTTAATGAAGTAAATTGCTGAGTTGGATTTCTCTTAGATGTTTAGTTTAATTTATGACTTGCGGGTACGGTTTAGCAATTAGAACATGGATGAACTGATTTTCGGTTGTACTTTCCTGATTTTACATTTGAGTTTTCCTGATTTTTAGCACAACTAGTGTACGACATGATTACTCCCAGAACTAGCTTTATTAATTTATACAGGGCTGAACTGATTTTCTAATTGTTTTTTAACTGAATTTATGTTGCAAGTTTGTGTACTGTGCATTTACATTTTGCAGGTTACGGCATCAAGGGCAAGAATGATGGGAGGTGGTGAGGCTGAAGATTTAGAAACAATAGGCTTTTAGGAAACTTGTTGAACTTTGGCAATATGTGGATTTTCATGTAGTTTCTGATTCCCTTTTTGTAATAGCTTATTGTAGTTGGATCCATATTTGTAACTCACTTACTTTGAATGTGGAAAAGAATTTCCCTCTACTTTGTACAATTTGAATTTCAACTCTTTCTTCATTTTACACTTCATTTGAGTTCTGCAATATTTCCTCAATTCTCTTTTTTTTTTTTTTGCCATGCTTGAATGAGCCAAAAGATGAAATCCCTTAAGAAGGACCAAAAAGTCAAAGTTTCGACATAAGGTTTCCAAATCTTGAAATTATGGGCAAATACCATGTTCCATATCACTTTTGTGTAACATCCAAAGCACGTGTATCATAGCCCAAGTAATCAAATGAACTCTACTTTGAATGATGATAGAATCCAACAAAGCCCGAATATAAGAAACATATCACATGAAACTCAAAAGCAAAACCTAATTCACTTGATATCATAAGCACATTAAAGCGAACCCCAATCCAACTGGTGATTGCAACCAAGTCCCAATCCACAGTCATAGCAACTTCTACGCATAGTGCAAAGTCTTCTGAATGAATTCCAAATAAATAATTTGTACAATAAGCAACAAAGAATCTACACACCTTATGTGATGACCTAATTAATAGGATACCATGAGAATGAATTCATGAAGAATGTATAACCAAAGCCTTGATTTCCCTCTGATAGCCATAAGCATAAAGAAGCAGACCCTTGATCCAATGCTAAATTTATTGATTAGTGATGCATGCAATGTTAGATACCCTAATGGAGGGCATGAAAATGAAATGAGAACGGAATGCACAGGCCAGGTGATTTGATGAAAGGTTAGGATAAATTTGGGGTATTACACCAGAGAGTTCATAACTTCTGAAGCGACAAAGACTGGTCACCATATTTTCATAGAGTCCACAACTTCTGAACAATAGGTGTTATCAACATACAATCACCTTACTTTCAGAAAGTTCACAACTTATGAATAGTGTTAGATATTAAAGCTTGATTAACCATATTTTCACAAAGTTCACAACTTTTGAACAATAGGTGTTATCAGCACATGATTGCCTTACTTTCAGAAAGTTCACATTTTATGAACAGTGTTAGGTATCAAAGCTTGATTAACCAGATTTTCACAAAGTTCATAACTTTGGAACAATACGTTGTATCACAGTCCGTGTCAACCTTTAACTTAGTCAGAGCCTTCTAACCATACATAGTATCAGGACATGATTTATTTTAGACAATTCACAACTTCTAACGAATACATGTTCTTAGATTCTTAGCTCATCAGAGCATTCTTCATGCATCTTTATCTTGATCTTGATCTTCTGATATCCAATTAACCTGTCTATAAAACTAGTGAACTTTTATAAAGTGAGTGAATCTATCATACCCCAAATTTGTCCGCCTAGTACTACAGTCAAGCTTTTTTTCAAATTTGGATTTTTATAAGATTCTTTTGATTTACATTAATATTTTGGGATTTTATAAATATTCGTTCTCAAGTCCAGTTAAAAATATAATAATTTATTTCAAATTATTTGTATTTTTAAAATACTTGCTCGTCTTCATGTACTTTCAATTAGCCCTTTATTTTGAATAATTAACATAACACAGTTGGTAAGGAATGAAGCTCACAAATGTGAGATCGCGGGTTCGAATCTCTTATGGTGCACTTTTTAACATTTTTTCTATTTCTTTTTTGTTACTAATTTTCTTTCCTTTTTTGGAAATCGGGCTTTGGACTTTTCATACATTTTAGATAACTTAGTCTCTAAGTCTTGTTTAACCTAATTCAAGTCTATAAATAAGACCTTAGTTTGTCCTAGTTTGACACACACAATAGGACCTTCCTTTCAAAAAAAAATTCAAGAATACTTTTGGTGTTATGTTTTTGGCCGATGATTCAATATGAGACTTTTACGTCTAATTTTCAATTTTATATTTTTTTATTGTTATTTGTGTAAATCATATTATGATTTTGTTCTTGATGGTTTTCTTTAAAAAATTATTATTATTATTATTATTATTATTATTATTATTATTATTATTATTATTATTATTATTATTATTATTTACATAATATCTTTTCACCGAATCTCAAATTTTTTTCATTTTCCACATGCATATTTTCACACAATTAGAAAACTTTATGTATTTCTTAGTCACCTTGAACACTTACTAATAACATAATATATACAAATATTCACATTGTTTTTCTCATTCAAACAAAGCCTTGTTTACATACATACAATTGTAATAATTGAAATCCACTTGAACTTTATTTTGTTCTAACATTCCGAAACCAATTCAAAACTTCATTCACAAATCCATAATTTTTACAATTTCATTCACTCACATACACTTCATGTTTTATAATTTCTTTTCATTTGTGGTTTTTATTCTTATCCAATGATTCAATATGAAGCTTCCCTCTCTCTCATTTTTTTTAATTTTATTCTTTTAAATTTTTTTTATCCATATGATGAATCCTGATGGTTATTTTATAAAATTATATATATTTTTAAAATCGATAATACTAACAATTTTTAGTGACCCTCATATTATACAGAAATCTCGTAAATACAAAGAAAGAATAAAAAGAAGAAACAAATCTAAGTTTGGTACCAGACATTAATTCCATTGACGAAGCCATTCAACACCACCCACAAACCATACAGTCGACACCAAAGTCATCGTAGCCTCCACAGATTCGCGGAGCTCGATTATTTCTTCTTTCCAATCTTTGATCTGAGATATTTATTTATTGTTGTTAATAGTGTTGTTTATCTATGATTATAATTTCTTCAAAAGAATGAGAGTTAATTGGGTAAAATTGAGAAACGCTTTCACGTGCATACACTTGTGGTTGCCGTTTATTTTTATTTTAATGTGAGCATTAAAGGTGAAAAGAATTTTACATTGTATATATAAGTTGTGTTGATATTGATGTTATCCTTCTTTTTATTTATTTATTCTCATGAAATATGTCAGCATGAACCTTAAAGCTCAATAGCATTTTGATATCATGTATATTTATAAGCCTTATTTAAAAAAATAAAAATAAAAACTAATTCATGTCATGACAACGTGAGATGGGGCACACCCCATGTAACTTTTTTTCTCTTCTCTTCTACCTTTTTTTTCTTTTGTTTTTTTAATTATTATTATTTTTATATTTTAATTAACTTTTTTTGATTTTGAAAGAATTAGGGTTAACATTTCATTATGGGTTTGGACCTATGTTTCTATTTTTTTTCCTAACTCACACTCATTATTTACCCTTACACTTTCTTTTATTTATTTTACTTAGTGCAATTTTTACTAATTAATTTAGGTTAATTAATTTGTACTTAATCTTGGGTTCTTCCCGATCAAATTCTTATACAAAAATAAAACTTTTTAATCAAACTAACTTAAATATCTTCTCAAATAAAAGGATTCAACATCATCAAATAATCAATAGGTTGGCTCAAAGCCTTACCAATTAATTATTCAAATCAAAACAATAATAATCTAAAACATAATTAATTCAAACATTCTATAATAATAAGATGTCTATCTTCGAGTAATTAAATCAGTCGACATATTGTCTAACGGTTTATTATTCAAAATCAAACAATTAAAATCCACGCGACTCACAAATTACTACATCCACGAGCAACACATGACCAATATCTGGCCACACAATAAGGAGAATATATCAGACTCCCCCGCTCTACATCTTAATATAGCTAACCAATTACAAACCATTTTCCACTAACATAACAAAAACTACTAGATATTTTCAAAAAAAAGGATTAAATAACATTGTCTTCGAATCAAACTGCAAACTGCATCTACCACCACTCAATTTACAACCTAAACAAGGTTCAAAGATAAATTAAAAAACAATTATACAAACTTATAAAAAAACACCAACCAACTGCGAACTACGAATTGATACTTTAATTCCTCATGAGAGGATACATAGGCATACAACTAAAATCGTGGCGAGTTCCCCTAATAAAAAACTAAAACCATATTCCCTAAAGATTAATTCTAAACCTAGTATCCTTGTGAACAAGGTAGATGAGGGGTTCCTAACACCTTCCCTTCATCTAGAATCGAGTCCAGAAACCTAGAATCTATAACTTTTAGGGTTATTCCTTTATATTCCCTTCCTTAGGATAAAAATTAAGGGTGGCGACTCTGATTTAAAAACTAGTTGCAATAGCTGGCGACTCTGTTGGGGACTCGGCCTTAGGTTTAGAAGCCTTTCCCTTAGGTTTTAGGGTTTTTCTTTATCTTTTTGGTTTTTATTTATTTTTATTTATTTATTTATTCATTTCTTTTTCTTATTATATCATATTATATATGTAGTGGAATTTAAATTATTGCAAAAAATATTTTCTAAAACCCTTAGAAAGAAGGTTCATCTATTAGCCAAGGGGATACATCATCTATATGAGTTTATGTGACGACTTCGCCTAGAGTCAATGGAATTCCGCGAATGGAATACCTCTCAAGAGACATCCTCTTGGGAAGTAGGACTTTGGAATGAAACTTATGACTCTTTGTACAAGCCTTAAACCAAAATCTCATGATGAGACCTTTCATGATCTAGAGACGAATGTTTCGGTCTGTAAAGAGGCTCCGCTTAAGGGAGGCCTTTGTGCCTTTCCCTCTAGTGTTATCCATGATACCCTTAAGTAAACCATCTTATGGGGATGATAAAATATCCGTAGGCCAATACTAGGAACCTACCAACCATGGATACCTTTCACAAATCCCACTACAATCCCTAAACCCGCAAGGGTTATCTTTTCTTTTACTACTATATTTAGCCCATAAGGCTTCTGTATTTTTATGATATAACCCTTAGCCAGTAGGGATTTTCTTTTGAAAATATTAATCCCTAACTGGTAGGGATCCCCTTTCGTCCAACATTATCCTTAGAGCTCTTAAAGGATCTTGTTCATCTTTCCACGAGGGACGTCCTCGGTAATGCACGCCATATAGCCTATATCGGGCCATGGGATATGGTGACTGTTGACTGGTCACCATGTGCTCTATTCCACACTATTCCCTCAAATCTAATCTTTGTCTCAAGTGGCCATTGGTCTATCACAATTCCTAGCCTGTAGGAGTTTCCATCCCTCTGTTATAATCCCTAGCCTGTAGGGACTCTTCTTCGTCTTTCTTAATCCTTAAGGAGTTCCTACCTGTCTTAATCTCTGAGTCAGTATAGGGTGTCCTCATTTCCATGTCTACCATTAAACCCGTATAGGATACCCTTACATTTATCCTCATACTACGTCTACGTCGCATTGCATATCCATGAAACTTTTTTTCATACCCAAAAGCCAAAAATATAATTTTGCATACCCATGCATTTTTGTACATTCATACATTTGCATGTCATGCATTTCCACCTTCACCCTTGATCGCTATCAATCTAGCTAAAAAATTCCCCGATGCTCAAGAACAAAGTCCAAGCATTTCAAGAAAATATTAGATTAGTGAAGGAAAGGTCAAGCGTTGGAGATTCAAAGGTGCTTAGTCCTACAAATATTATTGTGGAGAGAAGGCAACCCTTCACTATACAAGCCTTTACAACGCCTTAGTTTCAAATTTCATTGGAAATTACCCCATTACCCTATCAACAAAATTGGTATACCCGAGAAGAATCAATGGTCATCCCCATGTTTTGACAAGTCAAAGAATTATAAACCATATCCTAAAGTCAAGTGGATCAACAAAGAAGCTCTTCCATAAGATCACTAGACTTTATCAATTTCAAATTGTAATTTCCTAGTTGCTAAGTTGTATTTGGCGAAAACTTGTATATGAGTAATTTTAATAAAATGAGCATGCATATTTTGAAATCAATCCATTTGTTTCACTCTTTCGTTATCATCTTTCCATATAATCAATGAATTTCCATTTTCACTCTTCTTTTTCATTTTTTAGCAAACTTTGAGTAAGAATAATGTAAATTAAATAACTGAATTTTGCTAAAATATACTTTCAATGGTAAAACCGAGCAGACGATGTAAGGCATTATTTCAAATCCTAAATAGTGGATAAATAAGGAGTTAATCCATAGTCAACCCCCTCAAGCCAAGAGTTGGAATTTTGTTCTATTTTTTTTATAAAAAAAACCTTAAACTTAACCAGGGGCAGGGTAGTCTTTCAATTAATTCAATGGCGTATTCTATTCTCAAGAGAAGTGATTTATATAAACAAAAGGTTCAAGTATATCTTTTTCCTTGATACATCATTAAGGAAACAATCTAAGCAAATGTTCAAAATGTATCCTTTTCCTCGCATTCATCATCCAAGATTGAGGAATCAACAAAGACAAAGTCCACGGCATCTTCTTCCTCAGAACATCATCAAGATCGAGGAAACAATGAATACGAAGTTTACAACAATCAGCATGGCAGTCACAAGTATCAAAATCAAAAAGCAAAAAGAAATTCAAAAGAAAAAAATGATAAAGCTCGCTAAGTTAAGTAAAAATTCAAAAAAAAAACTTGACTTAGGTAAGAGGTAGGGCATTCCGATGGACCGAAAAATTCAAAAGAACCGGTCCATGAAAAAATAAGGGATTGAAAGCAAAATTGAAGAACAATCTTGTGACTTCCACCTCAAAAATCATCAAGGGATCTTATCAATGCTCAGATCTTATCAATGCTTTTCATTGGTGCTTGGATCTTTATCTACGCTTCTCATCATCTGTGCGACTACAAAATTTCTATTGGAGATTAAATGCACCTGTTGCATCAATTGAAATTAGGACTGTAGAACATTAAGGAGAATAGGGTGGGCTAAACAAATTTTGATCCTTATATCTTTTGTTTTTTAAACCATGAACCATGACCACGTTACAACCTTCGAAAGTCCTAATTGAAGCAAGGTTAACTATGAAAGCATACTCAACAAAATTTGCATTAAACGGACTCCCGTGTTTGTTAAAATTATTAGTAACCACTTCTTCGAATCTCCATATCTAATCACCCATTTCTATTCAAACTTCGATTTCAAAACTTGCATGTGCATCAAACAAAGTTACTTTTTCAAAATGTACAATTTTATCTACGAATCAATACTTAGCATCAAGGAGATCTCAAAATATTTTTTTTTGGTTTAATCAAAAGTGATCCATTACAGGGGGGGAAAACATATAAGGAAGAACCCTATAATCATAGGCAAGACTAATGATTATAGGGATATATCACATGAAGATACTATTGACAAGGGGTGATCATTATGAGAATCAATCAACTTAGATAGAGTTTCAAAGCACTGTTCAATCAGGGGCATACCTTTCGAAGGAGAATTCCTTAATCAAGTCATATCACAACAGGGTATGACTTGGTTTCCCCGTTTTAACAAACCTCTCAAAGCCTTGATAATCAGGGGCAACCTTCCAAGATTCAAATGTTGGGGCAGTACGCACCATGTTCATCCTACTTCATGTATGGTCTGAATTCCCCTTCAAGCAAATTCAAGTACAAACTTTTTGAAGCTTCGAATACTTGGGGCAATCTATGTCAAGTTTACAGTGACATCTAAGTTTTTTCTGAGGGTACTTCCTCCAGATCCTGGAGACTGAGGGGCATATCTTTCAAAATTCGAATGTTGGGGGCAAACCACTGCAAGTCTCGATCAAAAGGAGTTGATTCAAAATGGTAAATCAAATCCAAACATTTTCAAGAGTATTTTAATCAAGGGCATAGTGAAAAATAGTAGAGTCATTCATATTATGATCAAACTATTTCCAAGCTCATATCAATGAGAATCTCATCCAAGACCCTACCAACAAATTAGGGAAAGACAGTCTACATAGAGGCAAGCTCTCTGCGTACTTTCATAATCTCCAGTGGATCTTTCTCCTACATCAGCAATCTTCAAGTACAAATCGAGTATCGAGAAATCATGATAGCATAACATTCAACCATCACGTGACAAGCAACCTTGTTGTACAAGAAAACCTCTATGCTTTAATCATCCACGACCCATCATAGGGGCATCAATCAAAAGCACACGAGTCTGAA
Source organism: Vicia faba (assembly GCA_948472305.1). NCBI lineage: Eukaryota > Viridiplantae > Streptophyta > Magnoliopsida > Fabales > Fabaceae > Vicia > Vicia faba. The sequence goes on from OX451735.1 coordinate 370,699,720, forward strand.
TAAATTATTGTCATGCATTCATTAGGTTACTTCGATCCAGAATCAAGCTATGCTTATCATCTCATCTGGCTGGAGACTTCCGACAGCATGGATCTAACAAAGAGCCCAATTCTCATTGGCACATCAAAATTTCAATATCCATTGACGCATATTCAAGTCACCCATTACATGCATTGGTCAGCCATTCTACGCATTAACACCTGCATCCGCATGCATACATGACATATCATAGACCAAGACTTGGGACCCCGTAAAAATCTAGAGTCAATTTCTAGGGGAGTCATTATTACAATCTCTAACATCTCTCTGACTATCCCTCTCAGTGAGTCTATGATACAAGCGTTCTTCGTCAAACTAAGGCGTGAGCAGCCTCACACAACCTCATTTCTTTTTCTATACATAAGAAACCTTATGTAAAAGTCGTGAGCACCCTCACGCTTTCCAAGCACCTGATCAACGTCTTCTGGTGACCCTACCGATATTAGCGACATTGTTGTCCGTCTCACTTTCCCAAGTTGATACTATTCTAGTAGTCCTACTAACGTTGGTGCAAATCCCAGTTCCTGTCTAGCATATCTTTTCAAAAGCCCAACCCCTAATTGGCATGGCTTCTTAGAAAAAATAGTTCTTGGCTAATAGCCTGCCTTAAGCATTGGTTCCGCAGTTCAAATAAACAGGGGCATTTCATTTATCAATTATCGCATCATCTCAATTCATAATATTATCATGTTAAGCATACATACCATACATCATTGCATGCATCAAGCATAATCATATCAAACATGCATACATGCATTACAATCATATATGCCTATGAAAAACTGAGAAAAAATCTCAAGGCATGACTACCAGCTAAGACGAACTCAAATTCAAATCCTAGTTCAACATTATCCAATCATCTTGCTATAGCTGCCTCAGTTAAGAACGGATACAACCATCAAAGGTGTCGCTATCAAAATTTCACTAGGCAGCTTACCAACGATTCATATCCAATGCCTAGTCATCACCAGCCTTCGGGCATTACACTTGCAATTATCAAGTTCAAACTTTCCAAGTTCGAGCCTCTCAAAAAATTCAATTTTATTTGGTTATCATGTTAATCAAGCCTCGGTTGAGAACAGACACAACCGCCATCATCAGTGAAAATTCCATTTCAATATTCAAACCTAGCATTTTTTATGTTAAACAATTACCTTGGTTGAGAACAAACACAACCGGTAAAAATCGGATCTCATCTCTGATTTAGTTATCTAAGATTTGATCATCAAAAACCACTTTTTTCTACAATATAACTCATTGCGTCAGTCTCCATGCAGCAATGTGTGAAATCCGTGATACAACTCATTGTGTCAGCCTTTATGCAGTAATGTGTAAAATCCGCAATATAGCTCATTGCGTCAGGTTCCATGCAGAAATGTGCAAAATCTGCAATATAACCCATTGCGTCAGTCTCCATGCGATGATGTTGTTCCTCCTTTGTGATATAACTCATTGCATCAGTCTTCGTGCAGAAATGTTGTTATCAAGCTTTTCCTACGATATAACTCATTGCGTTAGTCTTCATGCAACAATGTGGGAAATCTACGATATAACTCATTGCGCCAGGCTCTATGTAGCAATGTGCGAAATCTGCAATATAACTCATCGCCTCGGTCTCCATGCAGCAATGTAGTTAACAAGATTTTTCAATTATTTATCCCCTAGGTTGTGATAGATATGCAAATAAATCTGCATAATCCATTGCATTAGTCTCCCTGGAGCAATGTATTATCAAACTGAGTTTTATTTATCCCCTAGGTTGTGATAAATACACAGATTCCTCCTCTGTGATATAGCTCATTGTGTTAGGCTCCATGCAACAATGTGCGAAATCTGTAATATAACCCATCGCCTCAGTCTCCATGCAGTGATGTAGTTATCAAGCTTTTTTCAATTATCTATCCCCTAAGTTGCGATAGATATGCAAATAAATCTGCGATATAACCCATTGCATCAGTCTACATGCGGTGATGTGGTCCTCCTCTTTGATATAACTCATTACATCAGTCTCCATGCAACAATGTTGTTATCAAGTTTTTCCTACGACATAACTCATTGTGTTAGTCTCCATGCAACAATGTGAGAAATATACAATATAACTCATTGCACCAGTCTCCATGTAGTGACGTCAGAAGTCCGCGATATAACTCATTGCCTCAGTCTCCATGCGGCGATGTAGTTATTAAGCTCTTTTCAAATATTTATCCCCTAGGTTGTGATAGATATACGAATAAATCTGCATAATCCATTGCATCAGTCTCCAGGCAACAATGTGTTATCAGACTTTGTTTTATTCATCCCCTAGGTTGCGTTGAATAGACAAAATCAAATCAAATCAAAACTTACTATATTAGTCTCCAAGCATTAGTAAGCCAACTTTTCCAAAACTTGTAAATACGCAAAAAACTACGATCTCTTTTCTAGGTATTGGCGAGTTATCCACGTCATATCTAGGTCAAACTTATTCTTCAATATCTCTATTCAAACTCTGGTAGGATGATACATCATCATTTCTTATTTCTTTGTCCAAACTCAGGTAAGATAATACATCATCATCTTTTCCTATTTTTTGGTGCTCTTGGGTATGCTATATCAGTGTATCCTTATCTATCCAACCTTTGGTCAAATTTTGAGGTCTTCTATTATTTAATAACCCTCCGATTCGAATGTGCAAGACCTGCGTATTCTTGCACCATTCAATTGAAGAGTGATTAAATAGGGGCAACTGTCATACTCCAAATTTGTCCGCCCTTAGTGCTACCGTCGAGTTTATTTTCAAACTTGGATTTTTATAAAATTCTTTTAATTTACATTAATATTTTAGGGTTTTATAAATATTCGTTCTCAAGTCTAGTTAAAAATATAATAATTTATTTCAAACTATTTGTATTTTTAAAATGCTTGCTCATCTTCATGTACTTTCAATTAGCTCTTTATTTCGAATAAGTAACATAACACCGTTGGTAAGGAATGAAGCTTACAAATATGAGGTCACAGGTTCGAATCTCTTATGGTGCACTTTTTAACATTTTTTCTATTTCTTTTTTGTTACTAATTTTCTTTCTTTTTTTGAAAATCGGGTTTTGGACTTTTCATACATTTTGGATAAATTAGTCTCTAAGTCTTGTTTAACCTAATTCAAGTCTATAAATAGGACCTTAGTTTGTTCTAGTTTGACACACACAATAGGATCTTCCTTTCAAATTTCTTTTCAAGAATACTTTTGGTGTTATGTTTTTGGCCGATGATTCAGTATGAGGCCCTTACCTCTAATTTTCAATTTTATATTTTTTATTGTTATTTGTGTAAATCATATGATGATTTTGTTCTTGATGGTTTTATTTAAAAAATTATTATTATTATTATTATTATTATTATTATTATTATTATTATTATTATTATTATTATTATTTACACAATATCTTTTCACTGAATCTCAATTTTTTTTTATTTTCCACATGCATATTTTCACACAATTAGAAAACTTTATGTATTTCTTATTCAAACAAAGTCTTGTTTACATACATACAATTGTAACAATTGAAATCCACTTGAATTTTATTTTGTTCTAACATTCTGAAATCAATTAAAAACTTCATTCACAAATCCACAAATCCACAATTTTTACAATTTCATTCACTCACATACACTTCATATTTTACAATTTCTTTTCATTTGTGATTTTTATTCTTGGTCAATGATTCAATATGAGGCTTCCTCTCTCCCACTTTTTTTCAATTTTATTCTTTTAAATCTATTTAACCATATGATGAATCCTAATGGTTATTTTATAAAATTATATGTATTTTTAAAATCGACAATACTAACAATTTTTAGTGACCCTCATATTATACACAGAAATCTCGTAAATACAAAGAAAGAAGAAAAAGAAGAAACAAATATGAGGTTGGTACGAGACATAAACTCCATTGATGAAGCCATTCAACACCACCCATAGACCGTACAGTCGACATCAAAGTCGTCGTAGCCTCCACAGATTCGCCGAGCTCGGTTAGTTCTTCTTTCTAATATTTGATCTGAGATAATTATTTGTTGCTGTTAATAGTGTTGTTTATCTATGGTTATAATTTCTTCAAAAGAACGAGAGTTAATTGGGTAAAATTGAGAAACACTTTCACGTGCATACACTTATGGTTACCGTTTATATTTATTTTAATGTGAGTATTAAAAGTGAAAAGAATTTTATATTGTACATATAAGTTGTGTTGATACGGATGTTTTCCTTCTTTTTATTTATTTATTCTCATGAAATATGTCAGCATGAACCTTAAAACTCAATAGCATTTTGATACCATGTGTATTTATAAGTCTTATTTAAAAAAACAAAAAAAAAAACTAATTCATATCATGGCAACGTGAGATGGGGCACCCATGTAACTTTTTTTCTCTTCTTTTCTACCGTTTTTGTTTTTGTTTTTTTTAATTATTATTATTTTTATATTTTAATTAACTTTTTTTTTTATTTTGAAAGAATTAGGGTTAACATTTCATTGTGGGCTTGGACCTATGTTTCTATTTTTTTTCCTAACTCACACTCATTCTTTACCCTTACACTTTCTTTTATTTATTTTACTTAATGCAATTTTTACTTATTAATTTAGGTTAATTAATTTGTACTTAATTTTAGGTTCTTTTCGATCAAATTATTATACAAAAATAAAACTTTTTAATCAAACTAACTTAAATATTTTCTCAAATAAAAGGACTCCACATCCTCAAATAATTAATAGGCCGGCTCAACGCCTTACCAATTAATTATTCAAATCAAAACAATAACAATCTAAAAAATAATTAATTTAAACATTCTATAATAATAAGATGTCTATCTTCGAGTAATTAAATCAGTCGATACATTGTCTAACGGTTTATTATTCAAAATCAAACAATTAAAATCTACGCGACTCACAAAACACTACATCTGCGAGCGACACATGACCAATATCTGGCCACATGATGAGAAGACTATATCAGACTCCCTCGCTCTACGTCTTAATATAGTTAACCAATTACGAACCATTTTCCACTAACATAATAAAAACTACTAGATATTTTCAAAAAAAGGATTAAATAGCATCATCTTCGAATCAAACTGTGAATTGCGTCTACCACCACTCAATTTACAACTCAGACAAGGTTCAAAGATAAATTCAAAAGCAATTTTACATAATCCTATAAAAAACACCAACCAACTACGAACTACGAATTGAGACTCTGATTCCTTATAAGAGAATACATAGGCATACAACTAAAATCGTGGCGAGTTCCCCTAATAAAAAACTAAAACCTATTCCCTAAAGATTAATTCTAAACCTAGTATCCTTGTGAACAAGGTAGATGAGGGGTGCCTAACATATTCCCTTCATCTAGAATCGAGTCCAAAAACCTAGAATCTCTAACTTTTAGGGTTATTCCTTTATATTCCCTTCCTTAGGATAAAAATTAAAGGTGGCGACTCTGATTTAAAAACTAGTTGCAATAGAATCAAACATGAAGCAAATGGTTAGAAGTAAAAGCATTATATCATGTTTGGGTTTGAGATCTTGAGAGTAAGTATTATCAAAATCATATACTATTTTTCCCCCTTTGTTATAAATCAAAAAATACTTAAAAGAAATATACCATAACCACATATAAATGTCCGGGATAAATTTATGGAAATGAACATTAGAGTATGTTAGCACACATTATACTGAAGCGAGCAAAGAAAAACACAAAAAAAAACATTTTTATTCATTGAAAGTTAAGGAGTACAAACACGATACAACCAGGTGAAGAAAACAAAAAGAAACAACATCAAGGACACAACACAAACAACAACCTAGGAAACCACCCAACCAGCTACACCTCAAGAACTTTAGATCTTTATTTAAAAATAGCATTAGGAAGACCAACACGACGAACTTCTCTAATAATTTCATCCATATAGAAAAGTGCAGATAAGACTCTTCCAAAAGGGATAAAAGACTGATGTTGATTCCTAGAAGTATTAATCGAGTCCCTAAGATAGTTGAAGATATTCTGAGGCAAGTTGACCCTTACATGATGCAGAAGGAAGTAAATGAGAAGTCTATCATCATAAGACAAAGAGTTCAAGTTCACATTCATAGGTCGAAAGTTGGTCAGCAGCAGCTGAAACCAAACCTTAGCAACATGAAGAAAATTATGAGGATTGGTGGGTTCAAAACGAATGGAGGTGTTATGAATGGTGATGAGTCTCTAAACAAGGGAGAATTTGAACCGAAAGTGATCAACATTTGTTCTTGTTTGAACTCATCTGATTGTAGCAATAATTGTTGACTGAGTAATGGTAATAGGGATACCAAAAACATTGGAACTGATAGAGTTATCATTGAAACTAACGGAAGCATACTTACAAAATTATTTGACAAGATTATGATAGATTGGTCAATGCAGAATTGCAAAATAACTGGACCAAGCTTGCACAATTACACTTTCGGTTAAATTGAGTTCATCACTTCTCAGACGAGGAATGTTGGGACGAAGTTCGGGAATGACTACGAGGAGATCCTCATTGCCATGAAAGGTTTTTAGAGACACGATGAAAAGGAGAGAAGAAGGGAGAAAAAGACTTATGAAGGATAGAATGAAAAAGGATGAAGAAATCAACAAGATATGAGTCATTTAAATAGAGGAAAAAGATGCGTAACAGACAGGAGAAAAGATTTTGATCAGAGACCTAACATACTTATCACTGACAAGTTAATAAATGAAAAACCACGAAGGTGAGATAATGAAAAAAATCCAAGACAAGCAACATGAAGAGATAAGGATAATCTAGGAAAGGAAAAAGATAAAGGCGTGCTAATAATTTTTCATTTTCAATGAAGTTGTTTACCCAATATATCAATCAATTGATATGAGTAGCTCAGTAATTGATAAAATCATACAAAGGAGTAAACATATACGTTTGATCAAACATTAATTGATGGAGTGAAATATTTAGTATTCAATGGACAAGGATATTCTTAAGAGAATATATTTACCATAGGTACTTCGAATATATGAGAACTTCATTAGATTGAAGTACCACATTTCAGAAGCTAGTCAGCAAGAATGATACGTACCTTATAAATCCATACATTATTTTGGAAGACGGTATGTAGAGAGCACCACATTTATTCAAACGTTATCATTTTATGAGAAGCAAGATATTTCATATAGATTAGCCAGAAACCAATCTTTGTTCATAATTTCTTTGTCAATAGATACAGACTCTACTACGAATACCAAACCTATAAGTGTTGCTTTTGAAGGATTGATCGAAAGTTTGATTTCTCCAGATTTAGTTTAGTCACCCAAAGTGAATCCCTCAACATGTGATGATCTTCTATCTAAGCTAGCCCAACTTCTGTATGAGCATCTTTTGAGTCTTTGACTTCTTGTCCTTATGCATCAACTTCATTATCTTCTGCACCCGAGAGGGTAATATCCAGTCCTACAAATATTTCAAATAGCTTGGGTTCTTTAAGGTCAAGCTTGTCATTAAATCCAACATGGATTGATTCCTTAGAAGCTAAGTGATTCATATTTGTATACTCTATAGCCTTTTGAGCATTCAAAATATCCTATCATAACACAACCTTAAGCTTAAAAATCAAGCTTGTTAGGATTCTCTTAGAATTTCAATATAGAACAAAAGCATTCAAAATAATGAAAGTAATAAAGATCGGACTTCAATTTCTATTACAATTCATATGAGTTTTACCCAAAATAAGTCTTATAGAGACTCTGTTCTGAATGAAACACGTTGTGTTTACAGCCTCTGTTCAGAAGTGCTTTGCCATGATGATTTCACTGATCATGGTCCTGGCCATTTCTTGCAAAGTCCTATTCTTCCTCACTACAACTCCATTTTGTTGTGATGTTCTAGGACGGGAGAAATCATGGATAACTCCATTATCAACAAATAGTGTTTTAAAAAGTTTATTCACAAATTTTCCTCCATGATCACTTTTAACATTGACAATTTTAAGACCTGTCTCATTTTGCACTTGGTTACAGAAGGTGGTGACACAGAATGTGACTCATCCTTGTGTCTAAGAGACTTCATTCAAAACCATCTACTTATGTCCATTTCTTGCAAATTCCTATTCTTCCTCACTACAACTCCATTTTGCTATGATATTCTAGGGAAGGAGAAATCATGGAAAATGCCATTCTCAACAAATAGCTTTTTAAAATGTTTATTCTCAAATTTTCCTCCATGATCACTTCTAACTTTGACAATTCTGAGACCTATCTCATTTTGCACTTGGTTACAAAAGATGGTGACACAAAATGTGACTCATCCTTGTGTCTAAGAGACTTCACCCAAAACCATCTACTTATGGTTATCAAACATGACTAATTCACACTCCTTTTCATTGATTGACACAATTCTCACTGGTCCAAACAAATCAATGAAGAAGTTCCACTAGTCTGGAGGTAAAAACAAAAATCTTTACTTAAAGAATGTTTTTGAAAAACTTACCCCTCTAACATGCTTCACAAGAGCTTCTGAAGAGAACTTCAGATTCAGAAGGCTTCATACTAATTTAAGTTTGTTTAGATGAGATACTTGTTTCATACTAACATAGCCCAAACATCAATGCCAAGACTAATGCTCTTAATTAGCAAAAACATTCTTAAGATCGAGAAGTCTGATCTTGAAGATGTTGTTTTTCCTTTATACCATTGAATGTAATATTCACATTCTTCTAACTAATAGTAAAGAAGGATTCTTTAATAAGGATAACATCATAACACTTACCACTTAATTGATTTAAGGACAACACATTATTTATTACTCCGACAGCTATTAAAATATGAGTTAAATATACAACATCCCCTCCAATATTAGCGAGATTTGTTTTTAGCCCTTGGTAAAGTTTATTTTGTAAAACCCCCTTGTAATATTGAGATTCTTTCGTTGTAGCCCATGAATATACTATTTCAGCCCAGATTTTAATTTTCAATGACTTGACAGTCCAATTGGATTTTTATTTTAGATTAAACTTTTAAAGTCATGTGGAATTTCTTAATTTTTTTACTGTTTTTTATATATTATATATTTTTTTACTTTTTTATATCAAATTTTTTTACTTTTTATATCAATTTTTTTTTAAACTTTTTTGTATTAATTTTTTTTATGTTTTCTTAAATTATTTTTATTAATATTTTTTAAAAATTATTTTTCTAAATTATCAAAATACTACTTTTAGGCCTAAATATATTTTTGCTTCAAATTATTTTTCTAAATTATCAAAATACTACTTAGCTAATGTAGTGTAATTGTTTGTGGTCATGTTCAAATACAAGTCTTACATATGAATCTGAAAAAGAAATGAAAGTGTTTATATAACACTTTTACACATTAGTTATCAATTATTTTATTGGACTGCTGTGCAAGACAATTTGGACATTAGGCCCAATTTAATAGTTTGATAGTTTAAAATAATAATTCATAAAAGATATTATGAAAAATTAAAATAATAATTCTTAAAAAATATTAACTGAAGAAAATATATTATATAAATAAAAAAGAATATTTAAAAAAATCCATTTGGATTAAAATAATAATTAAAAAATAAACAAAAAACACGTGGACTACCACGTAGGTAGGGATGACAAACAAGCATGTCCGCGTCCGTTTAGCCCGCCCCACAAAAGCCCACAAAAAAACGGGGTGGAGCGGGGCAGATATTTTTGAAAGTGTAGACTCAATTACTAGGCCTGCCCCGTTTAATAACGAGCATGCGGGTATGCAGGCATGCCCGCTCAACTACTTTTTAAAAAAAAAACAAATAAAAAACTTTTTTCACTCATATTATAGAATATCTTTAAAAAAATACATCATTAATGAAAATGCATGTAAAAGGTTCAACACCTTACACAATCTTACAAGTTCAACACCTTTCAAGTTTAAAATCAAACAAGTTCAACACCAAAATAATTCAACACCTTACGAAACCTTACAATTTCAACACCTTACAAATTCAAAATATCAATAAAAGTTCAAAACCTTACAACTTAGACCATCAAACAAGTCAACATAAATTACAAAACATGTCAGAAAATATTCAATAATCAATCTTCATCTATGTCATAAACAAAAGACGCTTCTGTTGTAATACTTTTTGCCAAACTTCCTTCTTCCTTATCTTCATCATCATTCAATACACCTATAAAAAATGTAAGTGTGAGTAATTAAAGAAACAAAATAAATTATCACAAAGTATTGAGAGAATTTTTTATATTTGGTTATTTACCAAAACTATTAAAACCATGAAGCCAATTGCAAGTACAAATCAATGTCTCTATATTCTTTGTCAACAAGCTACTTCTATATTTGTTTAGAATTATTGAACCAATGCTAAAAGCAGATTCAGATGCAATTGTAGTAATAGGGATGCCTAATAAATCACGAGCCATTAAAGATAATTCTTTAAATCTATTCCAATTCTCCTTCTACCATTGAAGACCATTCAAGTCATCAAAATTTTGATAACTTAAATCCACACTTTCCTCCTCCAAATAAATATCAAGTTGAGACTTCCCAGTTTCTGTTGCAAGTTGTTGTTTGTGTATTTTCAAATCCTATATTATATTAAAATAATATGTCATAGCGTGTTAGCAATCAAGATATATTTGAAAACATATTAGAATGGTATTTAACAACACTTTAGAACAAACAACAATACTTAACACAACATTTAACAACATTTGCTTAGTATTTGACAACACTTAACACAACATTTTAACATTTAACAATATGTGCAAACAATCTTTCACATCACATGTTTAACATCACTTAACAGAATGGGTAAACAACCTTTCACAATACCTATTTTGCAATTCACAACACTCAACACAATATTTAACAACACTTAACAGAATGTGCAAACAGTCTTTCACAACATATGTTTTGCAATTCACGTCCCTTAACACAATATTTAACAACACTTAACAGAATGTACAAACAACCTTTCACAATACTTGTTTTACAATTCACAAGACTTACCACAATATTTAACAACACTTAACAGAATGTACAAGCACTTAACAGTACTTAATAAAATGTACAAACAAGTTTCAAATTAAAGCAAGCATAAAATAATATAATGAAACAAGCTACTTACATTGAACAAACCTTTAGTGAAGGCGTGAGAACTTGATTCTCCTCTAGTGTTGGAAGATCGAGTTTGGGAAGTTGTGAAAGATGAAGTGTGAAGGGAATGATACATCTCAAAGAGAGTGTACAACTTCTGCTTTATTTCCTCTGTTCTAAGATTTGAGGTAAGTGGATAAACTTTTTCATAAATACATTCCAAAGAGGTAAGCTTAATCCTTGGGTCAAGAACTACTCCTAAATAATCACTCCAATACTTATCAAATTTGATCATAATTTTTTTTAGCCATGTCTTAATAAGAGTGTCTTTATCTTTGATGTTTGCCATCAAAACACACTGAATTTTCCAAAATTGCAAAAAATACAAATTAGAAGTAGGATAAGACATTCCGAAAATTAAGTTTGTGGTCTCATAGAATGGCAACAAGAATGTGCATATCTTATCTCCTTTTTCCCAATCTTCTTCTGAAGGGAAAACCTTATAATTATCATCATGAAAACTAAGACTTTCAAATACACGTCGATACTTCAATGCACTTTGAAGCATCAAATAAGTAGAGTTCCATCTAGTGGAAACATCATAAGACAAACCAACCGAAGTTTCAACACCACCAATGAGTTCAATGCATTCCTTGAATTTTTTCATTCTACCATATGAGCCCTTCACATATTTGACACTTTCTCTAATTTTTTCCAACGCATCACCAAGTAATTTCAAACCCTCTTGAACAATTAAATTTAAAACATGTGCAGAACAACAAATATGAAAGAACTCTCCATCAGATAACAACCATTTTTGCAAGGCAAGTTGTCTTTTCAAGTTAGCTTGCATCACGTCATTAGCTGAAGCATTATCTAATGTGAGTGAAAAAATATTCTTCTCAATTCCCCAATCAGATAAAAATTCAAGAATCTTTTTCGACAACTCAGATCCTGTATGTGGGGGAGGCATGCGACAAAAGTTAAGAATCCTACTCTTAAAATTCCAATTTGAATCAACATAATGGGCAGTCAAGAAAATATAACCCTCAGTAGTACAAGCTGTCCACAAATCAGAAGTTAATGAAATTCTAGAGGGAATGTTAGCTAATTCCTTCTTAAGTGTTTCGTTCTCCATCTTGAATAGTTCTTCAACATCAGCCTTAGCAGTATTCCGTGAAATAGGTGAAAAATCAGGGTTCAAATATTTCAACCAATCCCTAATAAATTGAAACTCCACAAAATTATACGGAAAATCATGTGAAATGATTGCTCTAACACACATTGATTTAGAAACCTTTTTATGTATCGCAATATTCTTGAGTCTACCTTGCAAGTCAACCATCACTTGACCTACATCCGCATATTTGATTTTAGAGCACTTTTTCATATGACGATTCAAACTCGTGGTACCATAATTCCTATCGCCGCCCTTCAAAATCTTTGAAAAAACATTACACTTAACCCTTGGAATTCCATCTTTATCCTTCCCAATTTTAGTAAACATGTTCTTCCCCACATGCATAGGGACCATATTTTAGAATTATGACACCAATTATTCAATTTACAACTACTTTCAAAAATTTGTATAAAGAAATATCTATAATATCATAACATCACTCATTCCTTGCCCCATTCTAGCTTCTTGCATTGATTCACATAAGAAAACATGATCAATCCATAATACCACAAAACGATGCAACATTTAACACTTTCACCATACTATATATACACAACAAGAATTGATGAAAATATTTACACTTGGATTAACTTTTCCAACTATTATGTCAAATAAAGATGACTACATCCATGAAAAGAATAATTAATAATGAAAACAGTACAGCAAAACAAAACTCCACTAGTTTCTGTTTTTTCCAACTTGAATTGAAAAATAAAAGCAAAGACAATAAATAATAGTAACAAAAAATAAATAAAAGAATCTCCAACATTACATTACATAAACCTCGTCTAGTTAAAGCAGACACCAAAACCATCAAGTACAGTTTCTTTCTTCTCTCTAATATTTATATCACTCAGTGTTGCACATATGTCTCACTGAATTCCAATCATACAACTCTGAGTGGTCCCATTCTTTAAAGTAAAACACATCACGTGACTGCCACAGTTTTGATAGCAAAAGCTTACCACTAACAAGGCTAGGTTTTTGAACATGATGGAAGATACAATTTTCAAACTTTAGATTATGAAGAAATCGAAAATAATAGAATAAATTTCAGATTTGCAGTACCTTAATTTATTCCCAACATCAACTTGAGCTTTTTAGAAGCAGATGAGAGAGATGGTATGGCGACGGCAGTAGCAAGCAGATGAGAAGAAAAATTGGAAAACCTAATCTTTTACTTGTATTTTTTAATTTGGAATGTGTGTATGATGGATGTAGTATGAATAGTGTGGGTGTGGTCCAACAAGAATACAAAATTTAATTTTTTTAACCATGCCCGCGGGCTGCCCGCGTTCGCCCCGCACCCACCCTATTTTTTTACGGTGCAGGGCAGGCGGGCTTACTCAAAAACGCGGGTCTGAAATCCAGACTCATACCGCACTAAATGACGGGAAAAATGGGCATGCCCAACAGACTGGGCCCGTTTTGTCACCCCTACACGTATGCAGTTAGATAGAATTTTTGCTACAATGTGGCATTTAGGGGTGTATCTGAGGGAATCTGGAAATTGTGAGGGGGGTTTAAAAAAATATTTTACAGGGGCCTAATGCGAAACTCACTAATATTAAAGGGGGGTGTTGTATATTTAACCCTTAATATATTGGATAGAGAGAAGAAAATCATTACCAACTATTTCAGAGCCCATGATCTTTTCTTTTCTGACCACCTCTGAGATCCTCAATGTTTTCAGGCTTAAGTTCTAGACTTTGGAACATATGTCTTCTTCCCACCATGTGTTGCAAGCAACCAGAGTCTAGGTACCATAACAGGTGTTTCAACTGTGTTTCTGAGAATATCTACAACAGATTATTTGTTTCTTAGGTACCATAATTTCTTGGGTCCTCTCTTGTTAATTTTCCCAGAGTTCTTAATAAATTTGGGTTTAGTGACAGAATAATCATATTTACAAGAATTAAAATGAGAAGGTTTAACCAAGGGTTCTGCCTTAGGTTCAGAAACAAATTTCTCTTTTTCTTTGTCTTTAGGCACAGACCCAACAGAGACAAAATGAGAATGAAGAGTATTAGGTTTGTCTTTCTTATCAGAATTTGTTTCGTCATAGGAGTTGTAACCAATACCATTTGTCCCATTTCTGCTAACGCCATAGATCATAGAAGCCATCATGCTTCTCCCTATGGTTCTGGCTAGGAACTTTTGGAAGGATTTGTCATACTTCTTGATGACATTATCAGTACTCTCAGAAGCTTCTGGAAGAGTTCTTGTGCATTTGAGGGTATAGTTCTCATATTTTAGAAAAAAGTTTTCTTCATTTAAAATAGAGATCTTTCTTAAGCTTGTTATTTTCAGAAGATGTGGATTCATAGGACTTTTTAAGTTCCTTGAATTTAATCTTGAGTAACTCATATTTTTCCAGAATTTCAACCAAATAAGAAGTTAATTCAGAATGTGTAAGGTCAGAAAATACCTCTTACGTGTCTGAATCAGAACCTACATCATCTTCTAGAGAGATATTTTCAACAAACGTTCTAACTTGATCCATCAGCGCCATGTTAGCATGTTCTTCTCCTGAGTCATCTTTTGAAGAATCAGAATCATCCCAATTTTCCAATCAACCCTTTCTTCTTGCTCTTGAGATCTTTCTTCTTGGGCTTGTCCTTCTGAAGATCAGGACAATCGTTCCTCTAGTGTCCTGGCTTATTTCACTCGTAACAAGTGACTCTTTGCCATCAGACTTCCTCTAATCAGAAGTAGACTCGAAGCGACCACCTGTCCTTCTAGTACTTCTGAACTTTTTTCCTTGATTTCTATTCCAGAGACGGTTAACCCTTTTGGATAGCAGAGACAACTCATCTTTATCTTCATCAGAATCTTCTTCTGAATCCTCAATCTCTTTAGCTTGAAGAGCTTTGAACTTCTCATATTTTATGATAGACTCAAGTACAATAGATTTCCCTCTCTTCTAAGGTTCATCCTGTTCAAACTAAATCTCATAACTTCTCAGAGAACTCACAGGTTCTTCTAGAGAAGTATTGTTTAGATCATTTGCAAGCTTGAGCATAATTACCATAGGAATCCATTTGTATGGAAAGCTTCTGATTATCTTCTTCACGTGATCCAACATAGAATACCATTTGTTCAGAACTCTCAATCCTGCAACCAAGGTTTTAAAACTTGAGAACACCGTCTCAATTGTTTCATCATCCTCCATTTTGAAGGCTTCATAATTCTTAATCAAAGTCGGAGCCTTGGTCTCATTAACTTAATCATTTCCTTCACGAGTCATTATAAGAGAGTCAAATATAAACTTAGCTGAGTCTCTATTTGTGATATTCGTATACCCAGTGTAAGAAATATAATTCAGCAAGATAGTTATTGCTTTATGATGATTCTTACAATCTTTCTTTTTCTGATCATTAATAGATTTCCTTTCAAGCTACTTTGCATTAGCATCCGTTGGATGTTCGTAGCCATCAACTAACATATCCCAAAGTTCAACATCATGACCTAGAAATAAACTTTCTAGTATATCTTCCCAGTACTCAAACTTTTCACCATAAAAAATGGGAAGTTTAGTATTGTAGTTATTTTTATCATAAACTAGAGCGGATGGTGGTGGAGTAAGATCAAGCAAAGTGTTTCTAAAACTTGTATGGATCTTTATCTGACACGATTAAGTCTTTAATAGAAATCAATACCAGAACCGGAGCTCTGATGCCAATTGAAGGTGCGAGAAACACAAGAAAGGAGGGTTTGAATTTGGTTGCACCAAATATAATCTTTTTGCAACTCAAATACAAATCTTAACAAGTGAATAAAAATAGATGAACACAATTATTTTTATCATGGTTCACTGTTAACAAAGTTACTCCAGTCCACCCTAGAAGGTGATTTACCTTATACACAAGGACTTAATCCACTATAATCAACCAGTTTATAGACAACCACAACAAGTCTGATCAACCTTATTGGCACCCCTAATAAGTCTGTCGATACTTATCACAAACCACTATGGCTGCAACCAAAATCTTCTTGAGAATCCAGACTACACAAAGTCTCTCAAGGAACCAATCAACAATAGTTGATTAACAAGATGTATATACAAATATGCTTCTATGCAAGCATATTACATAATGTTTAATTACAGCAAAACAAAAGTGTTGATAGCAAGATACAAACAAAAGTTCTTTGCTTATTTACAAAATTATACAAAGAATTGCTCTATAGAGTTTGTGGAGAGGTTTGATGTAGTTTTGTAGAACTGATTCATTGATTTCATATTCTTCCAAGTACCCCCTTTATAGCTGAAAGAAGAGATCCACTGGAGGGTATAATAGGAAACACAAATACAACTGTTTTATTCCCAACGGTCATGGTGAGACTTGTAGACAATAGTACAAAAAGGTTCGTCCTTGCGCCATTCTAGAGAGTAGTGGTCACAATGTACTTTTGTACTTTTATACTCACCCTCACACGCAATCCTTTAGTCTTGATCTTCGTCTTCTATATCTTCAAAGGTTTCTGATTTGTTTGTTGATGAAACATGTTGTAGAAGGATCAGAACTATGTATCTTCAAAACCTAAGTCTTTAGAGCTTTTTAGGGCTTGTTCAGAGAACCCTTGCCTTTAGAGTCACAATCAGAAGCTCTTTTACTAACGTTCCTTAGAACCGTTGCATAAGAAGCATTCCATAACTTTGACTTAACTTGTAACACACCATAGGTATTCTTCCAAAGTGTTGAGTTCAGAACCTGATGATGTCACACACTTTCTTATCAGAGTCAGAACATGTTTGGCAAAAACCACACACTAGACAAAAACCGTTAAATTACACAATTGTTCTCTAAAATAACATGTAAAGTTATCATCAAAAAATAAGGTCAGATGTAAAATCAATCTTACTCTTACAACTTATTTTCATAGAGTGTAATTTTTTACATTTAGGCCATGAAACACAAAAAATGTCGCCTAAAATCTAAATATAGGTTTATAATGTAAATCAAAATACAATTACTACCTGACAGAAAAACTTTGTTCCACACCTAGGAGCAACAGCGGATCTATTGAAGAGGCGAGAGGTGCAGTGGCCCCTACAAATTTTTTAAAATTTTATAATATATAGTGCTGAATAGAGAAGGAAGAAATTTGTCAAAATTTGTATGACAAAAAACCACAAGGTAATGTCGTGAGAAACAAGATAGTATGCCATGAGAAACAAGATAGTATGCCATGAGAAACATGTAAATTAGAGATGTAAAAACCAGATTCAAAAAATAGAGAAAGGAAAAAAATGTGTAGTTGTTGATTGAAAGAGAAGGATAATTAGGGTTAGTTTTTAGTAATGGGCCTAGATTTTTTTTATACAACAGTTTTGGGCTAATAGATTAATACCACTTAAAATATTGAAAAAAAATTTGTACATCTTTTTATGAATGGGAAAAAATCTTTAAAAATATCATTTGGAGATCCTCTTTGAACGCATTTCAAATCAAGGTATTTTAGAGATACATCTCTAAAAGCATAAAAAAATATCAAATTTTGTGATGAATTTAAAAATATATTTCCGAAATGAATTTGGAAATACATTTTCGAAATTCGAAAACACCATATTTTTCTTGTTTTTCCCTTCTTTCTTACATTTAGTTCTTTATAAACTACAATATATTATATATATATATTTTAAAAGGTGTTTAATTTATTTGTTTATGGATTTTATTTTGGCTTGATAGATTTGGTGATTGAGTTTGAGTTAAATGTTTGTCTTACTCTATAGCATTTTACTTATAATAACAATGATTTTAAATTCAACGTTTATGTATTTCTTATCACTTAAAGATCTTTGAATGAATAGTAGTTAGCAGTCAATTGTTACATAATTTGAGAATTAAAATTAGTTTTGATCCTAATTATATTCGGTAATCGTTGTCCTGCTATCTACCAACAATGCTAGAAAAATATTGGATTCACCTAAAACTTGAATGTTTATTTCAGGTACCAAAAGTTTAATAATCATAATTCTATACAATTGGATATCTTCGAAAATACATCTCCGAATTCACTCATCTTTGAATTAGATACAAAGATTCAGAGATCCGAAAATACCTTATTTTTGTTAAAAAAAATAAGAGGTTGTTTCGAAAATGTATTTCCGAAATATGCCAAAAAAATAAAATTTCGTAATTTCGGTAATACATCTCAGAAATCACTCAAAAATAATAATATTTCGTAACTTTAAATATTTATTTATTTTTAATTTTTAAGTTTTTGTGTTAATTAAACTTGGCTTTTTTTTTATTATTTTTAAATATAAATGATAAAAACAGAAATTAATACATCACAATCATTAGTAGATATTATTTTATAGATAATTTAATATAAGTTAAATTTCACTTACAATCTAATGATTCCTCTTAATTAATAATTGTCTTTATGTTATTTGTGTATACCAATTAAATTCATAAAAATAACACTTTATGTCTTCTAAGAATTTTTTATATAAAATATCAACAGTAATGCAACTAATTAGTGACTTTTTTGTTACTAATGTTGTCTAAAAATTAAGTTTTCATTGTTTAATATATAAGTAATTTATTCGCACATTTTATTTGTTAATAGAGTAGTTAAACATCAAAAGAAATTAATTATGTTATATGTAATTTTTATAAATTTTAATTATAGTATTTAATCGGTGCGTACTAATATTTTAGATAATATCCGACACTACTCAGAAGTAACTCCTCAAGTGCTGACAACAATCATTAATAACTCACACTTAGTAGCATATTACACCTTTTTTTAATTACTGATGTTAATTAATTTGTTTACCTCTTAAAATAGAATTAGTAATTTCTTTATACAAATACTTTTTTAGAATTCACGAGGGAAGTTGTTCCGTGACACCCATAAATCGGGTGTTATATATCTACGTTTTTTATTATTTTTTGTTTGTTTTTATATTTTAACACCTGTAAAATCTCTTTCTCTTTCCTGACCAAACCATGTTTAATGATTAATGATTGATGATTAATAATTTATAATTTATAATTAAAATTAATAACTGATAAATTAATTGAAGTATTTAATAAAATTAACGATACAACTAACTTATAAATATAAAATAATATAAAAGATATTTAATGTATAATTATTTTATTTTAAATTAAAATAAATTATAAATGATAAAAGTGAGTTTTTATTAAAATAATAAAGATGAAAAAAAAATTATAAATTATAAACTATAAATTAAAATACTATTTGAAATAACTTCTAAAAAATAAATTATAAACCAGTAAAATAAACTATAACTTCGTGATAGAAAAAACTATTATCAAACAAATCTAAATGATCATATGAACTTATAAATTATAAATTCAAAATTATATCTTATCAAACAAAGTTATAGTGTGAACTACAATCAGTAATATAATTTGACATTAAAATATTGTGAATAAATTGAAATATAATAAAATAATATTTAAAAATAATATTTGTGCATATATCATATTTAAAAATTATATTTGTCCAGAAACAAGTATACGTCTAATATTTATTAATGATAAATATTTATTTTATATTTTTAAATATTAACTATTAAAAAATAGCTATTTCATTTTTTAGAATATTTATCAGCGACTAACATAAATTCTCTATTTTTAAATTTATTCAATGAAAAATAATCTTTCCGTGTTTTTTTTATATATATTATTAGTGGCAAACATTTATTCCTATTTTTTTTTTTTTGAGAAAAGATAAATTTTTATTTGAAAAATAGAAAAGGCATACATCGATTATAGATTCAGATACAAACTAGGCAACAACAAAACAAACAAGCCTAATCAATATTAAATTATAATTCAATTGTGTCAAAACAGTGTGTGTCGAAGGGAGATTGCCCAGTCGAAGAACTTGTGGATCAAAGCAAGCTACACACAGATTTGATTTGTTTTAGATTTAGATAGATTTTATTTAGATCTAAAATAGATAGATTTGATTTAGTACCAAAATAGATATTTTGGCCTTTTATAGTGTTGGATTTTGGCTTAGGAGCAAGCTAACCTAAATCTATAAATAGAGGGAATAACCCCTAATTTTTTAATCAAGTCAATTCATTGTAATCACAGAATTTGCAGTTGCAAGTGATTAATAAAGTTTTCCACAGTTTGTGGACAGAGAGAAACTTTGCAGAAAATAATTGTCTTATTTCTTTTCTTTTCTCATAATTCATTTTCATTGTGTGGTGATATCAATCTTGTTCATCAAGATTGGTAGAAATTCATCATAAATATTTGGTAGATTTCCAACATCTGGTATCAAGAACTCGGTTAATCGATTCAAGGGAAGTATCGATCAAGAACGATTGAGGAAGAAGAAGAATTCACGATTACGAGTTATGAGAATGCAAATTATCCAGCAATTCTACCAATTCTGAGAGTAGACAACTATGAGAATTGGTGCAAATAGATGAAAGTTTTATTCAGGTGTCAAGGTCTTTGGGATCTTGTAAAGGATGGATTAAAAGCGCTTGGAGAAAATGCTTCAGAAGAAGAAAAGAAGAAACACACAGAATCTGAGAAGCTTATTTATAAAGCACTATTTATAATTCATCAATGTCTGAGTCCAGAAAATTTTGAAAATGTGAGTGATTCAGAATCTGCAAAAGAAGCTTGAGAGGTTCTTGAGAAGTATTTTGGTGGTGCAAAAAAGGTGAAAGAAGTGAGGTTACAAACTCACAAGAGAACATATGAATTGCTTTAGATGGAAGATAGTGAGAGCATATCGAATTTTTTCACTAGGGTTACAAAACTAGTGAATCAAATCAAGGTATATGGAGAAATATTAACAACAAGAGTTGTTGTTTCAAAGATCTTGAGATCTTTGGCTCCTAAGTTCGACCACATGGTGGTGGCTATAGAAGAGGGGAAAGACTTGTCGAAATTGAAAAAGGAAGAGGTTCGAGGGACGCTTGAATCTCATGAACAAAAAATGACTGAAAGAGCTGCACGCAAGTCGAAGAGTGATATGGTTTTGCAGGCACATTCAGCAAAAGAAACCAAAGGCAAAGGAAAGTGGTTCGACAGAGGTTGAGGCGGATACAAAAAATCGACTGGTAGAGGAAACCAGAACGAAGGAAACATGTCGAATCAGAGAAGACCATACCAAGGCAACCAAAGAGGTGGTGTTGCAAATAGAGGAAGAGATGGTGGTCGAAAACCTGACAAGAGTCACATTCAATGTTACAATTTTCAGAAGTATGGTCACTATTCGAGTGATTGTCCAGAAAAACGAAAGAATCAAGAAAGTGATGTAAAGTTTGCAAAACATGAAGAAGAAGAGATAATGTTGATGGTCACAACAAGAGATGAAGATAGATTCAAGGACCAATTTTACTTGGATTCAGGATGCTCATCACATATGTCTGGAAGGAAAGATTGTTTTGTCAACATAAAGCCCTCAATTAAAAATATGGTAAAATTCACAAATGACAATACCCTAGCAGCTGAAGGTATTGATGATGTTATGATTATGAGTAAAGATGGAAAGAGTTCAATAATTTCCAATGTGTTGTACATACCAGGCACGAAGAGAAATTTGCTCAGTATATGGCAGTTGGTCGAAAAGAATTATAAAGTGTCGATCGAAGATAAGATGATGAAAGTCGTCGATGTAAATGGAAGATTAATCTTTCGACTGCATCTAGCAGAGATGAATGAATATGGCATTATCGACTAAGTCATCTCAACTTCGGAGACATCAGAGATTTGAAGAGAAGAAATATGGTTTCAGGATTGCCAGAAATCGACATTCCAAACGAGGTATGTGAGGAATGTGTGCAGGCGAAGCAACACAAGAATAGCTTCAGCAAGGATGCAGGAAGCAGGTCGAAGGTTATTCTTGAAGTCATATACTCTGATGTATGTGGATCAATCCAGGTGGATTCGATGGGAGGTAACAAATACTTTGTTACATTCATAGATGATTTCAGTCGAAAGTTATGGACTTACCTGATCAAGAAGAAAAGTGAAGTGATCGAGATATTTTCCAAGTTTAAGTCTATGGTTGAAAGACAAAGTGGTCGGAAACTCAAAGTTTTGAGAGCTGATAGTGGTGGAGAGTATGTGTCGAAATACTTCGACATGTTATATGAAAAGGAAGGTATTGTGCATGAGGTGGTGTCACCCTATACTCCACAACATAATGGAACTACAGAAAGTAAGAATCGAACCATCATGAATATGGTGAGAAGTATGTTGAAAGAAAAGAATTTACCTAAAGAATTTTGGGGTGAAGCTATGTCGACTGCAACATACATTTTGAACAATTGTCCTACGAAGAAGCTAGAAGGAATTACTCTAAAAGAATGTTGGTATGGTGTGAAGCCTAGCTTGAGTCATCTGAATGTATTTAGATATATTGCACATAGACATGTGCCAGATCAGTTGAGAAGAAAACTTGATGACAAGTTGAGTCAAATGATTCTAGTTGGATATCATTCGGCAGGAGGTTATAAGTTGTTCGACCCAGTGAACAAGCAGATTTTGATCAGCAGGGACGTGATTATAGATGAACTTAAAGAATGGGATTGGACTGATCAAGAAAGATTCAGTGGAAATCCTACTTGAAGAAACAGAACTCAAGTCAAAAGAGAAGTTCGACAAGAGGAACCAACATTTATAGATCAACCAAGTACAAGTAGACCTCAAAGAACAAGATGCATTCCTGCAAGATTGCAATATTGTGTGATTACATCAGATGATGTGATAGATAATGAAGATGAGTTGGTACATTATGTTTTCTATGCAGATGTCGGACCTATAAATGCAGCTGAGGCGTTGAAGGATTCGAAGTGGGTGAAAGCAATGAACGAAGAAGTGAAGTCTATTGAAGACAACAACACTTGGTCACTTGTCGAACTGTCTCAAAGAAAGAAGATAATTGATGTCAAGTGGGTATACAAAGTAAAGATGAATCCCAAAGGGGAAGTAACTCGACACAAAACAAGGCTTGTGGCGAAAGGATTTCTACAGAAAGAATGAATAGACTTTGATGAAGTTTTTGCACCTATTGTTAGGATCGAAGCAATCAGGTTGGTTGTTGGTCTAGCAGAAATAAATAAATGGCACATATGTTAGATGGACGTGAAGTGTGCATTCTTGAATGGACCCTTAGACGAAGACGTTTATGTTAAACAACCAGTCGGGTTTGTGAAACATGACGAGGAGAGAAAGGTATACAAGCTGCATAAAGCCCTGTATGGATTGAAATAAGCTCCAAGATCTTGGAATAAGAAAATTGATAGTTTCTTAAGGGAGAAGGAATTTGTGAAGTACACAACTGAACATGGAGTATATGTAAGAAAAAGCAATAGTGAATTTCTTATACTATGTCTCTATGTCGATGGTTTTTTGATAACAGGTAGTTGCAAAAGTGAGATCGAAGACTTCAAAGGTGATCTCAGCAAGGAATTTGAAATTTCTGATCTGGGTGAGATTTCATATTTACTTGGCATCAAATTCTACAAGGGCAGTAGAGGTTTGATGATGCATCAAAGAAGATATGCAGGAGAAATTCTCAAGAGATTTGAGATGGAAGAATGCAACTCAACTTCGGCACCTGCAAAACCAAGACTGCAACTGTCAAAAGATGCAGATGAAGATGATGTTTACCCAACCCAATATAGAAGACTTATTAGGTAATTGAGATACCTTTGTCATACAAGGCCTGACTTAGCATATAGTGTAGGTATGGTAAGTAGTTTCATGCAGAAGCCAAAGGTATCACATCTAGTAGCGGTGAAGAGGATACTAAGGTATCTCAAAGGAACTCTCGACTATGGCATTTGGTTTCCTGCAGCTGATAAAGGAAAAGAATGCAAGTTAGTGGGATACACTGATTCAAGTTGGTGTAGTGATGCTGAAGATCGAAAATCAACAGCATGATATGTGTTTATGTTAGGTGGTGCATCAGTTGCTTGGAGTTCAAGAAACGAACCAATAGTGGCATTATCATCATGCGAAGCAGAATACATAGCTTCTTCTCTTTGTACATGTCAAGCAACTTGGATGGTGAACTTGGTCGAAGAGATAATAGGGAAAGATCATGGAGCAATTACCATGAAGATCGACAATATGTCAGCTATCAATCTGGCGAAGAACTCGATAGCACATGGTCGAAGCAAGCACATCAAAATGAAGTTCCACTATCTTCGAGAGCAAGTAGCAGATGGGAAGATGAATTTAGAATACTGTAGAACTGAGAATCAGATTGCAGACATCATGACGAAGGGAGTATAGGTCGAAGTATTCAGAAGACTAAGAATCATGATGAATATAAATAGTTTAGACACAATGAATCATGTGGTGTATTATATTGTAATTCGATTGTGTTGAAATAGTGTGTGTCGAAGGGAGGATGCCCAGTCGAAGAGCTTGTGGATCGAAGCAAGCTACACACATATTTGATTTGTTTTAGATTTAGATAGATTTGATTTAGATCTAAAATAGATAGATTTGATTTAATACCAAAATATGTATTTTGAGCTTTTATAGTTTTGGGTTTTGGCTTAGGAGCAAGCTAACCTAAATCTATAAATAGAGAGAGTAACCCCTAATTTTGTAATCAAGACAATTCATTGTAATCACAGAATTTACAGTTGTAAGTGATTAATAAAGTTTTTCCACCGTTTGTAGATAGAGAGAAACTCTGCAGAAAATAATTGTCTTCTTTCTTTTCTTTTCTCATAATTTATTGTGTGTGGTGATATCAATCTTGTTCATCAAGATTGATAGAAATTCATCATAGATATTTAGTGAATTTTCAACAATCAATACTTAAGGTCTCTCTGTTGACATGATTTTTCAATATCTTTTGCTTCCGACTTCTTATCACAATGGTGTTCTTGATATTCGGTATGATGTTAGTCTTGGTGTCATTAGACTTGAACAACAAGCCGTTTCGCACCTGCCAAATATGGTAGGTAGTCTCACTCAAGGCCATTTTTTAACAAATCCCTACGCCACGCTTTTCTCGCCGTCTCTTTGATTTTTTTATATATTTGTTAGTTATAAATATAGATCTCGTGTTAATTTTTATATTTATCACATAAATATGCTATGTGTTTTTTATTATAAATGTTTATAATGAAATCTTTTATCCTTTTTATTTTATATTTATATAAATTTACTATAATTTTTATATTTATCTATCATTATTTTTTCTTATGTTTTTGTTATAAGTTAGAAATATATGTGTTTATTTAAATTTATCAAAGAAAAGTATTTTAATTGTTTTTATTATATTTATCAATAAAAAAAGTTTTATATATTTTATTTATAAAAGCATATCTGGTGTTTTTTTTAATTTTTTCATGGACAAATATACATTTTTCTATTTTTAATTTTATGTTTATCGGCAACAAATAATCATATCGTGGTTTTGTATATATGTTTATATTAACAAATAATTGTCTATGCTTTTTATAGTATTTATAAATGATAAGAGTATTGCTATTTAATACAAAACAATTGAAGAAGATATGTTAGAATGCACATGTTACTATTTTAGAAGTGAATTTTAAATTGATTTTAAAATTATTATTTTTAATAGAAATTATACGATGGTAGTGATAATGAATGCTTAGAATTTATTTTTATATTTCTTGTATTTATATTTTTTTAATAATATATATTTTCCAAATGATAAATATTTATATATTTTTTTTATATTTATCAAAAATAAATATCAGTTTTGTATATTATACCTAAAATTATTAATGATACAGATGTGGTATGCGTTTTACTTATAAAATAAAATTTTATCGTGTATATTTTCTATAAGTTTATCAACTCTAAAATTTTAATATAATATTTATTTTTTAAATATATCTAAGTATAGTAACTTGATGTAAAACAATAAAAATGACAATTTTACATAAATTTTTATGTGGTTAAGTGGTAGGGTATTCGTCTAGTACGCACGTTTTTGTTATTTATAAAAGAATAACATCATTTTAAAATAAAAATATTTTTTTTTATTAAAATTGTTTTACATTAAAAATATATTTTTTAGTTATTCATCATTACAAAAAACAAAACATTCAATGTGAATTTCACGTCACAACACGAGGAATCACGTCACTACACATTATTTGCGACGTGTGCGTTCACATGGCTAGGGAGGGGGTGATTTTCATGTCACAAATTTGTGACGTGAAAATCACGTCGCAACAAAGTTTTATAGAAAACACAACTATGCAGGAAAACAGGCGCATCAGGCATATGTTATTTTAGTTGCGATGTGTTTTTCACGTCATAAATTAGTGACGTGAAAAACACGTCACTAAATAATTACATTTAACAACACCTGACCATTCAGCTTTTGTGTTTTTTTTATATAAAAAAGTGAGTTGCGACGTGATTTTCACGTCACAACTAATGTTTTTTTAATTTAATAACTGAATTTGTTTTTCTTTTATATATTCAATTTAATAAATTCAATATAATAAATTAAAATAATAAATTCAATATAAAATAAATTCAATATATAATAAATTTAATATATTAAATTTAATATAATAAAATTAATAAACTAAAATTAATAAACTAAAATTATAAATTTAAGAATTAATTAGTATGGTATACAAATTCAAATTTGAAAGTAAAATAAATAAAAAAATCAAGTTTACGAGTCATAATTATAAATGTCAAAATTATCTTCGTTTCCGTCATCCTCCAGCTCTTGACCGTGAAAGTTTAAATTTCCACCAAACTCTTGCATAAATTGTCTCATTTGTTGCTTCATATCAGTTTGCCTCTTCGCCATGACCTTCATTTGTCGTTGTTGCTCTTGCCTCACTGCTTCTATTTGGGCCTTCATTTGGGCTTTCATTGCCGCTTCACGTTGCGCTAACTCGCGTCTCGCCCCATTTAACGTCAATTGTCTTACTGTTTCAAGTTGTTCTGGTGTCAAATTTGGTTGACGTGACCCCCCTTCCCCATCTCTAATTCTTTGAAATAGTTCTATCCCCACTTCTCAAGGTGCCCGCCAAATTTCTACCACCAAAAAAACAACCGTCAGGGCCTTTTCCGCCAATGACTTGATCCCAAATATAAAAATCCACATCTGGACGAAACGACTCTCCCTCTCCCGGAGTATATTAAGGATTATGACTCAGAAAATTTGCGAGTAATGTCTGATAATCCTCCTATACATTTAATAAAAAATAAAAAAATTAAGTTAAATATTTAATAAATTAAATTAAATTAAATTAAATTATATTTAAAAAGTTGCCACGTGATTTTCACGCCACGACTTCTCAATTGCCACGTGATTTTCACGTCATAGTTTCTCAGTTGTCACGTGGAAATCACGACACAAAATTGTCATTAAATAAAAAATATATAAACAACAACGTAAATTAAATAACTTACGAAAACTTTTAAAGTGCGTTAGTCAACAAAATCCCCGATTTTCTTTGTCCGAGTTTTTTTAACCAACTCAATAATTAATGGAGGTCTGCACAAATTCTTAGTCTAAATAATAAAATTAACATTAATTAATAAAATATGAATCAAAATATAACTAAAAATAAGAAGCAATGTGATCAGTATGATGCCTACCTAAAATATTTTAGATACAGAATATGAGCAATAGCAAAACGAACAAATGAAAAACCAACGCGATATGAACCACCACTACGCGAAATAAATCTGCCATGGAACCAAACATGTAATTAAATTAATCAACAGAGACTCCAAATGACACGAAGAACTTTGAAGCAAGAAGAGTATAAGAAATACAATTGGAATCCATGATAAAGTGAATCCATGTGTACCTGTTCCATGCTCCTCTACAAATTCAGAATAAACTTCCAATTCATTTGATGAATTATCAAGAATAGTCGATTCTCAATTTGCACCCCATTTAACCTTCGTTTAAAGACTCGGCCCTTTAGGCCGACCTCTTCCCTTTCTCATAAACATGGTACCTCAAAATTAATTTCGAAAAACAAAAAGGCACATCGAATAGCGAAAGGCTTCTGATGATGCTTCTTTGAAACTTTCATTAAAAGATTCAACCTACATGTTTACATTAATTAGCCTTATTAATCTATATATAATAAGGTGGTTATGTTTAAACTCATATTATCAGTAGTTTACTCGATATTAACTATAGTGGCGAAGCCAAAACACTGATAAAGTTGTCATAGGATAATGCAGGTTATTGGAAATATAATTTAGTTAATGTCTACAATTCTCAATGCTTATTCTTTAATAGGGCCTTTTGACATTTTCTATTTTTTTAGTATAAATATGCTACCTAGGCTATCAATATTGTAACTCATTCATTCCTCTATTTGATATACAATAGTAGTCATCTTTGTTATCATTTATTGCTCATTCTTCTTCTCCCCTTTCATTACCTTGCACCAACAAATTGGTATCAAGAGCACTTGGTTCTGTTTTCCTGGGAAACACGAGTGATTGTGAGCTGTGTGTTTGACTTTGGTTCTTTTTTTTTGAAATCTTAAACAAAAATCTGAACAAAATCTGATTCTGTGGGTTGGGAAACAGTGTGTTTGAAGATCTGAAAAATCCGTGCAAAGTTTAAAATGAGTGGAGATAGTAGTTTGAACACCAAACTTCCAGCTTTTTAATGGCAAAAACTGGAACAGATGGATGATACAATTGTGTGTGCTGTTTGGTGCGCAAGATGTTCTGAATCTGGTTATAGATGGTTATGTATCAGCTGCAGCAGATGCAACTGAAGAACAAAGAACTGCTGAGAGGATGATGAGGAAGAGGGACCAAAAAGCTCTGTTCTATATCCATCAGTGTGTGGATGAAAGTGTGTTCGAGAAGATTGTTGATTCAACGTCAAAAGGGGCGTGAGGATTTACTGGTGAGATGTTACGGTGGTGACGCATCAGTAAAGAAGGTGAAGCTTCAATCCCTACGAAAGCAATATGAGAACCTGAACATGAAGAGCGGTGAGAAAGTTTCTAAATATATCTCTAGAGTGATTCTGATCACTAACGAGATGAAGGCGTGTGGAGAAAATCTGTCTGAACAGATAATCATAGAGAAGATTCTGAGGTCGCTTACTCCTCAGTTTGATTACATTGTTGTTTCTATTGAACATTCTAAAGATTTGGAAACCATGAGAATAGAAGAATTGCAAAGCAGCTTAGAAGCACAGGAGTTACGTCTGTCTGAGAGAACTTCTGAGAAGGAAGCTGAGCAAGCTCCGAAGGCTTCTTTTGTCAAGAAAGACCAGAAGCAGAATAAACGTGGTGATAGATTCCAGAAGTCAAGCCTCAACTTCTGATGATAAGAAATATCATAAAGGAAAGGAGAGGTATGACAAAAGGAAGGTTCAATGTTACTCTTGTAAATAATTTGGCCATTTTTCCAGAGATTGTAGGTCAAACAAGAAAAGGAAATCAAAAGAAGCATATATGGCTAAGAGAAACTCTGATAATGAACCTGTACTACTAATGGCTTCTGATTCTGATGGAAAATGCTCAGAAGATTAGTGGTATATGGACATTGACTGTTCAAATCATTTAACTGGAAACAAACAATGGCTGACAAACTTTGACTCTAGAAGGAGAACAAATATCAAATGTGTTAACGATAAGTATCTTAATGCAGAAGGTATGAGAGATGTCAGAGTTAGAGTGAAGAATGGGAAAGACATTCTGATCAAAGACGTTTGGTATGTTCCTGGTATTATAAGCAATCTGATGAGCGTAGGTCAGCTGATTGAGAAAGGTTTCTCAGTTGTTATCAAAAACAATCTTCTGACATTGTATGATTCCAATCAGAAGTTGATTATGAAGTCTGAACAAGGAGGAAACATAACATTCAAGGTAAATGTAGAAACAACTGGAAGCAACGTGTCTTAGTGCAGAAGGCGCTGAAGGTAACAGTAAGCTGTGGCATAAGAGGTTGGGTCATTTGAACTATAGAAGCTTAGGGCATCTATGTTCTAAGAAGCTTGTACATGGTATTTCAAAGATTGTGAAACCTGAGAAGTCATGTGAGATATGCATGAAAGGCAAGCAACCTAGATTTCCATTTACATCAGAAGTAGCCCCCAGAGAGAAGCATGCTCTGGGAGTAGTATATTCTGATGTGTGTGGACCATTTCCAGTACCTTCACTTGAAGGAAACAATTATTTTGTGTCTTTTATGGATGAGTTCACAAGAATGACATGGGTAACACTCATCAAGTTCAAGCATGAAGTGTTTACTGAGTTTCAGAAATTCAAAGTGAAGGCTGAGAAGCAGAGTGGTCAGAAGTTAAAAATTCTGAGAACAGATGGTGGAGGTGAGTATAACTCTACAGTGTTTCAGAAGTTCTGTGAGGAGAGTGGAATAGAACATGAGGTTACTGCTCCATATACTCCTCAACACAACGGTCTTGCTGAAAGAAGAAACAGAACTTTGCTTGATATGATCAGAAGCATGCTGAAAGAGAAAAATCTACCTCACGTGTTATGGGGAGAAGCTGTTGCCACATCAACATATATTCTGAACAGGTGTCCAACGAAGAAACTGAAGGAAGTTGTTCCTTTAGAGAAATGTACTGGAGATAAGCAGAGTGTCAGTCATCTGAAGGTGTTTGGCTCTGTCTGCTACAAATACGTTCCAGACACTAGAAGATAAAAACTGAATGATAGAAGCAAAGTAATGTTGCTGGTGGGGTACCACAGTACAGGTGTGTATAAGCTTTATTGTCCAGAAACTAATAAAGTTGAAGTCAGCAGAGACGTTATGGTGAAAGAGTCTGAAGCATGGAATTGGAATAAATCTCAATCAGATTCTGGTGTAGTGCCAACACCAGAGTTATCCTCTGAAGATGTTTTAGAAAGTTCAGAAGATGAATCTGATTCTAAAGATCCTGAAGATTCTGAAGATGAGTCAGAAGAAGATTCTGGCAATGGATCTGATTCTGATCCAGATGCTGATGATGATCCAGAATCTGGTGGTGATCATAGTTCTGAAAGGGAAAACTCTGAAGGTGGTAACTCTGAAAGTAGTAGTTCTGGTGCAGCTTCAGAACAAGCTCAAAGACCACAGAGAATCAGACAAAAACCAAGAAGGTTTGTAGATTTTGACATGTTGCAGGATAATGAAGTTGACTCTGAAGGATAAGTCTTTCAGTGTGCCATGTTAGTAGACTCGGAATCAGTGGGCATTAAAGAAGCTCTTAAGAAGAAAGAATGGCTTAATGCCATGAAAGAAGAACTTGAGGAAATAGAAAGGAACAAAACTTGGAAATTGACTAAACTTCCAGATAAGAAAAAAGTCATCAGCGTCAGATGAGTTTTTAAGTTGAAACTTAAGTCAGATGGTTCAATTGGAAAGCACAAAGCTAGACTAGTAGCTAGAGGTTTTCTTCAGAAACCTGGACTAGATTACTTTGAGGTGTTTGCGCCTGTAGCTAGGCATGAAACAATCAGACTGGTGATTGCTTTAGCTGCAAATAGAAATTGGCCTTTAATGCATCTGGATGTGAAGTTTGCATTTCTGAGCGGTCCATTACAGGAAGAAGTTTATGTGTCACAACCTCCTGGTTATGTGAAAAAGAATCAGGAAGGAATGGTATACAGGTTGAATAAATCTCTGTATGGACTGAAGCAAGCGCCTAGAGTTTGGAATCTGAAAATTGATTCGTTTTTCAAGAAGCAGAGGTTTCAGAAATGTGAGATGGAATATGGAGTTTATGTACAACACTCTGATAACAATATGATTCTGGTGTGTCTCTATGTTGATGACATTTTGCTAACAGGTAGCTACCCAGAAGATATAAAGAAGTTCTGATGAATGAGTTCAAGATGACAGATCTAGGAAAAATGACATATTTCCTAGGGATGGAGATTATGTACTCGAAGAAGGATATCATTATGCACCAGTTAAAGTACGAACTAGAACTTCTGAAGAGATTTAAGCTGCAGAATTGCAAAGTTGCTGTGACACCATCAGAAACCAATCAAAAATTGGATTCTGACTCTGATGGTGATTCTGTTGATTCTACAACCTTCAAACAGTTGGTTGATTCTCTAAGGTATTTATGTAATACTAGACATGACATTTGTTATGCAGTTGGATTGGTTAGCAGATTCATGAGTAATCCAAAATGGTCTCATTTCCAAGCTGTTGTCAGAATTCTGAGATATATCAAGGGAACCCTGAGATATGGAGTGTTGTTTCCTTCTGAAAGAAAGACAAAATCCGAATTAGTAAGTTATTCTGATTATGACTGGTGCCAAGACAGAGTGGACAGGAGAAGTACTTCTGGATACTTGTTTAAATTTCTGGGAGGTTCCATTTTCTGGAGTTCCAAGAAACAGTCTGTCGTGGCTCTGTCAACATGTGAAGCTGAGTATATCGTAGGTGTTGTAGCTGCTTGTCAAGCTGTTTGACTTCTAAATCTCCTGCATGATCTGAAGGTTGAAGTTAATGAACCTCTGAAACTGATGATTGATAATAAGTCTGCAATTGATCTTGTCAAGAATCCAGTGCTACATGGAAGAAGCAAGCACATTGAGACAAAATATCATTTTCTCAGAAGCCAAGTGCAGAAAGGAGTGTTAGAAATTCTACATTGTAGCACTCAGAAACAGCTTGCAGATTTTCTAACAAAGACAGTTAAAGCAGATCAATTTCTTTGCTTGAGAGATGAAATTGGTGTTGTTAGCTTCTAATAGAATATCTAAATTAAGGGATGATATTGAAAATATAATTTAGTTAATGTCTATAATTTCCAATGCTTATTATTTAATAGGGTCTTTTGGTCTTTTCTATTTTTTTAGTATAAATATGTTACCTAGGCTATCAATATTGTAACTCATTCATTCCTCTATTTGATATACAATAGTAATCCTCTTTATTATCATTCATTGTTCATTCTTCTTCTCCGCTTTCATTACCTTGCACCATCACAGATTAACCTATACCATGCAATACCTTCAAATTTTAAAATCAAGATCAACTTATTCATGTAACACAACATGAAAAATGAAAACCAAAATTGCAACTATACATAACATATAACCAAGAGAAATAAAGAGTACATACTCTAATGTAGCTCTCAAATCAAAATCAAATCCAAAATCAATTTAAAAAATAAAAAAAAGACACAATGTAATAGTAAAGGTAACAACTTAACTTTGTTTCATTCATGTTTTATAAAAAAATTAAATAAAAACAAAAGAGAGGTGATAAAAGCAAATAGGATTTGAAATCAGCTGACAAATCTCACCACAATAAGTTTGCCTTTATTCTCACGCAGTCTAGCCAAAATTGTAATATTCGAGAGAAAAAAATTGCATCTTCACTACTAAGCCACAACAATGCAATTTTGCGACAGTTAGAAAAAACACAATACTTTCAAGCTTAATTTCTATGTAGAAGAAAGTAATAATATATACTTACTTCAAGAACATTGACCTTTACATCCATGTCAAATATGTCTGGTTTGAATCCAACACCATTTCCAATTATATGTTGCAGTATGAATGCCAAAGGTGGATTCCAAAATATCATAAGCCTTGAAAGTGCAATAGTTTCTGTTTGTGTAAGTCAGTTATTTGCAAAAAGATAATTAAGCTAATTCAAGTAGGACATAATTGTTGCTCTGATTTGTGATATGTAATACTGGTAAATTGGCACTATTTAACAACACTAATTTATAGACATATTAGGTGCCAAGTGCAAATGCGGATAAATGCAGTCGACAAATACAGAAGCAAGGGTGGTGGTTATACAAAATATAATCAAAAGACCTGGTTGTGATTAGGCAAAATATAATCCCCATCAGTGTAACGATCTTCCATATTCTTCCTCCTCCACAGAAACCGCACGGCCGACGAGTCTTCCCCCTTCGCATGAACCAACACCACTAAAATACTAAGAATATTAACATTGGTTTTTTCAAAACAAAACAAAAAAGGTGTGCAATAGCGGAAAGAAACAATCGACTTTTGAAGAGTGCTTAACATAATCGATATGGTTATGATCCATTGAATGCTGCAATTTCACTTTAGCCAATGTTTTTGAATAAACTTTCCACCTATCTCCTTTAAACTCGATTCTTTGGGGTGCCTTTTACATGTAATATGTTATATAGCGATATATGAAACATAGTTGAATAAAAATAAAATACAATAGTGATAACATAAATTTTATCCTATTATATGTTTGGTGCACACTTCAAAAGAAATACTATAATATATTATTTTAACTTGTCATGTTTTTGGTATGATAAATATATTTCATACTTAAATGACACAATTACTATTTTTAAACACTTGCATATATTAATATATTTAAAATTTAAAAAGTAACATAAAATAATAAAAAAAACGTACAAAGTAAAAAAATAATATAATTCTATAAAATATCCACAAATACTGCTAAAATAATAAAAAGTATTTTTTTATAGAAAATTCATGAAATGATTCTACTATCTATTAGATTTGTATATATTATATGTAAATTATAAAATTTTCCTTGCAAAGAAATTATATTTAATTTTTTAGAAGAATCATTTTAATATTTAGAAAATTGTAAAATTTAATAGTACATTTTAGTAAAATAACTATTAAATTTATTTCTTTAATTTTATACCAATTTCTTTATTAAATTTTTATAATATATAATTTTTGTATATTTTATTAGAATACATAAGTAATTTATTTTTCCATTCTATTATATATTTTATAATTTAACTCAAATTTAAAAAGGCAATATATTAACTTAATTAAATAAAAAAGGTAGCATGACTCATGATTCAGTGTCTTGCCATATTTTAAGCAATCCTATGATATTTATCTCTCATTTCTTCTACGTGAGGATAGAATGCAATTGAAATAGGAAGAATAATAGATGGCAATAAGCTGTAATTAGGGAAGGCTCTTTTGTGTGTGAGTGGAATATCATAAAAAACTAAATGTACTTATATAATGCCCTTGGGATTTTGCACCGATCAATTGTTGAGAATTGAGATAGACTCAATTGAACTATACTTTGTATAGTAATTTATTTCAACATTGAGACATTTAAGTATGTAAAAAATTTATATAGATAAATATACTTTTTAATGGAAAATGTATAGATCAACTTACTTAAATATTCAAAAGGCTATAGGCAAAAATTTGTTGCTTCAATTTATTTTTAAAAATTATTATTATTTTATAAATATCGACAACTTATTTTATATATATAGCAGAAGGAATATAGGCATCCTATTATTTTGGTTGGTGTGAGTTCAAATATAGCAGAAGGAATATCTTCTCCATCTTCTTTGACGGGAGAAGCTTTGAAAGATTCACCATTATCTATTAGTTCCCCAAGGCTAGGGCTTAAATTATCTGTTAGTTTGGATTGTGCTCCTTTTTTCCGTGATTGTTATGTCTGTATTTATGGTAATGTTGGTTGTGTTGGATTTAGTAACTTCATATTTCATATGGATTTGTTGGATCTTCCTCTCTTGATGATAGGAATTTTACATGGTAATAGGCTCATGGTGGGACTGTTAGTCGACTGAATAAGATCCTTTAATCTGATGGCCGATGGGAGTTGTAAGGGGACAACATCTAAATGAGCACTGCTTAGAGATGTGTCTGACCACTCACTACGCTAAAAAAGAGTTTAGGCAACACCCTCTTTACAAACGCTTATAAAAATGTTGTTAAAAAATAAAAGCGAATATTAGACAATGCTTTTTTATAATAAACATTGGCATAAGGTAACTACATAGGTAACACTTTGTAATATAAATATTATTTTATACTAATTAAAATTTTATAATTTTAAAAAATTATATACTAGATAGCGTTTTACAATAGACAACGCTTATTAATAAATAATAGTTATGCCTTAAATAATATATTAGACAATACTTACTACTCCCTTCGTTTCTTTTTAAGTGTCATTTTAGAAGAATTTTTTTGTTTCTATTTAAGTGTCGTTTTTATAGTTTAATGTTATCATTTGCCAATTATATCCCTACTTTCTCAATAACTCCATTTCACATTTTCCATAAAATTAATTATTTTCTCAATTAATTATTGGAAAAAGAGAGATGGTGTATGATTGAATTTATTTGAAAAGAGAAAATAAATGAGGGTATAATAGGAAAAATAACTCTAATAATCCATTATCTTGGTTGAAGAGCCTTATGCTAAAATGACACTTAAAAAGAAACGGAGGGAGTAATAAATAAAAACAATGCCTTAAGTAGTACATTAGACAACGCTTGTTAATAAATAAAAGTGCTGCCTTATGTAGTACATCAGACAACACCCTTAATAAACAAAAAGGGTTTCTAAGGTATACATAGAATTCTTAAAATTTAAACTAATTAAAATTTTCGAAAAAATCAATATTAGGCAGCGCTTATTAATAAATAAAAGTGTTGCCTTAAGTGTTTCATTAGGCAACACTTATTAATAAATAAAAGTGTTGCCTTAAGTGTTTCATTAGGCAACACTTATTAATAAATAAAAGCGCTCCCTTAAGAAGTATATTAAGCAGCACTTAATAATAAATAAAAGTACGACTTTAAGTAGTATATTAGGCAACGCTTATTCATAAATAAAAGTGCTGCCTTAAGTAGTACTTTAGGCAGTACTTATTCATAAATAAAAGCGTTGTCTTAAGTAGTACTTTAGATAGCGCTTGTAAATATGACATAAGCTGATTAATCACATAAATGTCTTATGTGCAGTGTATATAAAAATGAAAGATTTGAAATAAGACATTATTGTAGTAATTACATATCGTATTATAAAAAAATGAGTTATACTTCAATATATCATGGAGATTATATAATTTTGAATAGGTATAGGTTATCATTTTTCTCCATATATATAATTTTGAATTTGTATTAGAGAGATTATGAAATTTATGCAAATTCAAGTTAGTTCACTTGCGGTTATTATTGATCAGAATATAATATTAATCTATGATTATGTGAATTATAGAAAGTAAAACAGAGAAAGTAAAATAAATTTGAATTTTGAAATTGACTTTGTATTGAAAGTTTGCCTATAAACAGGCGGTTTTGTACAACGAGACAGAAATCCTAATAAGAGAAAATCATTGTAAAATGAAAAGAGTACAAAGTAAAACAGAGAAAAACATCTATGTGAAAACGATCCCATCAAGTTTCGACTCTGCTATTGTCCCTATATCTTCAAGCATCTCATCCCTTGCTGTCGGAAGAAGTTGACTGAGTTGATCTGTACCATTCGAACTTGACGTTGGTAACCAAACTTGTTGTAAGTAGATGATCCAACGGGGCGTAGTCGTACGCTTTAATTCCCAACTTTTTCCTGGACCTCCCTTTCGGGTTTTCAGTCTAGCGGGATACCCTCTTTTGCCCAAGCCACCTTTTCACGTTTTCGACTTGCCGGGTGTACAATATATATATATATATATATATATATATATATATATATATATATATATATATATATATATATATATATATATATATATATATATATATATATATCCCTAATTTTTGGCCAAACCCTTTTGGTTCGTCGGGATGACCTTATTTTTTTCTTAGGCCAGTCAACCTAGCGGGATCTCTTTCACGCGTAATATTTTTTAACTATGTCCGCGTTCACAGGGTGTGGAAAATCTTCACCATCCATGGTGGTAAGTACCATAGCACCGCCATAAAATATCTTCTTGATTACAAATGGCCCTTCATATCTTCTTGATTACAAATCACCTTGCGGTAGGATGATGCATTTTATTACCAAGTCCCCAACCTGATATACTCGATGTTTGACTTTCTTGTTGAAGGCTTTGATCATGCGCTTCTGATACATCTGACCATGATAAACAAGTGTAAGCCTTTTCTTGTTAATCAGATTTATCTGGTCTAGCCTAGTCTAAATCCACTCGTCTTTGTTTAAATCAGCGTCTTTCATAATCCTTAGAGAAGGAATCTAGACCTCGACGGGTAAGACAACTTCCATACCGTAGACTAGAGAGAATGGGGTTGCCCCAGTTGACATCCGTACTGAAGTGTGATAGGCATGAAGAGAACATGGTAACATCTCATTCCAATATTTATACATCACCATCATCTTCTGTATGATCTTCTTGATGTTCTTATTGGCGGATTCCACTGCGCCATTCATCTTCGGTCGATACAGAGAAGAATTATGGTGTTTGATCTTAAACTGTATGCAGTGTTCCGTGATCATAATGATGTTAAGATTGGTGCCATTGTCTGTGATAATCCATTCAGGGATTCCATACCAACAGATAAGGTTATACTTAGTGAATTAGGCCACAACATTCTTGGTAATGGAGGCAAATAAAGCTGCTTCAACCCACTTCATGAAGTAATCAATAGCGATCAGGAGAAAATGATGCCCATTAGAAGCGGTAGGCTTAATCTCTCCAATCATATCAGTGCCCCACATTGCAAACAACCAAGGAGCAGTCAAGACATTCAGAGGGACCAGAGGCACATGTACTTTGTCAGCATAAATCTGGCATTTGTGACAGGTCCTGAAATGAAGATGTCAATCAGTTTTCATGGTCGACCAATAATAACCTGCTCTCAGAATCTTCTTAGCCATCGCATGCCCACTGGAGTGAGTACCAAAGATTCCTTCGTACATATCCTCCATAATCTTCACAGCTTCCTTCTTGTCTACACAATGAAGCAGAGTTGAGTCATGATTGCGCTTGTACAAAATTCCATTGCTCAGAAAGAACTTGGCAGAGAACCTCCGTAGGAATTTCTTGTCGTTAATAGATTCTCCCTCGGGATACTCTTGAGCCTCGAGGTATCTTTTCACTTTGTGGAACCAAGGCTTTTACTCTACTCCATCAGTGTCAACTTCGTAGCAATGTGCTGGTTCACCTAGTCTTTCGATAGTGATTTGAGGAGTTTCGTTGTCCCATCCGACTTTGAACATAGATGACATGGTATTGTAACACCCCACTTTCCCATAATAGAAATTACATTAACATATGTCAGAGTGCATAAGCAGGATGCCACATACTTCAAATATTCATAAAGTTTAAAGTCACTTTATTACTTCTTTTATTTGAACATAATCAATTCGGCAGCGAAATAATAAAATTAGTTCAATTCCATGTCATTACAATTTCAACAACAAATAAAACTCCACAAATGTGTGGTCCAACATAAGTCAAATGAAAGATACTTAACAAATGAAATAAAGCAAAACATAACAAAGATTCTCAATTCCCGTGTTACATATCAGAGTGACTCCTAGGACTCGATGAATTAACACTCACTCCAAGCACTACTTAGGTACCTGATTATCTGTACTCCCAGGGGAGCACAAACACAATAACACAAAAGGGTTGAGAATTTCATTCAATAAATATATGGTGAATATCACATGCTAAAGAGTAGTAATTACACAATCCACATATCACACAGTACTTATTAATATAACACATCCTTCACGTAATGCAACATCAACTCAAATCAATGCAATGCAATGAGACCGACATCAACTTAATGTATATGTTATGATCGATTCAAGAAAGTTCAAAACAACTTTCAGCTACTGGCATCCATTGCCCGACGAAGCCCTGTGTCGCCCGGCGAAACTTTCTTCGCCTTACCCTTCGCCTGGTGATGTTAGGCACGATGCCCTCCAGTAACTCATCCAAAAACTCGCCTCCTTATCGCCTCTGCTTTTGCCTGCCGAAACACCGTCGCCCGAAGACACTCCCTATATCATCCGACGATACTCTACGAACAAGGTTTTCTTGTTTGCAATTATGCACTAAACCAGACCAATTTTCCTGCGATCTTGTCACATTACGGGTCCTAAAAAGTCATCTAAACATATAGTTTCACTATCTATCAATTCATCACAATGCAATACTATCCATACATCAGTTATGGGTCATATTCCATCATCAAATCCTCTAATCCTAATTTCCATTACTAATAGTTTTAGATTGGGTTTTTGTGGTGCCACCATCATAGCAACAAAAATCACCAACAACAATCACAATCATAACATCACAATTTCATGTAGTATCACATACATCAACATCAATCAAATCAAACAAAAGTAGATCATACATCAATCATTCAAAGACAACCTAAGAGGGAAAGGAACCGTCACTACTCTCTCATGTAAAATCACCAATTATAGAATTCATTCACCCCCTTTACCTTAATTTGTAGCTTTGATGCTTCAACAATGGAGAATTTCCTTTGCCCTAATTCTCTCTTCTCTTCTGTTGTTTATTTCTACGTGACAATAGTTTTTCTCCTAAATGGTCTAACCCTCTTCTATTGTATTTTATTATTACTAACACTCCACTAATAATAATAATATTAATATTAATAATAATATTAATAACAATACTAAAAATCTTAATAATAACTATAATATTAATAATAATAGTATTATCCATCAAAACTAAGTTTCACCACAAAATGCCAAAGCAAATTCAAAATCAACAAACAATGACTAAGTATTTAAATAGGGTGTTACAACTCTCCCCCACTTAGAATATTTTTGTCCTCGAAAATGATCTTATGTGAACAATTCTGGATAACACTCCCGCATCTTGCTCTCTAACTCCCACGTAATACTTTCTCCAGCTGCTCCTCCCCAAACTACTTTCACTAGAGGGATTTCCTTGCCTCTCAGCTTCTTAATTTCACGGTCTTCGATCCTCATTGGTAAAGTATCTACCATAATATTATCCCTTACTTGTACGTCATCCATCAAAATTACATGAGATGAGTCCGTAATATACTTCCAAAGTTGCGACACATGGAACACATCATGCAAATTCGAAAGATTAGGTGATAAGGCCACCCTATACACAACAGTTCCCACTCTATCCAAAATTTGATACGGTTCAATAAACTGAGGAGTAAGCTTCTTCGATTTCAATGCTCGTCCAACACCGGTCACTGGGTTGACTCTCAAAAAGGCATGATCTCCTTCCTGAAATTTGAGGTCATTCCTTGCTTGTCATGGTAACTATTTTGTCTACTCTGCGAAGCTTTCATCTTTTCTCATATTAAATTCACTTTTTCCGTAGTCACTCATACAATTTCGGGTCCAATCATCACACTTTCACCAGATTCGTACCAACACAAAGGCGTTCTCCACCTCTGACCATACAATGCCTCAAAAGGTGCCATACCAATACCTGAATGAAAACTATTATTATAAGTGAACTCAATCAGTGAAAGGTAACTATCCCATGTACCTCCTTGTTCCAGAGCACAAGCTCTCAATAAATCCTTTAACGACTGAATAGTCCTCTCTGTCTAACCATCAGTTTGCGGGTGATACGCATAACTCAATCTCATTTTAGAACCTAACGCATCCTGCAGACTCTTCCTAAAATC
Organism: Vicia faba; assembly: GCA_948472305.1. NCBI lineage: Eukaryota > Viridiplantae > Streptophyta > Magnoliopsida > Fabales > Fabaceae > Vicia > Vicia faba. The sequence continues at coordinate 370,741,419 of OX451735.1, forward strand.
AGAAGTAAACCTTGGGTCTCTATCAGATACAACACTTGACAGAACACCGTGTAGCTTCACAATCACATGAATATAAATCTCTGCTAACATTGACACCGTGAAACTGATACCGATTGGAATAAAATGATTTGACTTTATTAGCCTATCCATAATCACCCAAATCGCATCATTTCCTCTTAGATTACTTGGAAATCCCGCCACAAAGTCCATGGATATACTGTCCCATTTCCGTTCTGGAATATCTAACGGTTCCAATAGCCCTGCAGGTTTCTGATGTTCGACTTTCAACTTTTGGCAAGTCAAACATGCATACACAAACCGTGCCACATCACATTTCAATCCTGGCCACCAAAACAACTTCTTTAAGTCTTGATACATCTTATTCGCACCTGGATGGATACTCAATCTACTTCTATGACTTTTTTCTAGGATCATCCTTTTCATCTCGGAGTCATCAGGAATACAGATTCTATCTCAGAACCTCAGCACACCTTGTGTATCTACCTTGAAATTACTATCTTCAGACTTATTACTTCTAACCATCAAATCTACCAATTTGAGATCCAACTTCTGAGCTTCTTTAATATCATTCATGAAGTCAATGTTGATCTTAAACATTCCCAATACCATACTCTGCGGTGTCACTTCACATACTAAGCTCGTGTCTCTAAATTGTTCGATCAACTCTAATTCTTTAACCATCATGGCACACATATGCAATGACTTTCGACTTAAAGCATCATCCATGACATTAGCTTTACCAGGGTGATAGTTTAAACCAAAGTCGTAATCTTTCAACATTTCTAATCACCTGAGTTGTCTTGGTGGTATCCCTACCTCAAGTCAATCTTCCTAAACACGCATGCATCTACCCATTAATCCATCAAATTATCTATTCTCGGAAGTGGATACTTGTTTTTGATCGTCACTATGTTCAATTGCCGGTAGTCCATACAGAGTCTCATACTACCATCCTTCTTTTTCATCAGCAACACCGAAGCTCCCAAGGTGATACACTTGGTCTAATAAATTTCTTTTCAAGCAATTCTTCCAGTTTTTTCTTCAATTATGCTAATTCAAATGCTGACATTCGATAGGGTGCCATAGAAATAGGTCTGGTACCCTGAACAAGATCAATAGAAAATTCTACTTCCCTTTTTGGCGGCACATTCGTAATGTCATCTGGGAAAACTTACGAAAATTTACGCACAACTTACAACTTATCTAAAGCAGCCCGATTCCCAACAGATAAGGACGCCATTAATGAAAATACCAGAGCTTCATCTTGCATCAATTCCTTCAACTGTATAGCAGATAAGAATCCCGCTTCCTCATCCTCATCAGGAGTAGAAAGCCGCACATGTTTGTTGTAACAGTTAATATGAACATGGTTATATTCCAACCAGTTCATACCCAACATTACATCTAGAGCACTCAGCCGTAAATAAACTAGATCAACAAAGAAGTATCTGACATAGATGGACAAAGGACACTTCAAGCATACTATAGAAGTAGTCACCGATCCCTTAGCTGGAGTTTCGATAACCATTTCTCCATTCATAGAGGATAACTCGAGACCCAACTTTTTAACACAATCAACAACAATAAAACAATGCGTAACACCAGTATCAATAATAATAATTAAAGGAGTACTGTTAATTAAGCCAATACCTTTAATCAAACGGTCTCCACTGGATGTCTGAGTTCCAGCTAAAGCAAAAACTTTCCCACCATTCTGAGATTTCTTTGGTTTCTGGCACTGAGTAATGATGTGTCCTTCCTCACCATAGTTGAAACATATCATTGCATTGTGTCTACAGTCAGCTACCTTATGCCCAGCCTTACCACAACGAAAACACCTCTTCACTTCTCCAGTACATGCATTACTTCAGTGACTTGGCTTCCCACATCTGTAACACACAACTTCAGCAGAAGCACCTCCCCCATTGGTTCTTCCGCCATCAGTAACCCTCTGTCCGCCTTTGTCATTTGGAGCATTGTAAGGCTTCCCACGATTTTGTTGTTGCCTACCTCTTTTCTCAGTTACAGCTTTATAGTGAGCCTTACTATTTTTTCACCCCAAAATTTACCCTCTTGATTTTAGAATTTTTATGGCTTATGTTTCATCATGAATATTCATGCATTTGGGATGGGATCAAGGTATTATTATATTCCTGGTTTTCTTTAAGCTGTGGAAATGGTTGTATTGATAATCACTACAGGATCTCATATCCTTATTCTTTTATTCATTCAAGTTGCCAAGGCTTCTCATGCCTCAAGATATCTCATTGATTCTTTGTGTTCTCATAGAATTAAAGATTTACAAGTACTTCAAATTGAATCACATTTTCATTTTCTACTCCCTTTTGGCTCTTGTGCTAGGGTTTAGATTACTGAAGCGTGTGACATCTTTGTGGGAAAATATTTTGAAGCATCATCTTCATCATATCATATAAAAAAGCATCTTTAGTTTAGAAGATTATTTAAATCAGGTTTTTTCAGTTACTTTATTTTGCTTAGAAGTTTCTTCTTCAAGGATCTTGAATTAAGGTGGAGTCATTATGGTTATCTTGAGGCTCTTTCCTTCAGCATTAAAGTTCTTCGTACGTTACTTGTGTTACAAGTTTTGTTATTACTTCTTGGACTTTCTTACAAAGGCTTGACTTTCACTAGAAGCCTCATTTAATGTGATGAGCATTTGGTTTTGTTCATTAAGGATTGAATTTTATTTGGAATTTTCGTTTGGTTGGTGTTGGCTCCTAAATTCGACACCTTTGTTTTAATTGATGGCAGCCATTAAAAGCTGAAAGATGCTTTCGACTGGCTAAGCTTGTCGAAGTGCCCGTCGAAAGATGGCAAAATACTTAGAAGATTTCTTCCAAGGAAGAAGGCTGATTGCCTTCGACGTCGAAGGAGTTTTCGTCGAAGACGTCTCTTGATGAAGGTGTTCGATGATCCAGAGTGGAACAGTTTGAAATTCAAAGCTTTGGAGGGAAAACGGTTTCCAGCAGTTACTACGTGCAAACGTGCAAGGGTCTGGAGCGTCGAGCATGGAGAACGTGCCAAGTGGCTTGATCTCGAAGCAGTGTAACTGCCCGACGGTTACTTGGAATGTTTTTGTATAAATAGGAGTAGACGTGTAGTTTCTCGCGTGTGTTCACAATAGATACATAGTCACTCATTTAGATTCAAGTACCCAGTGTGAGCGAACGAATTGTTGAGAAATGTATGTGTGAAACACCAATTTTATCAATTCAAGTCATTTACTTTTCCAGTATTTTACATGCTTTTCCCCTTTAAGATTCCTGTCGAACCTTTACATTCAAGCCTTGTTTATTTTACCAAGCCTTTCCTTTATGCAATTTACTTTAAACAATTTACTTAAAGCCTTATCCACATTAATTAAACTTCAAAATCAACCTATGTCCATAGGATCAATCTGATCGATCCTGCGAGTAACCAAATAAGTAACCATTTGGAGGATCAGCGGTTGTTTACCAAATCCCTAGGTAAACAAATTGGCACACCCGGTGGGACTGTGTGTTGATTGTTGAAAAATCTCATCTTTTCGAGTTGTATGTTATTGAGGAGTGGTAGAATATTCACCAACGATAGCAATACTGCCAGAAGAAGGGAAGAGATGGCGAATCCGCCAAACAATAATGAAATTCCACCACCAAGTGTGGGAGCAACGGTTAATATGACCGTTAGTGAAGCGACGAATGCTGGTTCGACACCAGCAGTGTCAGTCACAACCACGGGGCCAATAACTTCGTTTACAGGCCCCAGAATGCCTTTGGGAACCCCCCACCAAGGGGAAATACAGGCCCAAGGCCTGTGGTTCCCCCAGGATTTATTCCATTCTATGGTATGCCAACTTCTGAAGTGGCAAGCCTGACGAATGCTGCGTCCACTTATTCAGACCCTTTCGTGAGTGCTACTTCGCCACTCCAAGGCTCTGGAATAGGCATGGAGAATAGAAATAGGACCCAACTCTTAGGAGGAACGTCCCAAGTAGCCCATGGCCTTACAAATGCCTCGACAACAGTCTTGAGGCAACAGATGGACGAAAGCAACCATGATATGGTGCAAATGTTGGCACAAACTTTGAGTACAGTGCTAAATCCTCTAATACAAAATACTACTCAGTCGAATCAGCAAGTTACAGCGCAAATGACGCGTTTGGCTGACTTCTTTGGAGTACCCCCACCCATTCGACAGCCCCAAAGGGCGCAAATAAGAGGAAATCAGGGGATATTTGTAGAGGAAGAAACCACCATTAACCAGGTTCAACAGCCTGTTGAACAGCCTGTCGAAGAACCTAGGGTAATAGCCCCAGAGGTAAGGGTAGTTAACAGAAACCAAAATGCTGACGAAGTGGTTCAGCATATCCAACACCAAAACATGGGTTTGGAAAATAATCTGGCAACCATGATCGAAAGGATCATGAATCAGAATGGGATGAACATGGGCTTTCGAAGGCCCAACTTTACATCTCCATTGTCAGAATATGTGTTACAAACTGACTTACCTCCTAGGAGCAAAGTCCCCAAATTTACTAAGTTCTCTGGGGACACGACAGAATCTACTGTCGAACACGTGGCGAGGTATTTGATCGAAGCAGGAGACATTTCAAATAATGAAAACCTAAGGATCAAATATTTCCCAAGTTCCTTAACCAAGAACGCTTTTACTTGGTTCACAACTTTACCCCCCAATTCGATCCACCATTGGACCCAGTTGGAAAGATTGTTCCATGAACAATTCTATATGGGGCAAACCAAGATAAGCCTGAAAGAACTGGCGAGTGTTAAGAGACGTTTCACTGAACCTATAGACGAATATCTGAATAGGTTTAGGTTGCTTAAGGCGAGATGTTTTACACAAGTGCCAGAACATGAGCTGGTCGAAATGGCCGCAGGTGGTTTAGATTATTCCATTAGGAAGAAGCTAGATACCCAGTACCTAAGAGACATGGCCCAACTGGCCGATAGAGTTCGACAGGTCGAACGCCTCAAAGCTGAGAAAGCTAAGGCAACGAAAACTCACAAGAGAGAGAGAATAGCTTACGTTGAGATGGATGACGAAGATCTAGAACCCTTCGACGACACTTTAGCTATCGAAGAGGGAGAAGTCGATTTAGCAGAACTAAAACAAGGGCCTCCATACTCTTGTAAACAGTTAGTCCCCTCAAATGGGAAAAATCCCATTGGTCCAGACAAGACCAACGATAGGTTCCCAAAAAAGACTTACAGTTTTGACATCACAAAATGTGATGAAATATTCGACTTGCTAGTTAAAGATGGCCAAATGATAGTACCCCCTGGGGTAAAAGTGCCTCCTCTTGATCAAAGAAAGAAGAGGGGTTTTTGCAAATATCATAATTTTCTGGGCCATAAAACTTCTCAATGTTTTCTTTTCAGGAATCTTGTGCAAGACGCTATTGAGGAAGGGAGATTAAAGTTTGCTGACAAATCCCCCATGGCTGTCGACTCCAATCCGCTGAAGGCTGAAGCCCACTATGCAGAACCCTCTGAGGTGAACATGATAGAGGCAACCAGGATCCAGTCGAAGAAGCCAGGCATTACCATGGTCGAAGTCTCAAAGGATCACATCAACATGCCAATCTTTGGCAGTTTTTCTGGAAATTTATCCAGGAAAACAATTGAGGCTGTCCAGAAAGCGGTCGAAGACCCAAAGTCGAAGACTGCTGAAGCACAAAAAACTGGACCAAACCCCAGTTCCCAATTGGCCACTGTACAAGGCCAGACGGAGAATCTGGAGGCACAAATGAGACAACTAACTCTTGCTACTAAGGATACAATGAATATCAACATGGTTGAACTTTCTGACCCTAAAACTTCAGAAGAAGCCATAAGGCAAGAGCAGGCGAATAAAACGGCTTTCCCTAGGGAGAACGAAAACTTGGCAGATTTTTTACAAAGATGCCAAAAGAAGAAATCAGAGGTGATGCTGTGTCCAAGATGCAGTTCTATCTTTGATAAAAAAGCTGCTGAGCACATACAAGGAGTGAGAGCAGCGAACAAGAGAAGGGAGAATTCTGACCTTCGACATGATCCCAGAAGGGGTTCTAATCAAGACAAGAGGCCTCTGACTTTTAGGCCTCCAACCAATGTACCAGTAGACACTTGGTACAAAACATCTGGCCGCAAAAGGCCAAGCGAAGAGAAATGGCATTCTTTCGAAGTGCCAAGAGGTTCCTCTTTAATTCAGAAGAAAGATCCTCAAGTTGCTGCACCCAAGGTTGCTCAAGTGTCCAGCAACTACAAGGGAAAAAATCCTATGTCGAGATCCCAATGGAGGAGATATCAAAGAAGGCGAAAAGCTGAAAGGGAGGCTGCCAACGAACCTAAGGCAGAAACTAGTTCGAATGTGCCTCAAAGGAAACAAAGAAAGCCTCTTGAGAGAGAACCAGTTACCAACAGACTGGTTTGGCCTAACCAGAGCGAAGTCGAAGACGAAGATGATGCTGAGTCCGACGATACTCTGGATATAATGGTGAACATTGTTTCAGTACTGCCCAGGGAATTCAATCGACAAGTAGAAGTTGAAGCCAGTGACTGGGAGGTGGAACAAGAAATGGCCAAACACAGGCCAGTGTGCTATTTTGTCATGGACAATGGCACTACAGAGGAACAAAATGGCTTCTTCGAGCCACCTACAGAGGCGATGAAGAATCACCTCAAACCTTTGTTCATAAGGGCTAAGCTCGAAGAGACCACTGTGAACAAAATATTGGTCGACTGTGGGGCCACTATCAATATTATCCCTCATTCTATGCTAAGGAAGATTGGCAAAAGGGATGAAGAAATCAAACCTCACAATATGGTCCTGTCCAACTATGAAGGGGGCATTGGGACCACCATGGGAGTGATCCAGCTCGACATAAAAGTTGGGTCGATCCTTCGACCAACAATGTTCATGGTCATATCGGCCAAACCTAACTACAACCTTTTGTTAGGCCGTGAGTGGATTCATGGTGTAGGTGCTGTGCCTTCATCGATGCATCAAAGGTTGCTTCTATGGCGTCCAGATGGGATGGTCGAAAACATAGAGGCGGATCAAAGTTACTACCTTGGCGAAGTAAATCACTTGGGTATAACAGATTTCGACAAAAACTTGGCTCACATAGGGCCATGTCCAACCCCTGACTTCGACATGGCGCCAGCGCCAAACACCTTTTGTTCCTTATACCTGCATCCTGAGCATGGTTTCCAATGGGACAGAGAAGACTTGTCCCACATAGATTTCAGTGGGCTAACTGACATCCAACCAACTGGTTGGGGAAGTGAATTCAGTGATAATGACTGAGTCACAATCTCTGAAGCGAATTTCGGCTTATGTAGCCGAAACCAAGATGATAACGGCTCTCGAAGCCGAAGTAAAGTACATGGCCACTCAGGCCAATGATCAACAATTATCTGCTGTTGGCCCAGGAAAGGATTTCGATCCAAGACCCCCTGACATCATGCCAGATGAAATGTTGGAACAGAGGCTCGACGCCATCTATGACGATGAGCCTTTGGGCTTCGAAAAGGATCCCTTGGCGAACAACATTAAGATGTTAGCACAAGACCCTTTAGAAGAAATCAACTTAGGCGAAGGATCAGAGAATAGGCCAACCTACATCAGCGCCAAAATTGATCCAGAACTTAGGTTGGAAGTAATCCAATTGCTGAAAGAGTTTAAAGACTGTTTTGCATGGGATTATGACGAAATGCCTGGTCTCGACAGAGGATTGGTAGAACTTCAGTTGCCAATCAAACCTGGAAAGAAGCCAATCAAGCAAAATCCAAGACGCTTCGCTCCAGAAATTTTGTCGAAGATCAAAACGGAGGTCGAAAGACTTCTGAAATGCAAATTCATCCGTGTTACAAGGTATGTCGAATGGATTGCAAATATTGTGCCAGTAATTAAGAAAAATGGCACGTTAAGGGTGTGCATAGATTTCAGAGATTTGAATGCTGCCACCCCCAAAGATGAATATCCTATGCCTGTGGCGGAAATGCTAGTCGATTCTGCCGCTGGCTACGAATACCTGAGTATGCTCGATGGTTATTCAGGATATAATCAAATTTTCATTGCTGAAGAGGATGTGTCGAAAACAGCTTTTCGATGCCCTGGGGCCTTAGGCACTTACGAATGGGTAGTGATGCCTTTTGGCCTAAAGAACGCTGGGGCAACGTACCAGCGAGCAATGAATACTATCTTCCATGATTTTATTAACACTTTTATGCAAGTTTATATTGATGATATTGTTATAAAATCTGTTTCCAGGAAGAGTCACATTGACCACCTTCGACAATCATTCGAAAGAATGAGAGAACATGGTCTGAAGATGAACCCTTTGAAGTGTGCGTTCTGTGTAAAAGCTGGAGATTTCTTGGGTTTCGTTGTCCACAAGAAAGGAATCGAAATCAATCAGAACAAGACGAAGGCAATTTTGGAAGCGAAAGCGCCATCGAATAAGAAGGAATTGCAATCTCTCTTAGGCAAGATAAACTTCTTGAGAAGGTTTATATCTAACCTAAGTGGGAAAGCTCAGGCCTTTTCACCCTTACTTCGACTGAATAAGGAGGGGTTCGAATGAGGGCAAGAGCAACAAGAAGCCTTCGACAAAATCAAAGGGTACCTCACTAAGCCACCTATTTTGGTGCCTCCTTGTAGCAATAGGAGTATGAGATTGTACATAGCTGCATCTGACAAAACTCTGGGAAGTATGTTAGCCCAAGAGGATGAGAATGGAGTCGAAAGACCCATTTATTATCTCAGTCGAGTTTTGAATGATGCAGAAACTAGATATAGCGAAGTTGAAAAATTGTGTCTATGTCTGTATTTCTCTTGTACAAAACTCAAACAATATATAAAACCAGTTGATGTTTATGTTTCGTCTCATTTTGATGTTTTCAAATATATGTTGTCGAAACCTATCTTGCATAGTCGAATTGGCAAGTGGGCATTAGCATTGACTGAATACTCCTTGACCTTTATGCCTCTTAAGGCAGTAAAAGGACAAGTGGTTGCAGACTTCATAGTCGACCACTCAATTCAAGTCGAGGATATTAATTATGTGGAGATAGAACCTTGGAAATTCTACTTCGATGGTTCCAGCCATAAAAATGGAACAGGAGTAGGAGTCTTGATTATTTCTCCAGATAAAATTCCAACAACATTCAAGTACCAAATCGAAGGTTCTTGTTCGAACAATGAGGCTGAGTATGAAGCTCTAATTACTGGCCTTGAAATATTGTTGGAATTGGGGGCAACTCGAGTCGAAATAATGGGAGACTCAGAGTTAGTCATCAAGCAAGTCACAAAGGAGTATAAATGCATAAGAGAGAATCTCATTATGTACTTTGTGATAACAAATCGTTTATTGAAACAATTTGAAAGTGTCAATATTCGACACATACCCAGAGTCGAAAATCAAATAGCCAATGACTTGGCACAGATTGCATCAGGGTATAAGATTTCAAAAACAAGATTACAAAGAGCAATCGAAGTTCGAGAAAAGATAAAGGCAACTTGTCTATCACCATCAGACTTGGAATCGACAAGGCTAGGTTATGCTGATCACTCAAACTTCGAGATTTCGTTCATTGATAATTTATCAGACCAGGATTGGAGGAAACCCATTGTGGACTATCTTCAAAATCCAGGAGCTCCGACAGAACGAAAAACAAAATATAGGGCGTTGAGTTTTGTACTCATGGGTAATGAGTTATTCAAGAAGACGCCTGAAGGGGTGTTGCTGAAATGTTTAAGTGAAACTGAAGCATACATAGCCCTTTCGACTACGCATGCTGGGGCATGTGGGGCTCACCAAGCAGGCCATAAGATGAAATGGTTGTTGTTTCGACAAGGACTATATTGGCCCACTATGCTGAAAGATTGTGTTGAGTTCGCCAAAGGTTGCCAAGAGTGTCAAGTTCATACAGGCATCCAGCATGTACCAGCAAGCGAACTTCACTCGATAGTGAAGCCTTGGCCCTTTCGAGGATGGGCGTTGGATCTTATTGGAGAGATTCGACCAGCATCATCAAAGAGCCAGAAATACATATTGGTAGGCATTGATTATTTTACTAAGTGGATCGAAGCTGTCCCTTTAGTCAATGTAGACCAAGAAAATGTCATTGAATTTATTCAAAAGAACATTATATTTAGGTATGGAATCCCTGAGACAATAACAACTGACCAAGGTTCAGTTTTCACTGGTCGAAAGATGCAGGAATTTGCTCAGGAAACAGGTTTCAAACTCCTAACATCCACGCCTTACTATGCACAGGCGAATGGTCAAGTCGAAGCAGCTAACAAAGTGGTGATTGGCTTGATAAAGAAACATGTTGGGAAGAAACCAAAGAATTGGCATAAGACGTTAGACCAGATTTTATGGGCTTGTCGAACGTCCCCAAAAGAAGCCACTGGTACAACACCATATAGGCTAACTTTTGGCCATGATGCAGTATTGCCAGCAGAAATTTATCTTCAATCTGCAAGAGTTCAGAGGCATTATGATATTCCTTCTGAGGTTTATTGGAATATGATGTTAGATGAATTGGTGGATTTAGACGAAGAGAGATTACACGCTCTCGATTTACTCAGGCTTCAGAAGAAAAGAGTCGAAGACTCTTATAATAGAAAGGTAAAACCTAAGGTATTTTTGCCTGAAGATTTAGTTTGGAAGGTAATTCTTCCCATGGATCGACGGGATCGAAGCATGGGGAAATGGTCACCCAAATGGGAAGGACCCTTCAGAGTTATCCAAACTTTTTCTGGTGGAGCCTATGAGGTCGAAGAGATAAGCGGTGATAAAAGGCTCTTGAGAGTAAATGGCAAATATTTGAAAAAATATAAGCCTATACTTCAAGAGATAAAAATAAAACAATAAAAGAACAAGCTAAATTAACCATAAAAATGCCAAAATGGAAATTTTCATTAATTTCAGCCAAAATGGCAATTGTTGTCGAAAGCGATTACAGAAGATGGTTACAAAAGAGAATCAATCAAAAGGAAAGAGAATTCTTGAGTCGAAGATACTTGGCATGCTGCAGATCCAACCTCTTCTTGCACCAAGATTTTTCTTGCACCAGTTTGGCAATTTGGGCGTCGAGGCTTTGAGCCCTCTCAGCGAATTCCAGGCCTTGCTTGATCTCAGTCTGGCTCTCAGTGTCTGGGATGGTCGAAAGAATTTCCTCCTGGAGCACAGTGTTGGCGTTTATCTTCGCCTCTATCTCTGCAATTTGTGCTCGGAAGGAGACATTCTCTCGCTCAATAGCATCGAACCTTTCCTGTGCAGACGCTTTCTGTTTCGACAACTCGGCAATTCGAGAAGTCGAACTTGAGACAGCAGTCCACGCAGATAAGCTCTTGCCATGCAGCGTTTCGAGCTGACTGTTAAAAGTTCGTTGGCGCCGGTAATCCGCTGAGACTTGGTCAATCATAGAATGTAATTCCATGATTAAGTCTGAGATTTCTGGGGCTACAGCATCGAAGTCAACAGCATTCAAAACCTCTTTTAAGCAAGATGGAGCAGTGGGGTCCCCCTCTAAAGCCTTCATTAAATCTCTCTTGAAGAACTGGGCCTTGACCTTCGCCAACGTATCATCAAGAGGAGAAGTCTCAGTAGATTTCCCCGACAGAGTAGGAATTTCCTGACTGGTGTCGGAAGAACTCTTACTCTCGACGATTGCATTAAGGTAGCTGACAGGGTCAGTTTGTTTCAAGATTTCCAAGTCCTCTTTCGACCTGTGCTTTGAGGAGGTGACCCTTGCCATGGTATTTTCTTGGACTGGAGGCTGTTGAATGTTGAGTGCCTCGTTTGGTTGCTCTTCGACTTGAACTGAGGCGGTACTAGCATCGACTTGTGGTTCTTTGTTAACATCACCTTGGGGTCCTTCGCCAGCGTCATTTTTTGGCTCTTCGCTAGCGTCACCCTGGTGGTCTTCGCCAGTACCACCTTGATGCTCTTCGTCAACAACATCTTGATTCTCTTCGCCATTGCCTTGGTCTTTTCCTTCAGGATTCTCTTCTGACGACAAGTCTACCACAGGAACCGTTTCTGGCTGTGTTTCCTCCGCCATAGGCTCTTCAGTTGTCTTCTCCACTGTTTCAGCATTGGCCTCAGTCTCAGTGTGGGCTTCGTCATTGCCCAAATTTTTCTCCTGAGGCCTGCTGAGTTCAGCAGATTCTAGAGTTTCTGAAGTCCTTGGTGGAGAACTTTCAGTGGTGTCCTGAAGAAGAGGAAGAAGACAAGTCTTCAGATGTCGAAAGAGACGTAATCAAATACTGGTATCTATGCCTAAGTTTTGAGAAGGGTCCAATAGATTACCTGTGGATTAACTTCAGCCCCAGGGCTGGAATTGTCACTTTCGACAGGCTTGGTAACAAGAGCGTTCAGTTCCTCCTCAGTTGGTTCTTCGATGACCACTGCAGGTGGCCTAGGCTTTCTCACGCCAACCTTTATTCTGACGGTTCGACCTTCAGGAGCTGGAGTAGGAACAGAAGCGTCCTTCGTTAACTTTCGCCTCTTTAGGGGAGAAGGAGGGGAATCACTTTCGTCATCACTCCCCGATTCGATCACCAATGCTGCCCTTTTCTTGGGCGAAGGGGCCTATAAAACCAATAGGAATTCGATTGAATAATTACGTTGAAAATAAAAAATCGAAAGCCAGAAGAAAAATGAAGAAAATCTGGTTACCGATGCAGGAGGCCTCCTCGAAGAGCCTTCCCCCTGTTGGTTGCCTGTTGTCTTCGCCGGCGCTATAGTCTTCGCCGGCGGTGGAGGTTTTGTCGAAGGGACCCCTCCTTGTGGGCCTCCTGTAGCCTTCTTGGCCAAGGGTTTTCGAACAACTGAAAGCGAAAAGGAAAGTTAACAGGCTAACAGTCGAAGAGAAAGATAAAAAGTAAATGTGAGAGCATGAACTTACATTTCTTTACTTTGTCCAACACGAGGACAAAAGACTTCTGCAACTCTGATATGAAGTCCTTCTCGTCGAAGAAGTACTCAGCGTAATAGCTTCTCCACCACTCTTCAAAAGATGGTGAGCAAAGGAAGTTAAGCTGGTAGTTGAACAGCGAGAGGATTGTTCGACCAGCATACCTTCCGATATGCTTGGTAGCAGCTTCTTCTGTATAATCGTTGCAGAAGTACAACATTGACTTCTCTCTTTGGAAAATGGGAGAAGGCAGGGTTTGGATGATACCAAACTGGCGAGATACCAGATTTGGTTGATAGGCAAGCAGACTCAGATGAGTCTTAGAACTCTTAAATCGAAGAGGCATGATCCTGGGTGTCAGGAACGCCTCCCAAAGTATAGTGTGCTCATCGACATTGGGACCACTCGACTCCTTTGGATGTGGCCTCGTAAACCATGCTGGCCCCACCTTTCGTTGAGCAAATGGAGCCATAGTTGAAACAAATTCCTTCCTTCGAGCGAACATCAGCACGAAGTTAGTGAAGGTTTGTTGGAACTCTAGCCCATCTTCTACAGGTGTCAGTAGAGCCAGCCTAATTCCTTCGATACGTCTATTAGCTATCGCTGGGGCTTGTTCGTTTATCTGAGTCTTCTTGGGTAAGAAAGATTCGAAAGTGGCGTTAAGCCACAGTTGAAGTAGCCAGAAAGGCCCAGCGAGTAGCAAACTGTTCCTATCTTCGACATGTTTCAGGAGAGTAACCCCATTGCTGATTGAGTCATAAAGACTGGCCAGAATTAGTTCTGCCAAACAGATGTTTTGGCGGTGATGCAGTTGGGTGGCCAGAGTGACCATCTTTTTGGTCACTTGTAGAGATTTCGAGCAAAACACAAAGCGAGTTAGCCATAAGGCTAGAAACGCTATGTGTTCGACATCCGACACTGTGTCCGTCGACCTGTCGTGATAATGGTTGATAAAGGTGGTGAATGTTGGCTTGGTCTCAGAGAAACCAATTTGGTCCTCCGACATCTCCTCCGGGTCGAAGTAATCTCCGGTTGGTCGAAGGCCAGTAATGGCCGCTACGTCGAAGAGTGTGGGGGTTAACATCCCACATGGAAGGTGAAAGGTGAAGTGAGAGTTATCCCAGAACAGCATCGAGGCTATAAGCATCTCTGGGGAGTAGTTTAAACCTGTCTTCGACAGCATTACTAGGTCAAAGATTCCCATTTCCTTCCAGACTAGAGTTTGATGTTTCTCCAACTTTGCTAGCCAAGCAACATAGTCAGAGGTCAGATTAGGGCAAGACCTAAAAACTCTAACACTTCTGTTGAAGAAACGAAGGTCGATCTTCTCGTGTGTAGGGTCTTCGTTGTCCTCTGCGTCCTTCTTGGCGCATGCTACTGGCTTGAGTTTCTCAACGATGGGAAAATAGCTCTTGATCTTCAGAGCTTCAGAGATGCTTGGGTTCATAGGTCCAGACATTGCGAAGATCTGGTTGGAGTATCCAACCGGGATCATCAAGTGACGCGAGTAAGCATCACGAACGGAGATGTCAGAAGGTTCAGGGACCCTTCGTTTCCCTGTAGCGTTCACTACCGGAGCAGTAACAAAGACCTTGGGCTTAGCAAGTTGTTCAGTTGGTGCGTTAGTCTTGGGGGCAGTGGAAGCAGAAGCCATTGTTGAGGATGAAGATGAAGTTGGAAAAGGAAGAGTTTTTCTGCAAAGAGAAACAAGTTTGTAAGAAAGCAAGGGAGTTTGAGGGCTAGTTTGCGTGAAAAATCTCATAATGGGATATTCACTACTATTTATAGTAGTGGGAGAAATTCCCAATAACGAGGGCATTAAATGTCATTTAATGCTGCAGGAATTAGTGGGACGCGTGGCAGCATCCTGTTGTTTTGGCCGTTTCTGCAGAAACAGAGAGACGCAGCGTGCGTCCTCGTTTTTGGGATTTGTCATAATGACAAATTATGAAGTGACGTTTGGTACTGCACGCCGTACTGAAAGTGACGTCCTAGGATCAAATCAATGATGGTTTCTTGGGATTGCCAATAGTTGGTAAAAAGCAACAAAAAGTGCACAAGTTAACTTGTGACTAAGCGTGGAAAAATGGGTGTCGAATGGCATTTTCAAAGAATGCCTTTTTCTTTCAGAGTCGAAATAAGGCATTCTTGGGGGGCAATTTGTTGGCTCCTAAATTCGACACCTTTGTTTTAATTGATGGCAGCCATTAAAAGCTGAAAGATGCTTTCGACTGGCTAAGCTTGTCGAAGTGCCCGTCGAAAGATGGCAAAATACTTAGAAGATTTCTTCCAAGGAAGAAGGCTGATTGCCTTCGACGTCGAAGGAGTTTTCGTCGAAGACGTCTCTTGATGAAGGTGTTCGATGATCCAGAGTGGAACAGTTTGAAATTCAAAGCTTTGGAGGGAAAACGGTTTCCAGCAGTTACTACGTGCAAACGTGCAAGGGTCTGGAGCGTCGAGCATGGAGAACGTGCCAAGTGGCTTGATCTCGAAGCAGTGTAACTGCCCGACGGTTACTTGGAATGTTTTTGTATAAATAGGAGTAGACGTGTAGTTTCTCGCGTGTGTTCACAATAGATACATAGTCACTCATTTAGATTCAAGTACCCAGTGTGAGCGAACGAATTGTTGAGAAATGTATGTGTGAAACACCAATTTTATCAATTCAAGTCATTTACTTTTCCAGTATTTTACATGCTTTTCCCCTTTAAGATTCCTGTCGAACCTTTACATTCAAGCCTTGTTTATTTTACCAAGCCTTTCCTTTATGCAATTTACTTTAAACAATTTACTTAAAGCCTTATCCACATTAATTAAACTTCAAAATCAACCTATGTCCATAGGATCAATCTGATCGATCCTGCGAGTAACCAAATAAGTAACCATTTGGAGGATCAGCGGTTGTTTACCAAATCCCTAGGTAAACAGTTGGTACACGTTCAAGTTTTATAAAGGTATTTAGTTGAACCAAGATTGTTTGAAGCCTGTAAAAATAGATCGAAATTGGATTATTTGGATTTGCTAGAAGTACAAATTAATCATGGATTTGATGATTAAAGTTTTGATTTCATTGTTGTTAACTTGATACATCAAATATAATTTGTCCAGGAGCATATGTGCATATGATGTCAAGAGTTAATTCAAGCAAGAAACACACATTCTAGTTCAAAAGAAACTTTGATTTCAAGTTGCCAAGTTTTTCTTATCAACTTCCAAGCAAGGATTCAAATGGATTTCAATTCAAATCTTTCAAAATTCAAATGAATATTATGGAGGTTTAATTTCCAATTCAAAGTTCATAGGCTCTACATGGTGTCCTAGAGCCAAGTTCATTCAAGATTCCAATAAGATGCAAGTTACAATTTTCTAAATCGTTTCTTTCCATTCATGCTCAAGAATTCCAAGTTACACAAAGCTTCTTTACTATTCAAGTTTACAAGTACAAATTTAAATACACTTATTTCACTACCAATTACAAGTCTTCAAGTCTCAAAGTTTAAATTACTTAAAGTCACAATACTAGAAAAGTTCCTAATGGATAAGAGGTGTTCTAAGCTACAAGGAAATTTTCTTCATCTTCAAGTTCTCATCTAGCACTTCAAGTCTCTCCCGCCTCTTTCATTATTTTCATCAACTTGCTCCCTCATCACCATCATGTGCTTACATAAAACAAGAAAGAGGAATTGGTTAGAAAATGATCAAACTTGAACATAAACAAGACGTTTTAAAAGAGTTTTCCATATATCATCATTAGGGTGGTGTAGGAATCATAATAAAGGGTGATTTTCAAATCATGTTCATAAACATTCCACAAATCCTCATTTGATTTGTTTCACATAATCAGATTTTTAAATGTTTAATCATAGGCCCCAATTCTATTGCAAATCACAAAAATAATTTTGGTTCACAAAAGAAATTCAACAAGGCAGCAAGTACAAAATCATGAGTCTAACCTAACAACCAAATGGCCAAATTTAACATCTTAGTAAACAAATCACAAGTCAGAATCAAATTACGATTCCAAAATGACAGTTACTACAACAAACAAATATCAGAAAAATAATAATAATCAGGAAATCAGAAGCCTAAAATAAGAATTTGTAAGGGCCCGAAACAGAAAAATCAGCAGGCATATTACCAAAACTCAATTCAATACATTAACTATAAAACCCTAATCGTATCAGTATTTAAGCAATGATTGCACATTTATCAAGAGGAGAGTTTTTTTTCACAAAAAAATATCAGAAGATGTGCAACAATAACAACCAGAAAACCAAAAACCCTAAATCGTTCTCATCTTCCATCACCAAAACCTTCATATTTTGAAAATAAACTAGATACAATCATTCTCAAATCTCAAAAACCACAAGTTCTCACAAACACATAAAACCAGAAAGCTATCAAACTAAAGAAAAACCCTAATTTCATGATTTCCCCTAACACTAACCCTTAAGACCGAGAAAGATGAAGAAAAGGGAGTTGAGAAGAAGATATAGAGAAATCTCACTCGAAAAACAACGAAGGAATCGCAAAACTGAGACTTAGGGTTTTGTTTTCCCCCTTCAAGATCTACTCAAATCATCGCACCTCCTACAAAATCAAGAGCCATAATCATGATCAGAGTGATGAGTGCTAAATTGTTGTGAATTTCAATGTGAATAATTAGCACTCATCAGCTTATTTCGTTTGCTTTTTATCAAGAAACCTCAACTTTAATGTATATTCGGTATAATTTACTTTATAATGTATTTATTACGTTATTATGTAAATATCATTGAGTTTAATTGATTTTATCTCATTTTTGTAGGTATTCAAGCTTTTATATTTATCTATTGTTAGAAAGAGCATTGGATAAGCTTTCCAACACTTCAAACCGGGCGCGAATCAGAGTTTCAGTTCAAAAGTTATGGCCGAAACAGTGCAGGATGTTGTGTTGATTTTTCAACTTTCTGTCATCCGTCACCGGGCGACGCTAGGCAAGCTGTAGCGTGGGAAAAACGCTTTTTTAGTCGTCGGACGATGCTGGACAGTCAGAAATGCGTATTTAGGTGTAAAAACACATTTTTTGGGTATGGTTTTGGGTATTTTTGATCCCAACTCCATCAACCTTCATTTTTGGATATGATTAGCTTAGAAAACAACATTGAAGATTGCATACGGATGATCCGGGGTGAATTGCTCATCAATCGACATTGACAAACTGAGAGATTTGTGGTTCATTTCTCTTTCTTTTTGTGTATTCTTTATGTGTTGAGTTTGTACATGAATTTACTCTGAACTTATGTATATTTGTCGTCCATGATATTATAGTAAACTTGCTTTACAAATCTTTGTGGATTGTTGTCTTAGATTTTTGCTCTGTGCTAGGAATTTGAGTTGTTATAAACATATACTGCTTAGATTCTTATCCAGGATGATTATCTATTAGTTTTTGCACTCTAGAGATAGATTTAGAGCTGACATCTACTTGGGTATCAGAGCTTAATGTCTCTGTGTGGTTGTGATGTGCTGAGAGATCGTCAGTGTGATTACATAGTTGTCTTCTGTGTTGTTGAGGAGGTAGAGAGATCATTTCCTTGTTGATACATTCGACCTTTAAATTTTGGTTAGAAATGACTTAGGTTGTGAGTGATATGCAGTGATATTGATGAGTATTGTTAGGTTAAATGTAACTGATCGATAAATTTAAGTTTGTGATGAGTAGATTATATGCAGGCTTGATAAGTGCTTCCTTAGTTTTTACTTTTGTTTACATTTATTTTCTGTTGATAACATTTTCTTTACAAATCCATTTATCCCCAAACTCATTAACGAGAGATTTATCGAACGATAATTCAATAATCAATCTCTGTGAACACGATAAATTCCCGGATAAATATTTCCAAAACTTTTATTGCTTGCCGTTATACTGCTTCCAACAAAATGGCGTTGTTGTCGTGGATTGGTTCTATTGTCTTTTCATTGTGATAATTATTTTGTTTTTGAGTTTTGTAATTAATGTATATGTTGTATAGAAATTGTACATTAACTTGTCTATGATAGTTGTACATATATGTGTTTTCACGTATTGTTGTGAATTGTCTCGTTTTTGTAACGTTTGTTGTGTGATTGTTAGGACACTTTCTTTAGGTTTTTGCGGTGTGACAATACAATGGCATGATGAGAGGAGGTTACTAGCTCGCACAATAAAAGAATCGAGCTTACGACGTAAAAAAAAGCATGTTTATTTATATTTGTTTATATGTGTGGTGATTTGTGCTTTAAAAAGTTGAAACAAGGAAATGTTCTGAATTTCAAATCTTCATTTTTCAAGTTGTTAATTCATTTTCACCTAGTTTTCATATCGTTATTTGTATTTTTTTGTGATGTCAATTAGTGTTTTCTGAAAGCGTGTCCTGTTTAGCTTGAGGAGTTTTGTTCGTTGTATATATTGTAAATTTTATACATTGAAATTTTGTAGGAGTATTAATTTTCTAATTCTTTTGTTGTTGTTTGCACTCAAGTTTTGGTCCGGTACCTAGTAGAATATTGAGGTGATTTTTCAATTTTGATCATCTTGACTTGTGAATGCATGGTAATGATTTTGTTAAAGTTTGGTACACGTTCGAGGTATGTGTTTATCACTCTTTATACTTTAGCATATTCATGATACTTAGACTTTTTACAATTTTTATACCATTCATTCTTTTGTATACTTGTTCATTTGTGAATCACTTTAGTTCCTACCTTTTTTGTGAGGTAGCTTTCTATTGTTCACATATGCTGGAGACCACAATTCTTGTTTTAACTGGATTTTATTATGCTTAATCTTTTGTTTATGTTGATTGTATGAAAACTTGAACATGATCAATGCTTTTTTTTTTGTTTCATTTTGAGCACAACTACCTATCCAAATAGTCAATTAACCTTGTGAGTGTGTGATCATTAGTAACCCCTTTGAGCTTTTTGTCGATATCCATGTTGTATTTGCTAAATACTTGTCTATGAGTGTTTAGTTTCCCTTTTTGCATGGATGTTGATTCGTTGTTTTCTTGAACCCTTAACCATTGTTTTGGTTAGAATTTTTACTTTGCCTTAGAAAGTAGGGAGTATTCACTTTAATGTATGGTTGAATTCAAGTTGGGGAGAAAAATGGTTGTGTACTCATTGGTTGATTGCTATGAGTATATGAAAAAAAAGTGAGAAAAGAAATGAAAAAGAAAGTGATAGAAAAAGAAAGGAAAAAATAGAAAAACTTTGAAAAACAAAAATAAAAAGAGTATGGAATAATGTTGTGTTGAATAAGTGATGTGTGTTGATTTGAAATTCGGGATGAAGAAGAAGTTTGATTGAAATTCTATTGTTTGAAACTTTGTGGAAGTAATTACTCTCGTGGGTTTAGGAAAGTTTTTGTTTCGATTAACTTTAGGATTTATCACTTGTTTGTTAACCAAACCACATTATAACCTTGAAAATCCCTTGAGATTCTTGCTTTTATATTTACAATATAAATTTTTGGATGAATGCATAATTTAGTCTATTGTTTGCAAGATTGTTGGATGAGTGAAAATACCCCATTTTTGTGTGTTTTTCATCTACCAATGATTGTGTTTGCTAGGTGTGATTCATTTTTGAACTAGCATTGTTTTAGAATGTTTGACATGATTTTTGTATTTAGCATTTGTTTCGTGTTTATGTTATAGTCGTAGTTTAGTGGTAAGTGATTACTTTGTGTGTACTGTTTTTCATTGAACCATTGCATTTGTTTTCTGTTTTTAAAACTTGTCGATTCATGATTCTTTGATTATCGTCTTTTGCTTCTTTAAGTTTATTTGACTTTGTTTAAGGATAAACAATGTATTAAGTTGGGGAAATTTTGATGAGTGCTAAATTGTTGTGAATTTGAGTATGAATAATTAACACTCATCGACTTAATTTATTTGCTTTTTGTCAATAACCTCAACTTTAATGTGCATTCGGTATAGTTTATGTTATAGTGTATTTATTGCGTTATTATGTAAATATCATTGAGTTTAATTGATTTTATCTCATTTTTGTAGGTATTCAAGCTTTGATGTTTAGGCATTGTTAGAAAGAGCATTGAATAAGCTTTCCAAAGCTTCGAACCGGGCGCGAATCGTAGTTACGGTTCAAAAGTTATAGCCGAATTAGTGCAGGATGTTGTGCTGATTTTTCAATTTTCTGTCATCCGTCATCGGGCGACGCTTTTGTTCGTCGGGTGACGCTAGGCGAGCTGTAGCGTGGGAAAAATGTTGTTTTGGTCGCCGAGCGATGCTTTTTAGTCGTCGGGCGATGCTGGACAGTTAGAAATGCGTATTTAGGTGTAAAAACATATTTTTTGGGTATGGTTTTGAGTATTTTTTTATCCCAACTCCATCAACCTTCAATTTTAGATAGGATTAGCTTAGAAAACAACATTTAAGCTTGCATACGGATGATCCGGGGTGGATTGCTCATCAATCGACGCTGACAAACTGGGAGATTTGTGGTTTATTTCTCTTCCTCTTTGTGTATTCTTTATGTGTTAAGTTTGTACATGAATTTACTCTGAACTTATGTGTATTTGTCGCCCATGGCGTTATATTAAACTTGCTTTAAAAATATTTGTGGATTGTTGTCTTAGATTTTTGCTCTGTGCTAGGAATTTGAGTTGTTATAGACATATACTTCTTAGATTCTTATCTAGGATGATTATCTGTTAGTTTCTGAACTCTAGAGATAGATTTAGAGCTCACATCTACTTGGGTATGAGATCTTAATGCCTCTGTGTAGTTGTGTTATGATGAGAGATCATCAGTGCGATTATATAGTTATCTTCTATGTTGTTGAGCAGGTAGAGAGATCATTTCCTTGGTGATACAGTCGATCTCTCGATTTGGGTTAGAAATGACTTAGGTTGTGAGTGATATGTAGTGACATTGGTGAGTATTGTTACATAAACAAAAAGAGTGATTTTTTTTTCAGTATAAAATTTAAAATCCTACACTTAACTCAAACCCTCATTTTCAAAAATACAATCCCATAAAAGACATTGCAGCAATGACGAGCACAGTCAGAAGTGTCATATTTCTTATTCTCTCATATTCCTCATCTGTAACACTATCATCTTCTTCTTTTTATCGTTCTCTTATCACATGATTTTAATTTCTATATCTCTTGTTTATGTATTTTTTAGATTGTTTAGAATATATACTCTAATTTATATATCTATTTTCATAAGTTCATATATATAATTTAATTTAGGATATATAATCAAATTATTTTTACTTCAATATACAATGATTTGAGCAATCTTGATGTTTGATTTAGATAAACTTCAAACTTTTATTTTATTTTATAAGTTTTTGTCTTTATTAAAATTAAATTAAGATAGATGATAAATATTTTTTTTTTTAATATTATTGTATTGAGTTGATGTATCCCTTATACTTTCATGAATATAACTTTGCTTATAAAAAATTAGTTTAAATTTTTTCTATAAGAAAAACATAAGGTGTTGATTAAAAATTTTCTTTGACCTTGTAGAAAATGTGTGTATTCTTAATTAGTTTAAACTTGCTTTATAAGCAAAACTTGTTGAGCTAAAAATGATTTGAAAAACAATATTGTTTGCTTTAATTTTGATAATAACATGATTGAATAAAACAATTTTATTATTTAGGTTTTATAACTTGTGTAGAATACTTTTAATGAGATTCATTTTAATCAATTATTTGGAAAGAGTAAGGAAGTCTTAAAAATGATTCATTAGTGTAACAAATGAACCTGAGAAATTTTCATCTAACACAATGATCATAAAAAAAAAAAATAGTAATGTTGTTGAAGTAATATAAAGTTTCTCTAGTCAACTCCAACCCTTAAAGTCAATATTTTTTTCTTTTCTAGTACAAAATCAAATTACTACCATATGTGAGATTGTTTCTCTTTCAACCATTAATAACAAATATTTTTTAAGAGAATAACTTAGTTGTTTTCCATCTGAAATGTTCAAATTGATAAACAATTAAGAAATAGTACATAAGTTACACTGGTACAAGTTTTATGTGAAAAAAAGGTATAATATTGTGTGCGACATGGCGTACTACAAATGAAAGGAGCACGAAATAACATGCTGCATTAGCACAAGATCTCAACTACTCCTTTTTTTTCAAGATTAAGATCATTCAACAATCATATAAAAAGAAACTTTAGTTTAAGATTTAACTTCTCACTATTTTATTCATCAGGTTGAACATCACAATATTAAAACAACATTTTGAATAAACTTTTAAGAATTAACTTTTATTTTATTCATCAGGTTGAACATCACAATATTAAAACAACATTTTGAATAAACTTTTAAGAATTAACTTTTGAGAGA